>BMAO01031525.1:0-342647 GCA_019973975.1 Trichonephila clavata
TTCTAGATGTATACTATTTTTACTAAAGCTTAGAATAAATGACTTTCAAACTTTAAGAGCATGACTCGCATACATTCAGCGTTTCTTCATGAAATGGGGGTGCACATTTCAGCAAATAAACATAAAAATTAAAAATTGCTACTTGAAGTATAAGTGCATGTAATACGATGGTTATACATGATATGCCAGATTTAATGGTAAAACATAATTTTTTTCTACCTTTCTTTAATGAGTAAAGCATAAAAATATTTTATATTGGGTTAAATATAAAGATCTGATATATATACTTCATTTTATTTTCATCCAAATAAACAAAACACTATAGTCACAATAAGGAACCATAAAATAAATGTATTGAAATATTTCTTTTGAGAACTTTAAGACATTTTCCATAGTTTACCAATAAGCTAGAAAAGTTCTTTAAATCTACAAGAAATTAGTCTCTTAAAAAATTACTAATTGAAAACAAAAATTTATTTTGTAGGCTTGCCTTTTTCAAGACATGCAAGCTATTTTAAGTTCAATATGAAAATAAACTATTCCAATGTAGCAAGGAATACTTAATTATTATTTGCCTATAAGCAAGTGCCCAAAAATCAACAATGTGACTTATTATGAATCAAGTAAATTTCATTAAGATATGTGACTACCCAAAATTCGCAGTTTTGGTGAAAATTTTCAAAAATTACTTTTGTGTTTTTATTTTAAAGACTATACATTTAAGATTCCAAAAACACTCTATTTTTGTTTCTATGATATCTAGAAGCAAAGTTATAGCATAATTAGTAAACTGGAATTGGAGTTAAAAAAACCAGATGCTGATCCCTACACAAAATATTTTTAAGATATTGAATTTAAATTTTCAGAACATGTTTTATTTAGTTCTATCTGTGTTATGAATCAAAATCTAATCTCTGTGTATATACAGTGAACCCAAAAAGTGTTCGTACACTTGCAATTTCCTATAAAATTTATTGTTTCCGACTAATAAAAATTAATATTTTGGAATTGTAATTTTTTTATATCTGTAACTTGTTCTTGGTGGAATGACATAATTATTTTTTTAAAATTGTATAACTATTATTTTTAAAAATTCATAATCAAAAAGCTCCTGAAAAATTACGCCACTAAAGTCTTAGAACACTTAACAAAAATCTCAACATAGCTTTAAATATTGTATTTCTTTCTTAATTTAGAACTTAGTAGGATATCTTTTAGTGTCCACAACAACTTTTGGACATCTTGATATAGATTTATTGAGTTTTTGTAATTTCTGCATTGATTTTCCTCCATGCTTCTGTGATTATTGTTTTTACTTCCCATTATGTGTTTATATGTCATGTTTTCTTTTTATTTTAAATCTAGTTCTCCCCAAATATGCTCTGCTGGGCTAAATAAATTGATTGAGGAGGTGTTTTCAAACTTTTGGGTACAGTTATAGAGACACCAGCAGTGTACATTGAGAGCAGTTCGCTTGGCGTCATTATCCTGTTAAAAAATGAAGTCGTCTGAAATATCCAAATTTTGAGAGGATAATTTAAAATTTCTCTTTAAAATATTTAAATAGAGCTCATGATTCTCAATACCATCAAAAAATACCAAATTACCTAATTCCTGAAGCCTATTTACACCCCCCCTCCCCCGCAAGAACACCTCTGTGTTGATACATGGAGGTGGAGGAGCTCTTGTTCCACATAAATTCACTGGATTAAATGCCTCATTTTTCCTTTAAAAACTATTATATGCCCATCAGAACCAAAAATGTTGAATTTTCTGTCATCCCAATCACTTTCCTGTCAATTTTGAATTTTCTGAAACTTAAGTCACAAGAATCTAGTTGGATGAATGAACCATGGAAGTGGAAGTGTTCTTGCATGGGGGCGTAAATCAGCCACAGAATTAGGTAATTTTTGATGGTATTGAGAATCATGAGCTCTAGTCAAATATTTTAAAGAGAAATTTTAAATTGTCTGTCCAAAATTTGATATTGAACACGACTTCATATTTTAACAGGATAATGAAGCCGAGCGTACTGCTCTCAATGTACACCGCTGGTGTCTTTATAACTGCCCGAAAATTTTGTGATAACACCTCCTCAATCAATTTATTTAGCCCAGCAGAGCATATTTGGGGAGAACTAGATTTAAAATAAAAAAACATGACATAAACACATAATGGGAAGTAAAAATAATAATCACAGAAGCATGGAGGTAAATCGATGCAGAAATTACAAAAACTCATTAAATCTATATCAAGATGTCCAAAAGTTGTTGTGGACACTAAAAGATATCCTACTAAGTTCTAAATTAAGAAAGAAATACAATATTTAAAGCTATGTTGAGATTTTTGTTAAGTGTTCTAAGATTTTAGTGGCGTAATTTTTCAGGAGCTTTTTGATTATTAATTTTTAAAAATAATAGTTATGCTATTTTTAAAAAAATAATTATGTCATTCCATTAAGAACAAGTTGCAGATATCATAAAAAAATTACAATTTCTATACATTAATTTTTATTAGTCGAAATCATTAAATTTTATAGGAAACTGCAAGTGTACGAACACTTTTGGGGTTCACTGTATTTATGTACTTCATTGCATTTAAATGTAAAAAATATCATTAATTTTTTTAAAAAATCGAGTTTTTGCATAAAATTTGGCATATTTAAAAATTTTTTAAAAGTAATACATATCTTTTAATTCCTAATATATAAAGATGTTCCATTATTTATGTACTGTATAAATATTATTTGAATACATTCATTAGAATTTTGTGTAAAAGATCCTAATTGCAATTTTTCATGAAAATTTTACTAAACTCGACAATTTTTATAATCTATAAAACTCTCCAGAAAACAGCAAAAGGGTTGAAAATTAGTTAAACATGAAGCTAAAGAGTTTGAGCTATAAATATGGTGAGTTTAAGAAATGTACAACTAGTAGAACATTTTTCATATTGTATTTAAATCTTTAAAAGCATTGTCTGAGAAACTATGTTTTTTGGCTTCACGGTAAAGTTCACAAATGGATTTCTTTTTAAGACATTGAATTAACATTTTAAGAAAACTTTTATTTTATTTTATTTGTATTATAGACTATAATCTCTGTGTATGTATTTATGCATTTATTGCACATACAATTTGTGAGAAAAAACATGCTTTTTTTTTTAAAAAATTGACCAATTTCAAAAAAATAATGTAAATCTTATCGCTTTAGGCACAGATAATGATGTTATTTGTGTGCAGTTTTAATATTATTTGAATATATTAATTAGAATTTTCAATACAAGGTTTACTGTAACTGCAATTTTTAACTAAAAATTCCCAATCTATCCAAAATAATTTAAAATTTTGTGGAATTGTATTTTAATTCCTGACTCAAGTGTAGTATAGGGGAGAGGGCCCTTTCGATTTTTATATAGATATTATTGGTTAGATAACGAATTCATTCTGGCTTCGGGAAACTTATCGCTAAGTGAAGTAGCTTGGCGATCGATTTTGGTCACCAAAAAAATTTTACATCGCCAAGTATCTATACTACACTTGAACCTTAATTCCTAGTTCTATGCACACCCTTTTTAAAGAAAAAAGTGTTTTTTTAGTTGAAAATTTATGTTTCAATAAAATGCTCCAAACGTAGCCACATACCTCTTAAATTACCATTACCTTACCATTTTTACGCTAAATTCCTATAAAAGCCTTACAAAATCAAAACAATCTAGTACTCATGTGTTCGTCCGCGGGTAGTGTGGTAGAAACGAAAAATAGTTCGGAAGATTTATGAGAACTAAATTTGTTGTTGAACCCCAATCTTTAAAATATGTAGCCAGTATATTAAAAAAACTTTTTTAATCCTGAATATCTTTTTAATTTGTTTGATAGTGTTAATTAACCATTTTTTGAAATTTTGAGTACATGTAATGTCTCATATTTGTAAAGGCATGCGTTCAAATCTGATATAAACAAACTCATTTGAAACTGAGTAAGTCCATGTAGTCATTTTTGAGTATTTCTTTTTTCTCCGTGTGCTATCAACAGACTCCTTTTCGAAGAAGACACAAATCCATCTCTTTCATTTAGATCGTATGAAATAGCAACAGGTAATTATGTTTTTAATTTTGAATTTTTTTTTTAAGGTATACATTAAAATACACACATTCTGTAGTACCTCCTGTAAGATACACTTTGAAATAGGCTCATTTAATGTTGATATCGTTCTCTTAGAATATGGACCTTATCTATTTACCTCTCATTTAGGGACATTCAATTAAAGTGAAACTAAAAAAATAATTCAAAGATAAGTTAAAAGAAAAATAAATCATTTTTTTGGGGTAAAATTTTAGGATCTCAAAGACAAGAGAGAGAGTAGTAGCTTGTGTTTTTCTTTATATAAATAAATCAAATAAAGTGTTAGCTTAATAAATCAATGTAACTTAATGGGGGGGGGGGAGTACAACACTGTATGTTTGACGCTTCTATTTATAGACAAAACAGAATGTATAATAAAGCTATTGTATGCCTCATGGACTCGCGTTTTCTTTGGATTTACATAAAAATAAAAACGCGTGCCTAGGCTGACACAATGCAAAGGCTTTCAAAAAGATCCGTACAATAGAGTATTTTCCGTAACTTTCTGTAAATACAAGATTTTACTGCTGATTTCAAACATTTATTCATTAATAAAACTTTTTCAACTAGGAATTTTAACTTTTCATTAAATTCAAAATTAAGAAGAAAAAAAACCTGTGACTAATGTACTTATTTGGACATAATTTATTTAAAGAAAGATATACTGAATTTCTAATTATTTTAATTTGCTTAGCATTAAAGGATAAAATACATAATGTCTGGTCTTGTGGGTTTAAATTTCTGGAATTAAGACATATTGTGTAGGTTCCTTATTTGGAGGTACTATTATATTTTTACTATATTAAGTTAAGTGTTAAAGAATATTTTATTGTATTTACTTTTATGAAAAAGCGGATTATAAAAATAATATATTTAGTTTAATAAAATATCTTTTGGTTTATATACATATATAAATTGCGTAAAAAATAAATTCACGTAAGTGAATAACGATTTTAACTGAAAAGTCCACTGAACTAAAAGAAAACTAGCTTATTTTAATATCAATGGAATTATTTTGTATATGTACCCATAGTTATACTTAAGAGTATATGAATCATAAAATTTTATCTTTGAATGAAATCCAAATAATATTGTTGACGCAACCTTTTTTCTTAAGAGAGCTTCCACTTTCGGAACTAGACATTGCACAATCTTCATAACTATTCTCAGTATTAAAAAAAATTTGCTTCATTTGTCTTGTTTATTGTAAATTTTGATTTTTTTCTTCTGAATTTTCATCATGAATCATTTTTCTGAATCATCAGTTAAGTCAATATAACAAATGTGTTTTTAGATGGGTTTTCTCTCTCTCTCTCTTTATACAAAAGAAGTTTAATAATATTATTTTGTAATTATGGTATATTTTTAAAGTAATTGCATTATTGCTGATAGAAATATCTAAAAGGCATTTCTTAAAAATTCTTTCAGAATATTTAAAGTTTGGGAATTAGGTCAATAATAGGTGAGTTATTTAAATGTGTTTCCTTCTTTTTCTCAATAAAAAAATAAATTTAGCACCATTATTTCATTATTATAAATTTATTTTCAAATGAGACTACATGTGTTAAGATTTAAATGTTATTAAAAATATTTCGAAATGACATTCTTTGCAGAAGCTAAATGAGTGAGTGAGTGAATCTTAACGTCCCACTGTTTAGCTAAACGAGGGCTATTGGGGACGGTCCGCGTAATTTTGCAGAAGCTGAAAGACGGAATTTTGTTCGAATGAGAAATATAATGTATTTCATATTATTATTTTAAATATTGTTGTCTTTTTGAGTATTTTTATAAGTGTTAATTTTGGTATTTATTATGATTATAAATTTCTAGTGTTATATTAATAAGAAAAAAGGAAAGTGTATTTTTTCTGTAGGAGCAGTATAAATAGAACATTATATTTTTTATAGATTTAAATTTATATAAATCCCTTCTATCTTCTGTGCGTGCTATGTACAGATGTATATGTGGGAGGATAATTAAAAAAATTCAGACTTAATAATTTTAATTTTGAAAAATCTTACGTTTGAATAAATCAAGGTAACGTGATATTGGTTAATTTAAATTTTAGGTTTAATTACGCCACAGCTATAATTTACAGATTTACATTGAAATTAACTTAGTAATTAGATTATTAGAGTCCCAGTTCTATTATTTTGTGAGGGAGGAGTTTCTGGCGTTCGTCTTCGGTGAAATTTTCAGACCATCTCTTTCTCTCCCCCTGCCCTCTCTAGGCTTCAGGGATGACAGCGGTTCCCGTGTCTTTAGCTTCGAATTACATCCGGTTGAGGGCAATATTTTTAAGGGTGCAGGTGTAAATTTCACGTAGGGTGACCATACCCACAAAGAAGCCGAATCACAGCTGTGTTGCGGGAACGTCACAATGCATTAAACATAAATTAAAAGAAAGAGTGTTTCAACGAAAGTAAAATAGTGACTTTTTTATTCTCTGTTTTAAATTTACGATAAGATTTTGGAAAATCTCAAATATATTGAATTTTAATTCAAATGAGTCAATTTTTGATGAATTAAAAATTTTTTGTATGAAAGCAAAGCAATTTATCAATTATTTTATACTTTCCCAACTTAATTGATATATATGTTGTTGAAAATTTTAGAATGTCCGAGGAAGGGCGTAAAGAAACTAACAGGTGCCCATTATAAAAGAATAAGACTCGAAAAACAAGCCCATTTTAAAAAACAGACTGAAAGTTTACTGAATTACTTACAAGACACTAGAAAAAAAAGGAAAGCAGGATAGAATCAGATTAAGACTTTCATGATTAGGATGTTGCAGATCAAATAAACAGAATAGATAGTGGCACTGCTGTTGTAGGGTGAGTAAGTGAATATTAACGTCACACTGTTCAGCTACACGAGGGCTTTTGGCGTTGGACCTCGTCATTTTGAAACATGGTTAAGTGACGAGGACGACACCTGAGGTGGCACCTCCTCTCCTAACTATCACACACCAAAGGGAGGACCTTTGAGTTCTCGACAGATTTAACTTGCATCGCTCCTCTACACAGCGAGTTTTTAGTGATACTGGGCTCGAACTTGTGACATGCCAGCCACGATCCGATACCTTGACCACTAGGCTACCGCGGTTACACTGCTGTTGTAGGAACTCCTCCAAAAAAATCCTAAAATCACAATACTCTAACAATGATATTTAGTTCAGATCTAGGAACCTGGCCAGCTATTCAATCAGACGCCAATAGATGTTTTTTTAGTAAAAGAAGGACCCTCTATAAGCCATTGACAAAGTATAATTTTTCTTATGACGACGCCGGTCGAACATTTAGCTCATATTGTTATACTAAAATTTTCCAAAACGGTGAAAAGGTTATGCTTAAATCGTTAATCCATTACAAAAAAACTGTGCATATTGTTTTTGCAGCAAACTTTTTGTCCGTGTTATTAGTTCTCTTTCCATGGAATATTTTAAAAGTTGGAAACATCACGCAGATATTTTAAAAGAACACGAAACATCAAAAAACTATAATCAAAACCAGAAGTCTTAGATTGAATTCAGTCAGCGATTACAATGCTCTAAAACAATTGACAGTGACTCGAAAAGACTTACTATTGCGATTATTGGTGTGATTTGCATCTACGTATTGTAGCAACGTTAAAGGTACTGGCTCAAAATTGTTTAGCCCTTAGGGGGTAAATGTGACAAATTAAATTTGTCACACTTACATATTGCAAATTTGAACAAATTTAATTCCAATATATAATGGTAATGCTTTACAAATAATTCAATTACTTGCTAAATTTGATCCAGTAATAGAGGAGCATCCTCGAAGAGTGCTAAAAAGGGAAGAAGCTAAATACACTATCTAGGGAAAAATACTCAGAACGAAATAATTTCTCTTCTACATGAGAATTTTAAACTACATATTGTTCATAAAAATGAACAAGCCAAATGTTATTAGATAATTTTATATTGCGCCTCTGGTTTTAGTAAGATCGAACAAATGACATTTCTGGTAAGATATGTATGTAGTGAGAAATCTTATCTTAATGAAGTTACCGTTAGAATAAAAGAATTTTTTAGGTTTCCTTCCAGTTAAAAGATTGATTGGAAAAGAACTTTCAGATTTAACAGCTGAGAAACTTCAAAAATTAGGGCTAAATTTGCTAGATATGCAGAGGGCAGGCCTAGGATAACGGAGCCAATATAAATCAGGGGTTCAATCCACAATCTTCTTGTCATGTAGTAGCCACTCTTTAAATTTGATCGTTAATGACATGGCAAAAGCATCCTTAGAAGCCTGCACTATCTCGACAAAGTTAAAGGTATGCGGACTCGGCTTTTTTTCTGCAACTTGACCAGTATATATATAAGGAAAAATACAAAAAACCATTCTTATTTCAATATGTTCATTCAATTTTGATTTAACATACACTAATATTGGGGGTAACACGATCAAGATAAGTGTAAGTAGTTATTAAGTTTTAGTAAAAGGTGCTGCCGTTGATTTTTGTTTAAATCAGAACTGTAGTGATAAGTACAAAACTGTTATTTTATTCTTTTGATCCTTTGATATAATGTTCACTAACTCCTGTCCCCGGTTTCTATTTCACATTTTAGAGGATAATGCCTTCTATAAAAGCTCTTTATTAATTTTATGACTGAATGAAATGTTTCACAGGGTGTTTCCTAAAAGAGTAGAGAAAATTTGGGCATATTGTCAAGCTAATTTAAAAAAGAAAACTCACATATAAGCATATGTCCTGATGATTTGTTTCGGAAATAAGTACAAAATGTTTAAAAATTGAAACTTTAAATTAAATTTTTTAAAATAGGATTTTCTTACAAAATTAGGTAACTAAACAGGGTTTTTTTTTGAGGTTTTTATTTTTACGAAGACCTTGAAGAGTGCTACAAATAATTTATTTTATGTAATTTGTTAACAGGAATGGGTATTTTTTAATGAATAATCCATATTCTTACACTCAATAATTAAAAGTCTTGAAACATTTAAATTTTAATGTTCAACTTTAATTTGGCATGATTTATTATCAAGAATTGATGTATTGAGTAAAATGCTTCAAAATCTTAAATTAAACATCGCGGAATGCATACAAGGCTTAGATAATCTTAAAAAATATTTAATTTTCCAAAGATCTGACGATAATTTAAAAATATTTGTTGATTCAGCAGCAACACTTGCTACAGATTTAGGTATTTATCCCAAATTTCCCATCTCAAAGCTAAAGTAAAGGTGCGTTTATTTGATTACGCGAGGCCTGTAATGAGCCAGTTTTAAATCCCTTTCAGCAATTCAAGACTAATTTCTATTTTGCAATTCTTGATCACACGATCTCTTCAGTAAATGAAAGATTTACCGTTTTATCTGAGTGTAATTCAATATTTTGCTTCCTGTATGAGTTTCACAACATTTCTAATGATGATCTCATGAAAGCCTGTATGGATTTAGATATTAAGTTACAAGTACAGGAAGAAGAAAGTATTGTGAAAGATATATAGATGGCATACAGCTCTATCATGAAATAACTTCATTCAAAGATATTTTTCCTGGTAAAAAACAGCCAACTGAGATATTAGAAATTATAGTGAAAAATTATCTTTGTTTTCCAAATTTTGCTCAAGCAATAAGAATTTTTTTAACCTTACCTGTTTCTGTAGCTTCAGGTGAAAGAAGTTTAAGTAAATTAAAATCATTAAAAATTACGTGAGAAATAGAGTATGACACGAAAAAGGCTTTCAGATTTGGCCATAATCTCAATTGAATCAGAAATCTCTGCAAAAATTTATTTAACCGAAACTATTAACAAATTTGCTTCTCAGAAAGCCAGAAAAGTTATTTTATAGTTACAGTAATATCCGACGTATAATGCGCCCATATACTTTCTAGTTGCAATTGTTAGTTTTTAGGTATATTCACCGCGTATAACACGCACACCTTTTTTGCGAAGAAACCTGAACCGCACGTGCGCAATTCTCTTATATGTTTTAAAGTCCTTTATTCAAGGTATTATTCCAAGCTTTAGTAAAAAATGGTGTACTTTTAGAATTACAACCCTTTAAGTTCATAAGGAATGTTATTTCTTTCACAGAAACAGTATTTCGATAGATGTAAAAGTCTGATTTTTTCTATGCTCATCTTTTTGTATTTTTAAAGCTCTCATTTTTATACCCAGCGTATAACGCGCACCCGTACATTTCCATCTTATTTTTTGTGTTAAAAAAGTGTGCGTTATACACTGGATTTTACAGTATAATTTATTACTTAGTCTTTGTAGAAGGACTGACACACGAGATTTATGCCTTAGCATTTATTTTTATTAGATCGTATTTTCTGAGTAAATTCTGTTGTTTTGCAATTATAATTATAAAATATATGTTTTTATTTTAAAGGTAATATTTTTGTTAGTTTATTATTTTGATAAAGTATATTATGTCGCTATTATAACTCATTACCTGGCCAAAAAATAAAGTTTTGCACTTCTTTATTTGAGTTTTTATTAATTTTTTATTTTTTATTCTTATATAAGTAGATGAGTTTTTAACGTCAACATTAAGTATTAGTCAAAATATATGAAAATTTCTCTAGGGGGGCGGCACATTAGGTGTTTGCACGAGGGCGGCCGATACCCTAGGATCGGCCCTGATAACTTAAATATTATTAATCTCGAGAACTACACCCCCTCTGATGATCATAAAAGACCTAGGAGAATTCTCCTAGACTCCTATAATCCACCTTAATCAAGGTGCCCCCCATTTGCCGATGGCAAATGGTTCTCAAAATTCTATTTTTCAATCTTATTTATTTAATTTATTTCTTTCTAATCCTTTGCTGCTCCCCCCGGGGTACCCACCAGGATAGCCACCCAAAATTTTTTTCTCAATTACCTCAACACCAGTTCAACCAATAGAGAGTTGTTTCACCCAATGCCAACCGCCAATCACAGGAATCCTTCTCCACTCCACATCCTGCCTCAAGAAAATCCTAGGATTTCCCGCCAAGACAAACGAAACAACCAATAAGGTAACACCACTTTCACCACCAATCAGGAGGCTGCACCGCTCCAGCAAGTACCTCCCACTTCCAAGCAACATTCACACATCCGTTATGGGACGGAGGAACGCGTTGCGTTCCATGTCCCAATAAAAAGACAATAGTGTCAATAGTGTCCCTCTTCAGTCGAACAGATCATTTCGCAAGGACTACACATGTGGAGAAAGAAATTCCTGGTGAGTTTTTTTTTTTTTTTTGGAAATAAGAATTATTATTATTATAATTTTTAGAATATTACAGGGAAATACAAAAAACATATTTTAAGCATTTATAGGTATTTGCACAATTTGTAGAAGATTTATTTATTTTTTCTTCAGGAAGTAAATAATTTAAAGTTATTATTATTACAGGGAAATAAGAATTATTATTATTATAATTTTTAGAATATTACAGGGACATAGAAAAAACATTTTTTAAGCATTTATAGGTATTTGCATAATTTGTAGAAGATTTTTTTTTCAGGAAGTAAATGTTTTAAAGTTATTATTATTACAGGGAAATAAGAATTATTATCATTATAATTTTTAGAATATTACAGGGAAATAGAAAAAACATTTTTTAAGCATTTATAGGTATTTGCACAATTTGTAGAAGATTTATGATTATAGATAAGATTTGCTTTATGATAAATTTGGTAACTTGTTGATATTTAACAATGATTTTAATCTTTAATAATATAATTTGGTGACAAGCTTCTCAATGATATGGGCCACAAGAAAATGTCAAAAAATTGTTTTTTTTTAAATGTTTAGGGTATTGTGAGGCCTTAAAATAGTATGATTTATACCAATACATTATGAAGCTTTTAAAGATATGTTATAGAATACTAATATTTAGCAATTTTAGTCTTAGTAATTAATCGCCTACAAATGTTTGAATTTGTTTTATAAATTATTGTCTCCTTGGAAAAAAAACGAATTATACTAAAATATGGGAAAATTTTTAGAAATTGTTTGAAACATGCTAAATTATTTTCTTGAAAATTTTTACATATAGGAGTATACAAATTTTTTGTTAGCTATTTTATTTTAGTAATTACAATTATTTAACATGCATCATTTATCAACATTTAATTTTATTATTACATGACAAGTGAAAAATTTATTTTTTTTAATATAGAAATTAATTGCAATTTAAAAAATGCATTTTTCATATTCTATTGAAAGACTATCGGTGACATTACTCCATTATGTACTCATGAAAAGTATTCTTTCTAAGATTCCAAAAGAGTATTTTTTTGTCAGTTTCAATCTTTATTTGCATTAATATGGATACATAAAATTGAAACATTGTTATCATACACTAATTTTTTAAACAACTGTTCTATAAAATTCCAAAGACATAGTAAGCTCTTTCGAAATATATGATGATTCTGTAATGAAATAACACATTAGCCAGCTTTGATTGTCTGGCTTTACTTAGTAGTTATCATTTATAAAGGTTTGAAATTTCTTTCAGAAATTTCTCTTTAAACTGTCTTCAAAGTTTAAAAAAGAAAATACTCTTACACTATAAAAAAGAAAGGAATCATGTTAATACATAATTTTTCGAAATAATGATTAACTTTATAGAATTATTCTTTATTATAAATTATTTCTTATGAGTTGTTGAATTGCATGTAAATTATCCAATAGATGTAAACCAAACGAATATTTCATACAATTTTAAAAAATAAAACAATAACTAACATTAAAAAACTTTGATATCCAAATAATAATAATAATAATAATAATAAAATGGATTTTCAAGAGCAGCAAAAAGGAAACTCAATATAAATTTTAGAAAATAACAGTGAAATTCACAGGCTATTTTTTCGTAATTACAAGTTTCTACATAAAATAATACAATTAATGTCACAAATTTACTAATAAATACCTTTCCAAACGAATGTATGAATCCATCTGCTCTGAAACATGACACATTTTAAAATTTAAAATGTTATTGTTACGTCGATCCTACTCATTAGCAGTATCTCTTCCTAAATTCACACACTACAGCCGAAGTATTAACCTTTAGAACTCGGCATTAGCTGAGGCAAAATTTCCCTTCCGTTCGGCGCTTTCGCATCTGAGCTGGAAATTTCTTCCCCCCCCCCCCATTTGAAGGTCCTGTTTGACCATTTTCGCCGCAGGTGGCATTGTTAAAGATTTCACTTTACAAAGGCAAGGGGGAAGGGTTGCTAATTTTTAGTCAGCGATCTTTCACGAGTAAGAAGAATCCCAATATTTGGTGCATTATTACATCAAAATAGTTTTTTTTTTCTAAATTCATGGTTCCCATTTATAATCGAATGGTTTGCAAAGTTTCAAATGTATATTTTTGTTGTTGTTGTTTCCTATCTTCTTTAAGTAAATTATGAAATTATAATAGATATTTTCTAAAGTTTGATGAACCTCATAAGTTTAAAAAGGGGCTTTACATAATAATTATTTGTATGGTAAATTTTTCTAAATGTTTTTAAAATTTTTGTTCACAATTTTACAAAATATTTTTATTGTTCCAAGAAACAACAAACAATCATTTAGCGTTAAATACTAAGATATTATTAGAATTGTCTATTGCGCAAAAGTGGACAATCATATCATATTACTGAAATATTTGCTCTAGAAAATGTTCAAATATTATTTAAATACACCGAATATTTAATTCATGGCTACTATAATCAGAGCTTTACGACAATACATTCAGAGAGGACAATAGTTCAATTATAAACTCAATAATTTCGATGTTTGCAATTATATATTATAAAATATATAAATAAATAGTCATCCAATTAAAAATATGTTAGGATTAAGTGTACACATTCTATCTTCGGTATAATTATTGCTGCTTATATATTCATCTAAAATAATGAAAATCATGTTATAAAATTATTTTACCCATGTTCAGAAATCTTCCACACCACACCAACATGAGGACTTCAAACCTAGGTAGATTTAACAGCCGATTTTATGAATCTTTGATCTTGAAAAAAATGTATTAATTTTTAATTTTGTTTTATAATACTTTTTTGTTCCTATGAGAAAGTAAGCAAAGCTTTTGAAATTTCTGTTTGTGAAAGTGAGTTCTACTTTTAAAAATTTTGGCTCTTAAAAAGCCTTTTTTTTTTTTTTTTTTTTTATAAAAAATATATCAGTTTTAATATTTTAAATTCTGGTCTTTTGTTTTTTTATTGATTTATGTGTTAAGAGATTTTTAAATAAATTCTGTGATAATCTACGAAGCAGTTCTGGTCAATACAACGAGGCCCACTGCATGCCTTACAGATTACAGTGGTTCTTTTTTGTATATTTTTCCGCACAAAAAGCAAACCTTCTTCTTTTCTTTTCGTCAAACGGCCAATGAGAAAATATATTATCATTTGTCTTAACTTTTTTTGTTACTGAAGGCTCTACATTTTTATGATTTATTTTTCCTATTAGAGATGCAATTAAATGCATTCTAAATTCTTTTGAACTGTATTTTGATGAAGTTTGGCATGATTTAAGTAATAGAAAAGCATTCAAAACAGCAATATCAATGAGGTTAAAGAATAATTTTTTTGTCCATTTTCTAGTTTGTCTAGCAAAAGTGTATGCCTCCTAAATCAACATATCTCATATGATTGTTGTAATCTGCCACAATTTTTGGATTGGTTATTGTTAATTTATCTTTTTCGCATTCGGAAACGTCATCGTCAATTTTGTTAAAAATATTTTTCGTTCACCAATGATAAGTTCGTTTCGGGGGCTGTGCATATTTGTCAGCATACATATCTTTCCAACACATATCTGTCATTCCATTACAAAATTTCACGGCAAGATCATCTTGTTTCATTTTACAAGGAGCCAGATTCTTTGGAATATGTTTGCTGTTAGATCGTACAGTTCTACAGGAGTTAATCATTTTTGTGGCGGGCACTTATAAAAAATAATTACTAAGCCTATAAGTATACAAAAATTCGAAGCCAAAGGATGGAAGTATACACTAAACTTTATTGAGTTTTTAATTTCACTTTTCATTGAAGGGGGCATAAAATTTTAAACATGACCATTTATTTTTTTTACTTTTGTAGAGGAGTTTGTGGCGGGTGCTTACGCGTTTCACTAACCTTCTCTCAAATCCTTAAAGATTGTATTTATTTTAACCAATCCCCGCCGAGAGCCAAAAGTGTGACTTATGCAAACAAGATAGTTTCGGGTTTAGCGAGTTCGAAAAAGATATAAAAAGGAGAAATGAAATGAAGAGATAGAGGATAACTACGAGGTTGATTAAGAAGGTGATTCTGAGAGATTAGTTTAACTAGTGGAAGTATATTCGCCTGAGGAAGGCCATTGAAAAAGGTTCATTAATTCAGTTCGGGACGGAACTGAAGATATCAAGGATTGAAGCCGCTCCTTAGAACAAACCAGTATTTGAGAAACCTGCCTGAAAAAGGTATCAGGTCAGTTATTTTCATAAATTAGATATAAATGCGTAGTTTGATTGTATGCGTTATTCTCCGTGGTTTCAGTTAGTATTCAGTCGTTCATAATTGTATTCTTATCGCACTCCACTGTAATTTGTTGTTCTTAAAGTTTGATTAATATTTGTGTGTTTCTCTATTAAGAAAGATTAATAAATAATATTGATTTATTAATTAAGTAGTCGTTAATCATGAATCCAACATACCCAAATTTAAATAATATGCAAAGGGGAGTTAATAATCATAGGGGTAGTGAGAGACTACGACAAGTTTTTTTGCATTTTAATTTTTTATCCCTTTTTTGTTTTTAGACATGGAAGTCGGAACGCACGTAGATGTTTTCCCAAGCAGAATTTTCTCCAAATGGCGACCCATTCCCTCGGATTCATTAGAAAAACTATTCGAAGAATCAATTCCATTCATAAGTTGTCTGCCAGAACTTAAGTCTAAAATATATTACATAACCATCGAGAATAGTCAGCAAACGAAAGACAACATGAAGCGCAACCTCCACGCGGCACAGATATTTGCCCCTATAACGCAAAAGGTGACATGGCAGCGAGTTGCAAAAAAATTACAATTAGTTGCAAAATTAAACAAAAATTCGGACCAGCTTTTATTTTTCTTATATAAATTTATTTATTTAACAAAACATATTTTACTTTTGGGAAGAGAATCGTACGTTCCGGGGAGGTCCATTTGATAGAAACCACACACGCCCCTCTTTTTTGTTACATTATGTTTAAAAAACCCACTGACCCGAACGAAAAAGAGAGAAGTTTTATTGCCAGTCAAGTGTTTCGGTTCAAACGATACGTTTTGCAGCCGCACACGGCATACGCTATTCAAAAGGATACGAGCTATGTACTCGTGACAATGCAAAAAAGTTTATTCAGTCTGCAGCGAGTGCACGACCACGTTTATTCGCAACACAAGAACGTGTTCCAATCCGTGAAAGATACCGATATTGAAAACAGCAAAAGGTTTAAAGATTTTGAAGTGCCTCCTGCTACGCCCGCTGTAGACCAACTCTTGCCGTTACTAGATGACGAAGAAGAATGGGGGGGTATCGAATGCCGAAGATTTTTTTAGAAGACCGACGTCGCCAGCACAAGAACCGACACTGTCATCACAAGAACCGCCACTGTCCGCGCAAGAACCGCCACTGTCCGCACAAGAACCTCCACTGTCAGCACAAGAACCGACACCATCGATGCCAAATGCCGAAGATTTTTTTTAGAAGATCGATGCCGCTAATGCCAGCTGAGCTGCTAGCACAAGAACCGACACTGTCATCAATGCCAAATGCCGAAGATTTTTTTAGAAGACCTGTCCAGCCGCCAGCACCAGAGCCATTAGTCCAAAATCAACCATCTCGGCAGACAACATATCATTCCTTTTTACCATCAGCACAAACTCAATTTATAGAGCCAGCTCAAAATCAGTAATTAATGTTTCAAAATCAGCAGCCACAAACAATGCTCCCCTCACCTTATGCATTTCATTCTCACATGCCTTCGTATAATCAATATTACCCAGCAGGAATTTTTAATTTTCCTCCGGGAAACTTTGCACAACTAGGAACTTTTAATTTTACACTACCGGAAAGTCCGGCATCTGGACAAATAATACAAAACATAGTCGAATATTTCAAATCAACGTCGCCGGCCGGTCAAGCGTCCTATCTGATTCCTGCATCGAGTCACCTACAATCGGCCGGTCAAGCGTCCTATCCGAGTCCTGCATCAAGTCACCTACAATCGGCCGGTCAAGCGTCCTATCCGAGTCCTGCATCGAGTCATCTACAATCGGCCGGTCAAGCGTCCTATCCGAGTCCTGCATCGAGTCATCTACAATCGGGCGGTCAAGCGTCCTATCCGAATCCTGCATCGAGTCATCTACAACCCATCACACCATGGACAAATTTTGATGAAAACCAATTTGATGGCAAGTATCAAAATATTATGGGTTGCTTGTTATCTAAATAATGTTTACTCAATCAACTCTAAAAATTTTATAAAAATATTAAAAAATTTTAGTACATTTTCTAGATCAATACATTTAATTTAAAAATACTCTGAAAGTGTTCGGATACCTTAATTTATTTTTGTAATCTGCATTTAACAACAAAAGCTTTGAAACCTTCAACTGAGGAAAACGATTTTACTTTGTAATGTACTTTTTATTTTAAATTTAACTTTTAAATGGTTTTTTTAGATGTAAGAATTTTAACAGTTATTTTTACAAACTGCATAAACTTTTTTTTGTTTGTTTGTACTATATGAAATATTTCACCAATTATCATACGTTCAAGGTATTCAAAACAATGTAAAATATAATCCGTTAAATTTTTAACAAAACCAATGCACAAATTTGTGAATCATATCATTTTTTTATAACTTCTGAAAATTTTAAAAAGATACGATGAAATATAAAACGCAAGGAGCATTTTATGTAATCATGAAAAGAGAAATCTTAAGGGGAGTCAGTAGGGTAAACACCTTCGGGAAGTCGATTTTGAGTTTTTGATATTTCTAAAATCCCCAAATCAGGACCTTTCCAATGATGTACCGTACTTGTCATTTTACTAATTAAAAGTATGTTAAAATGATTTTCAAAAAATAATCAGCTGATTAGCCACGCCCCCTTTGACAGATAGAAATGTAAACATTGACCTCTTAAATCTGGGAAGCTTTTCCAAAGACACTCTCTGTTTTATTTATTCATACGTAATTAACTGTAGATTAACTGCAAGCGTAACCGTCAGGGTTGTTTACCTATTTTGGACCGCATGCACGTTTTTATCGTGTGTGTTTGGGTTTTTAAATTAAATATATAAAATTTCTAAAATTCGGAAATTTTGAAATCTCAAAGTTTTTGTTTCTTTATTGGCTAAACATAAAGGTATACTGTAAATGAAGAAGGTGCTTTACGGGATTTTAAGAAGGTAACATAGTAATAGTTCAATAATCATAGTAACAGTACTTCAAATACTAAAAGAGTAATGTATATCCTCAAGGTTGACATACACATGACTCAAAGGAGACATGTGCAAAATAAAGTTGGATTAGAGTTTTTCTTCTTATTAAAGTAAGTATTAAAAATACCATCATTAATTAAAATATTCTTGCATTTGCTTTCAAGAATTAAGTTCATTGTAAAATGTGTAAAAGAGGTTTAGACATGCAAGTTTTAAAAGGTAAGTTTGGGCTGGAAATTTGTCCTGAAATGTTGTGCTTGTCCATATGATGTAGAATTCTCTTTTTTAAGTATTCATGAAGGAATGCAAATTGCCACAATAAATACCAGGTTTGTATATGCTGCGTGTTCCATTGGGAGATGTGCAGAAGCTGGGAGAATGTTTTGCAGCATAATGAATCTTTGGCAACCACCTACAAGGTTTTCTCCTTACGGTAAGCGAATCTCAAATGATGTAAAACTTGTTTACGAGGTGTCCATTCAAAATGCTGCGAGGGAAGCTATTTGTGAAAATGAAGGTAATAATAATATTGTGGACATGGCAGAAATGCGGTTTCACATCATCAAATGGTGCAGTTACTGTGACCAGCATTCATACAGGTAAGGTGATAAATGTCAATATTCTTTCGAAATATTGTATATGAAAAAAATGGGCACATTAAAACATTGTTTTTGACCTGTTGGTGAAAATTCATGAAGTGGATATAAACAGGCTGAAGAATCGGGTAAATCTTACAAAAATAAAAAGTCTTCCGGTTGCTGTTGTAGTAGCAATGAGTTCTATATTTAGATATCTTTCCCAGCTTGATTTGTTGAGATAATTTTTGCATCGAAAAACACAAAACCCGAATGAAAGTTTTCATAATGTCATTTTATCACGGGTTCCCAAAACAACATTTGTGCACATTGAAACACTTTCACTTGGTGTTTATAATGCTGTTTGTTCCTTTAATGATGGTAATGTATCCAAATTAACAAAAACTTCAGTAAATGGCAGTAGGACCTGGAGAATATTCAGTAAGTGACATGAAAACTCTCGATAGAGAAAAATTAATGAAAGCAAGCATGCTTTTTCTGGATGATCAAAGAAAATTAGAAAAGATAAAAGAAAAAAAGAAGATAATATTAAGAAAAATAAGGTAAAAACCGGCTACAGTGCAAGATCTTTTTGATGAGGTAAAATTTTATATAAAAGCAACTGTTTTCTGAAAATTTTCTTTTCTAAACTGTGTTTTATCATTTCTATAAATTTACTGTATGCATGAACTGGAAATTTTTATTTTATATTTCATATATATTCTTGTGTATACTGAACTGAAATTTTTGAAATATTCCTCAGACATTTAGCTAAAAAGCATATGTCGTAACACAGAAAAGGAAAATTTTTATTAAGTTCCTTATTGTACTCTGCAAAAATTATTTTTTTAATCAGGCTGATCAATTTTTTAAAAAAAGATTTCACTTCTGTATAAAAATAAATGTTTATTTAATGCACACACAAATATATATCAAAATGTGTTGCATGAAGCTTGTTACATACAAAAAAAATCATAAATTTCATGTTTAAAAACACAAAAATAGTTTACTTGTTGTTTTGGATACTATCTATGTAATATTTATATAATCTTTTAAATTCTTATATTTAAAGAAATTGTGTTTACATGTGAATATGCAAAGCACTAAAGAAATTTTTCGAAGTGCCATATAATCATGTATTACTGTCTTATATAGATTATATTTTTTAATTTGTGTCTTCTTTCTCAAAAATTAATTGTATGCATGAACTGGAAATATTTATTTTATATTGCATATATATTATATATACTGAAGTGAAATTTTTGAGATATTCCTCAGACATTTAGCTGAAAAGCAGATGTCGTAACATAGAAAAGGAAAATTTTTATAAAATTCATTATTCTACTCTACAAAATTACATTTTTAAACATACTGATCAATTTTTTTAAAAAAAATTTCACTTCTGCATAAAGATAAATGTTTATTTAATGTACACACAAATTTTTAAGCTTTGTTTTCAATAGTTTCTTAGTAAAAGGGACATAAATATATCCCAAAATGCAATGCCCTTTTTCGTTGCACAAAACTTGTTACATACAAAAAATACACAAATTTCATGTTTAAAAACATAAAATCAGTTTTCTTGTTGTTGTTTTGGATACCATTTATGTAATATTTTAAGAATCCTTTTAATTCTGATACTTTAAGAAATTGTGTTTACATTTGAATTTATAAAACACTAATGAAATTTTTCGAAATGTCGTATAATAATGGTTTACCAAAGCCATATTTTTATGTATTGACACATTTTTACATGGTATTTATGATACTTATAGTCATCTTGGATGACAGTAATGTATCAGAACTAAAAATTCTTCAAAAATTGATGCATAATTTGAGAAAAATGATTCAAATGCTATAAAATATCTCGATAGATTAAAAGTGAAAAATGCTATACATGTATTTTCTGAGAAATCAAAGTAAAAGAAATAAGTAAAAAGTCTGAAAAGTTATTGAGAATAAGCTAATATTTAAAAAAATAGTGCAAATACAGATTGTAATTCATAATTTTTTTGATGAAGTGACATTTTATAATAAAAATGCAATTATCTCAAAACGGTGTTTTTAAAAATGCGTGTACCATGTTCTCAGAACCCTATTCAACGGAAGCACTTGCAATCTTCACTGAATATTACTGATATATTAATATATATACTGAAGTGAACTTTTATTAATATACCCATAATATTTTTGTAAAAGTCAGTTATCGTGAAAAAAAATGACATTTTTCAAAAAATTCATAGTGATACATTACGATGAAAGTTTTTGAAAAAACTAAACAATATATTTGAAAAAGTTCACTTCAGTTTAAATAAAAAAGTCTAATTAATATACAGAAAAAAATTTAAGTCTGTACATTTAATATTTTATGAGAAAAAGGCACATATAAAAATGCTCAATTTAACATTAGCGGGATGGGGGTACCGACTTACCTAATTTGAAGAGAAATCTTAATTTGTTACGCAAGTGTTCGTGAATGAAATTAATTTTTTTTTTGTAAATATTGTGAAATTTACCCGATGAGGTGCGGTCGGTTGTAATAAAAGTGAATTTTTTTTTAGATGGCATCCCATAATAGATTTGGTTTTTTGGACACGTCAATGGTTTCTATTCTGAAAGGAATTTTGTAGTGGTCGAGGCTGCACTAGCGTCCAGATGGACGAAGGAGTCCACGGTGGTGACGGTCGACACTACCAGATATGTCTATACTGAAGAAGGACCGAGAATCGAACTCATATGCGACCCAGACGATACATGGGATCCCTTTTCCATATCCAGGTAAGAAAAACTTCTCTATTCGAAATTTTCTTTTTTAACGTACCATCGCCTTTGTTTCGTCTGTGCGATACGGGTGATTCGAAACCAGAAGTGGTCCGTGCCTTTTTTTACCTTTTCTGTAGTCCATAAAAAAAACTATTTCTGACCCGATCGGCAGCGATTTCGATTCGATTCCTCGCATGTTATTGTTTCGATCGTTAATTGTTTCTAGACATTACTTGCTCCAAATGTACTGTCGATTCTTTGCAACTGAAAAACGCTGCCACGAATCGAGCCGAACGGGTCGTTTATTTAAGGCACCCGACTAGGTTCAAAGACCTTGTTTTTCAAAAATTGATTATCAGAAGAAGTTTGAACTGGCGGTCATAATTTCTTCCTTGCATGAAGCAATTTCATTGTGTATATTTTGGTTCCCATGAAACTTTCTTTTACGGGGACGATATGAACAATTTTACCCATGATTTCAGGTAAAATAAATTTAAGATTAAATTAAATAATTTAAATTCTAAAAATAAAGCAAAACAAAATTGTTTAAAATAATTATTAGCAAACTGTGGATTAGTAAACAGATCATTTAAATTTTGGTTTTTGAAATTCCATTTTAGGGAGATAATAATTAAACACTGCATACGTCGCTCACTTCCGGTCCATATAACATTACTTCTGGTTTCGTTTTCAAATACTATGATTTATTAAAATTGCTATATCTAGAGTTCTAATTTACGTAAAATTAAAATAAAAACTGTTTTGGAATCTTAAAGGTTGGGGCTTTGTTTTACTATCATAAAAAATTCGACATTTTTGTCAATAAAACACTTTTTCAACCTAGTCGGATACCATAACAAAGCATTTATTTGAAAGCTTTTAGTCATGTACTCGTGATATTTTGTTTTGATTTATATAGAGTTTAAATGTTCTCTCGACGCGCTATCGCGCGTTACACAAATGGTCGTTTATAACTCGTAGTAATTTTTTTCTTTTTTCAGGCATCGTTCGACCCGAGGTCGAATAATGTTCCGAGATTTACCACGAGAGAGACGGGGGGCGCAATATGACGGTGCTCACCAAGGGGAAGGAACAAAAAGAAATCTTCGAAAGTTTTGGGATGTATAGTGTGGATGTAAAAGTGGAGCTCTTCGAAAACCTGCCGAGTGTGGAGTTGCCGTATGCGGACACCCCCCCCCCCCAAACGGAGGAGAAACGGTGCACGCGTACGAAGAGGCAAGATGCAGCAGAATAATAGCGTGCAAAATTTTTGTTCGTGTGTAAATATTTTTTGTATGTAAATAAAACATTTTTTCTTGCGCTATTTTTATGATTTTGTTGTTTTTGAATGGGATCGTCATAAAAATTTTAAATACTATTACGAAGTATCTATATCGTTTTTCTCTCGTGCCGACATAATCGTTTTGACGAATTACTGCATTTTTATCTAACGTAAAAAAATATTATTAATAAAATTTTCTAGAGAGTAATATCTTCACAGATATATTTAACCAATTCAATATGATGTGCATTACTTTGCAGATATATTTAACCGATTCTAGAGATTGCAGAAAAATTCGGTGATGGAATAAATATATAATCGTATGAAAATGCACTAGTTAAAAATATTTTAGAAAAAAAATTAATGATTTTTAATATGCATTACGCCAATCATGCGCAACAAAATAATTATGTCATCGTTTCAGCTGTTAGCACAATTAGGGGGTAGAAAAAAAATATTCACCTCACCATGGGGTTTTGGAAATCCTGAGACGATTAACTCGTACATGTTGCCTTCGAGATGATAACATGGTCGCACGTTTGGCCTATAAATAATAATTAAACATAAAACAACAAATATTTCAATGTAAGAGAGAAAAATTATCAAGCTGAACGAGAACATACAATGATGAATAAATATAAAAATATGTGAACATTTATATGATCTCCAAGAAACTATGTGAGGAAATAAAAAAATCATTGAATTTTTTACAGATATCTAAAGGGAAAAAATATTTTCAAGGTGTATCCTTTTTTCTGTGCAAACATTTTTACAATCACAGTTTTTCTGTTTTGCACAAAAGAGTTTTAATTTATTTGAAAAGTCGATCACAAAAGAGTTTTAATTTGAAATGTTGATCACAAAATAGTTTTAATTTATTTGAAATGTTGATCACAAAATAGTTTTAATTTATTTGAAATGTCGATCACAAAATAGTTTTAATTTATTTGAAATGTCGATCACAAAAGTTTTAATTTATTTGAAAAATGTCGATCACAAAAGAGTTTTAGTTTATTTGAACTGTTGATCACAAAAGAGTTTTAAATTATTTGAACTGTTGATCACAAAAGAGTTTTAATTTATTTGAACTTTTGATCACAAAAGAGTTTTAATTTATTTGAAAAGTCGATCACAAAAGAGTTTTAATTTGAAATGTTGATCACAAAATAGTTTTAATTTATTTGAAATGTTGATCACAAAATAGTTTTAATTTATTTGAAATGTTGATCACAAAATAGTTTTAATTTATTTGAAATGTCGATCACAAAATAGTTTTAATTTATTTGAAATGTCGATCACAAAAGTTTTAATTTATTTGAAAAATGTCGATCACAAAAGAGTTTTAGTTTATTTGAACTGTTGATCACAAAAGAGTTTTAAATTATTTGAACTGTTGATCACAAAAGAGTTTTAATTTATTTGAAATGTCGATGACAAAAGTTTTAATTTATTTGAAAAATGTCGATCACAAAAGAGTTTTAGTTTATTTGAACTGTTGATCACAAAAGAGTTTTAAATTATTTGAACTGTTGATCACAAAAGAGTTTTAATTTATTTGAACTTTTGATCACAAAAGAGTTTTAATTTATTTGAAAAGTCGATCACAAAAGAGTTTTAATTTGAAATGTTGATCACAAAATAGTTTTAATTTATTTGAAATGTTGATCACAAAATAGTTTTAAATTATTTGAACTGTTGATCACAAAAGAGTTTTAATTTATTTGAAATGTCGATCACAAAATAGTTTTAATTTATTTGAAATGTCGATCACAAAAGTTTTAATTTATTTGAAAAATGTCGATCACAA
Organism: Trichonephila clavata; assembly: GCA_019973975.1. Taxonomy (NCBI): domain Eukaryota; kingdom Metazoa; phylum Arthropoda; class Arachnida; order Araneae; family Nephilidae; genus Trichonephila; species Trichonephila clavata. The sequence goes on from BMAO01031525.1 coordinate 25,021, forward strand.
AAGAGTTTTAGTTTATTTGAACTGTTGATCACAAAAGAGTTTTAAATTATTTGAACTGTTGATCACAAAAGAGTTTTAATTTATTTGAAATGTCGATGACAAAAGTTTTAATTTATTTGAAAAATGTCGATCACAAAAGAGTTTTAGTTTATTTGAACTGTTGATCACATAAGAGTTTTAAATTATTTGAACTGTTGATCACAAAGAGTTTTAATTTATTTGAACTTTTGATTACAAAAGAGTTTTAATTTATTTGAAAAGTCGATCACAAAAGAGTTTTAATTTGAAATGTTGATCACAAAATAGTTTTAATTTATTTGAAATGTTGATCACAAAATAGTTTTAATTTATTTGAAATGTCGATCACAAAATAGTTTTAATTTATTTGAAATGTCGATCACAAAAGTTTTAATTTATTTGAAAATTGTCGATCACAAAAGAGTTTTAGTTTATTTGAACAGTTGATCACAAAAGAGTTTTAAATTATTTGAACTGTTGATCACAAAAGAGTTTTAATTTATTTGAAATGTCGATGACAAAAGTTTTAATTTATTTGAAAAATGTCGATCACAAAAGAGTTTTAGTTTATTTGAACTGTTGATCACAAAAGAGTTTTAAATTATTTGAACTGTTGATCACAAAAGAGTTTTAATTTATTTGAACTTTTGATCACAAAAGAGTTTTAATTTATTTGAAAAGTCGATCACAAAAGAGTTTTAATTTGAAATGTTGATCACAAAATAGTTTTAATTTATTTGAAATGTTGATCACAAAATAGTTTTAATTTATTTGAAATGTCGATCACAAAATAGTTTTAATTTATTTGAAATGTCGATCACAAAAGTTTTAATTTATTTGAAAAATGTCGATCACAAAAGAGTTTTAGTTTATTTGAACTGTTGATCACAAAAGAGTTTTAAATTATTTGAACTGTTGATCACAAAAGAGTTTTAATTTATTTGAAATGTCGATCACAAAATAGTTTTAATTTATTTGAAATGTCGATCACAAAAGTTTTAATTTATATGAAAAATGTCGATCACAAAAGAGTTTTAGTTTATTTGAACTGTTGATCACAAAAGAGTTTTAAATTATTTGAACTGTTGATCACAAAAGAGTTTTAATTTATTTGAAATGTCGATAACAAAAGTTTTAATTTATTTGAAAAATGTCGATCACAAAAGAGTTTTAGTTTATTTGAACTGTTGATCACATAAGAGTTTTAAATTATTTGAACTGTTGATCACAAAAGAGTTTTAATTTATTTGAACTTTTGATCACAAAAGAGTTTTAATTTATTTTAAAAGTCGATCACAAAAGAGTTTAAATTTGAAATGTTGATCACAAAATATTTTTAATTTATTTGAAATGTTGATCACAAAATAGTTTTAATTTATTTGAAATGTCGATCACAAAATAGTTTTAATTTATTTGAAATGTCGATCACAAAAGTTTTAATTTATTTGAAAATTGTCGATCACAAAAGAGTTTTAGTTTATTTGAACTGTTGATCACAAAAGAGTTTTAAATTATTTGAACTGTTGATCACAAAAGAGTTTTAATTTATTTGAAATGTCGATGACAAAAGTTTTAATTTATTTGAAAAATGTCGATCACAAAAGAGTTTTAGTTTATTTGAACTGTTGATCACAAAAGAGTTTTAAATTATTTGAACTGTTGATCACAAAAGAGTTTTAATTTATTTGAACTTTTGATCACAAAAGAGTTTTAATTTATTTGAAAAGTCGATCACAAAAGAGTTTTAATTTGAAATGTTGATCACAAAATAGTTTTAATTTATTTGAAATGTTGATCACAAAATAGTTTTAATTTATTTGAAATGTCGATCACAAAATAGTTTTAATTTATTTGAAATGTCGATCACAAAAGTTTTAATTTATTTGAAAAATGTCGATCACAAAAGAGTTTTAGTTTATTTGAACTGTTGATCACAAAAGAGTTTTAAATTATTTGAACTGTTGATCACAAAAGAGTTTTAATTTATTTGAAAAATGTCGATCACAAAAGAGTTTTAATTTATTTGAAAAGTCGATCACAAAAGAGTTTTAATTTGAAATGTTGATCACAAAATAGTTTTAATTTATTTGAAATGTTGATCACAAAATAGTTTTAATTTATTTGAAATGTCGATCACAAAATAGTTTTAATTTATTTGAAATGTCGATCACAAAAGTTTTAATTTATTTGAAAAATGTCGATCACAAAAGAGATTTAATTTATTTGAATAATATTTTATTAGATAATTGAAGTAAAAACAGTAAAAAAAATATAAAACGAACTTAGGTATCTTTATTTTTGCAATGTTTTTTTGAATAATTATTTAAACATATAGAAATATTGTGTTGAAACAATTTTACTTACAATTTTTTGTTTTGCCTCCATGCAAATCACTTTATTTCTACCCGCTTTACATATAAACCAAAGAAAAATAAATTTCTTTTTTTTTTATTAATGATAAAAACACCTAATGAATTTTCACAAGAAAATTGTCTTAAAACCATCTTACACTATTAAAATTAGAAGGTAAACAAACTTATCTATGTATCTATCTATCTATCTATCTATCTATCTATGTGCGTCTATCTTCTCACGAACAGCACCACGCAGAAAGTCGCGGAAGGTACCAAAAGATCGGGAATTTTCCGGGGAAGCCAAATTGCCTATTTATATTCCGATATTGTAATTAGTTAAAAAGATATTAATTAAAAACCTTAAAACGCCGAATTGTTTTACTCCTGCCGGTTGCTTACTTGGCGGAACTTCCCTTCCGTTTCGGCCGAGCGGTAATCTTACGTTTTCCACCATATTAAAATTGTCATCCGATTTTCGGTGTCGAAATTAGACAAAAAATAATTACAGAATCGGAAAGATCATTTATTTCGCCACAACACGGTGTAATTTTTTTTGTAAAATAACTATATTTTCTATTTTTTTCGAATTTTTTAAAATAGTGTTAAAACTGATGCGTTTTTATGAAAATTATTTCTAAATCGTTGGGTATGAATTACTTTTCGTGTTATTAAATCGATATTCTACACTAATTAATTTCAAGCCTTTCTCTTTTAGAACCATTCATTTAAAAAATAAAATTCCAAAACTTTTTTTTTAAAGAATTTTTAAAAAGTAGTCTTAATTTTTACTTCACATTGAATAACTTCGTCATTTATGAAGATAATCTCACAAAATCTTTTTTCCGTGTGTACAGTAATATTATGCGTAACATATACGAAGATTGAAAAAATTGCTTCAAAATTACGGATTTTAAAAAAAGAAATTGTGATTTTCGTAAACTTATGTTTTTCTGAGAAATAAATTAAAAAGTAGTAATTTGTACATTTTTATTTCAAAGTACGTTATTTTTGCAAATAGTTGGTGATGTTTGAGAGCATTAACGTAAAAATTATGCCCTTAAAATGAAGGTAATGATTTTTAAAATACGCGATTTTACATTTAGCCAAACATTGGCGTCGAAAATTAGCTTTGCGCCAAAGACTTCAGACCTGTTTCGCCTTCGACCGCTCTAACTCAAGGGTTACACTAAAAAAATTCTGCCTTAAACAGGAGGAAATCAGTAACTTTGGCGAGTAAAAAAAAAAAATGCGAGTGAAAGATGTATTTTATCAACTATATATGTCAGATTAAGATGATAAAATGCATTTCTGAGATTCATTTAAAATATTTATCAGTATCGAAATTTTTGTTCTCTTTCATAAAACTTATAGTTTACTTTAAAATAATGCCTAATGTATATTTCTTTTTTTGACATATAATTTCATAATAAAATCGAAGAATTTGCCCATTTCGAAATTTTTTTTTTTGGAAATAGTCAGTTAAATAGGTATAAATTCCTTAGGAAAAAAAAAAGCTATGTTTGTATTATATATTCTTTATTATTAATTGCTTTTTTTTAAAATATCAAAAATCAATAAATTTTTGCAATACATTTAAATGTAATCTTCAATCGAAATCTTTCAATCGTTATGTGAATATCCTGTGGATCCCCTTAATTAAAAATTAAATTCAATTTGAACCTCTCATTCATTATTATTGCCTTTTTTCACTTCTGCTTCTGTTCTGAGTGGCGTGGTTGGCTAGAGCGCCGCTTTCGCCCTACCGCTAAGTGTCTAATTCTTATTTTCTGGGTTCGAATCTGGCGAATTTCATTTTGTTCGTTTCTGCTTATTTTTCCCACGTAAATTAATTTTACTGATAAATACTTATTTTAACATGATCCTCTGTTATTTTAATGTACTTTTCATTTTTTTTTTTTTTTTTTTTTTTTTTTTTTTTTGCCTTAAAAAAGGTTTTTTTCTGATTTTTAATCATTCAAAGTATAATTTCTATCTTTTTCAACAATTCCTAACAAGAAGCTTTCATTTCTGTTTATTTTTCCCACGTAAATTTTCAGTGCTGCCATTATTTAAGCAAACGGAATGTCACAATTAATTGCTAAATGAATATTTTTAATCAATTTTAATGTAAAAATATTAATAAGTTATAGTTTTGTATTTTATAAATATCAATGAATTTAAAAGAAAATGATTTTTAAAAAGTTTATTGATATTTAGAAACAGTGATTAAAAAAGTAAAATGCCGAAAACTATGTCACAATTAATTGCTAAATGAGCATTTTTAATCAATTTTATTAAAAATAATTAATAAGTTAGTTTTGTATAATATAATTTTTTCCGCAGATACGTGTTTAAATAATTTTAACACAGAGTGGAATGAAAAACTATAAAATTAAAATTAAAAAAATTTAATGTTTTTATCAAATAGTATTCTTTTTTTTTTTAATGTTTTTTTCAGTGAATGTTAGCATATAACTAGGTTTTCCACCAAAAGTGGATTTTTAACACTAATATATGTTTAATTAAACATCCAAATGTTTCAAGAGCTATCTGTAGAATTTTTTTTATTAGTATTTATTGATAATGGATTTAAATTAATATATTTTTTTAAAATTAAAATGCATTCAATGCATTTCTGAGATTCATTTAAAATATTTATCAGTATCGTAATTTTTGTTCTCTTTCATAAAACTTATAGTTTACTTTAAAATAATGCGTAATTGCATGAAACTTCCCCCCCCCCCGTGTCAAATATTTCATAAAATTCTCACAATTTTACTTCAAGAATTAAAATAGTAGTGAAATTTTGTAATTTGAAAAATTTATACTTTCTGTTCTTTTTTCAGCATACAACTATTTTTAAAAATGCTACAGTTTCGTTTCCGGGAAAAAACTAAAAAAATAAATGTTTTTATCAGATAGTATTATTTTCTTTTTGAATGATTTTTTTCAGTGAATGTGTACTTATAACTAGGTTTTTTACATAGTGTTTTTCTTAGCAGTTACATATGTTTAATCAAACATCCCCAAACGTTTCAAGAGCTATCTGTAGAATTTTTTTATTATTATTTATAGATAATGTGGATTTAAATTAATATATTTTTTTAAAATCAAATGAATATTTCTATTATTTCCTTATTAAATTAATTATTTGTTAATAAAAGGAATAACGGCTATTATTTTGGATAAAAATACGTTCTAGAGCCTGGAATAAATATTTGTCCTCAGTGCCAGCCTAGCGGTAGCTAGGCTTCTACTTCAGTTACACAGTATACCTAAGAGATAATGTATGTAAAATAAAGTGAGAATGATAGGTTCGCCTAAGCTAAAACTAGCTTCGGCGGTCAGGAGGTGGTGGGGGAGGTGGAACATTGTTTCCGTAGAAACGCAAAACAACTTTTTCCTTTCGTTCTTCAATCCGAAAAGGGGGTTTTCGTTACGTTTAACAGCATGGGGAGGGGGGGGGGTGGAATTCTTAGAAATCAGGTAGTATCTTCGTTGCACTATGAGGCAAACGGTACATGAGGTGAGGCTGGTTCATGAAGTTAGATTGAGAGCTAATCGTTGGGTTGTCATGATTGCAGAATGGAAAGTTGCAGAATGGATTGCAGAATGGAAAGTTGAGGAAAGATTCGCTATTAGGGTGTGGATGGGTTCAACACAAAGTTCTTCGTGGAGAACAGATCTTGGGATGTACCTGTTTATTATGAAGTCTTTGAATATCATTTAATTGTGTGTTACTGGCAGATCCCCAAATGGGGCATGTATACGTTAAGATGGGGCGAAGATAGGTTTTGTAAATAAATATCCGGTTATTTAAAGAGAGTTTGGATTTCCTTCCAATCAGTACGTTCTAGAGAGAGACATTTTTAAGCTAACTGTAAGTAGCGATTGATTGATTAATGAAAACCTGAAAATTATTTTATTATTTTAGATTCCTAAAAATTATCTATTATTAAAAAATGATGACTTTTTTTTTACTCAAGCATCAAAATAGTTTTCTTTTATTGTTTAAATTTATTATTTTTTTACTAAAGCAATATTGTTTTCGACATGTCATGAATAGAAACTTGAAGATAAATCTTATATTTGAGGGGAGAGTCAGGGGGAAAATAGTTCTACACTCAAATAAGCCACTGTAACACAATGCAGTAGAAAGAGAACTGAAACATGTTTGACATTAGTAAGATCTGGAAGATATTTTTTTTTTTCGAAAAAGGGAATTGTAGTGACGTTTATATAAAAGAATCACACACATACCAGGAACTTTGATAAAGGAAGGTGAATTTCCATGGCAGTATGTTATGCATTCGAGACAAATTTTAATAAAACACTCAAAATACTTAAAACAATCATTTAATAATTTCTTCTTTTATAAAGATAATTGCATGAAACATTTTTCCCGTGTGTCGAATATTTCAAAAAATCCTCACAATTTTACTTCAATATTTAAAATAGTAGTGAAATTTGAAAAATTTCTACTTTTCTGTCTTTTTTCAACATACAACTATCTTTAAAAAGGCTACCTTTTCGTTTCCGGGGACTAAAAAATTGCAACGAAAGAACTGAAAACTGAGTGAGTGATTTTTGATTCGCACTGTTCGCCTATTCGAGGGTTATTGGCGATGGACCTCGAAATTTTCAACCATGGTCAAGTGACGAGGACGACACCTGCGCTTTCACCCATCTCTAATAATTAGAACACCACACCAACGCAAGAACAAATTTCGAAAAAGGGAGTCTTAATGACATAGTTAAAGAAATCACTCACATCGCGCACATAAGAGCTATCGGCCTGAGGGAAACACGAAATTTCCATGGGGATGAAGTTATTCACTCGGTAAAAGCCCGTGCAACGCCGGGCTAAGCGGAGAGGAAAGAAACAAAGAAATCAAAGTAATTTCGGAAAATAATATTGGAAGTGCTGAATTTGTGAAGTTGAGTGAATATTAACGTCCCACTGTTCAGCAACACGAGGCCTTTTGGGGACGGTCCGCGTAATTTTGAACCATGGTCAAGTGACGCGGACGACACCTGAGCTGGCACCCCCTCTCATAACTACCACACCACACCAACGGGAGGACGTTTGAGCTCTCGACATAATTTACGTGCATTTCTCCCCTACACGGCGGGTCTTCAGTGGTACTAGGATCGAGAATTTGTGAAGAGAAGGGAAAATGTTAAGCAACAAAACCATGACACGCACTCACATCGTACGCTTCAAACCCACACCAAAGTGTTGGCGTTAGAATAAAAGGAGGAAATTAACATGGGGGAATTAAGTTATACCTTTGGTATAAGCCCGTGCAACCCCGGGCTTAGAGGAGAGGAAAAAACATAGAAGCCAAAGTTACTTCGAAAAAGAATATTGGTCATGCTGATTTTGTGAAGAGAACGGAAAATTTTTCTAAAAGTAGAGAAAGCCCGTGCAACGCCGGGCCATGAAAGCTAGTTTACTTATAGTTCTTGATACACTAGATATAGCTCTTAGTTATTTAAATTAATTTTGTACTTCTTTATTTTATACTTTTGAGCAAGAATGGCACACAGTATATATAAACAAAACCACCTTTCTTTTAAAAAACTTCAAAATGTATGAAATTCTTCCGATATAGCGAGAAGTTTTGCAGTGCCACTGGAAATCAGTGTTACAAATGCGTCTAAAGAATTAAAGTTATTTGATGACAAATTTGTGAGCAACATATAGTTTACTGAGCCTGATTGCTCTGTGAATGTTTTTTTTTTTTTATCAAAGGCGTTGTAAAAGCAGAGATGAAGAAGAGAGTGAAGCAAGTTTAGATCAGAACAACTTCCGAGGTAAGTTATACATTATTTTGTGTTCTAATTTAGATACTTTTTAAACTATTATGATTGTATTGCTATATTTACTCATTTATAGTTTGATTTAACTCATTGTTTTGAAATACAAAATAAGTTTTTAATAATATTAACATTGTTATTTATCACTGAATTATAAGTTGATTCTAAAAGATTAAAAGTAATGGCAACTATTCAAATTTAGCAGCTTTTTAAAAACATCTGTTAAAGAAATGTGAATGGGCAAATATATATTTTTTGAATATCTACTTATCAATGATAAGTTAATAATTGGATTCTTATTTTTTAGAGTAGCACTGAATATCAATTACATTGCTTTCTATTTTAATGAATATGCATTATTAAGCTTTAGTCATTATATAGTTATTGCTATTTATGAGTAAATACTAATTTGATTCCAACACGTTAAAAGTAAAGGCAGAAATGCCAAACCATTTTGAAAAAGGAATGTAAAATTTTCATTTAAAACAAATTCAATACGGAGTAATATTGTGTTTACATTGATTCTCCCAAATTGTTACTAATTTTTCTTATAAGGCATAGTATTTTTAAATCAAATACTTTATTATGTGTTTTTATATAAAATAAACTGTTAATTTTCACTTATTTAAAAATTTCATTCATATAATTTACTTATTTAAATTTTAAATTATGGTCTTTTGATAAAATAATTGAATTTAAATTAAGCTGTAAATTAACTTTGGCACAAATTTTTCAACATTTATTAGTCCGTAGACTTATATGTAAATACCGAAAACTTTTATAAATTTACGATCTAATTTTAGAATTTATTTCTTTTTAATAATTAAGGTATACGAACACGTTCGGAGTACTTTTTAACAAAACAGCAGACTAAAACATTGTAAATGCTCTTTTAGGACCCAATACCAATAAATATTACTATATATATTTAATTATCAAAATTTAAAATAAATTACCTGAATTTTACAAAAATCCCAATTCTAAGTGAAATTTTAGCAATATTTTTGAAAAACTTCAAAGCAGTTAGAGAAAAAAGTAAGAAACATATATTAGTAAAAGTATTACCAAAGCAAATTAGATGCATTTATCTAGAAAATGTACTAAAGTTTTATTTTTTTATTAAAATTTGAAAATTTTAGAGCTGATTGAGTAAACATTATAAGAAATATTACATTTTTATGAGACCATTATTTAAATAACAAGTCATAACTCAAAAAGTATTCATACAATAAGAAATATTTTAGTACATTCTCTAGAAAATAACATGAATATCAGGTCCAAAAAGTTTTATTGAAATACATTCGTAATATTGTGAGTTATCAGAGTCGCCATGATAGATTTTGAGCCATTTAAATGCCCACTTCTGGTAGATCAAAATCCCACTTCCGATTTTTCTAAATTTATAAAATTGATTGTAATTTGGCCTCTAGGTAGTGTAGAAACAAAACAAAGTATGTTTCGTAAAGTCAAAAGATAGATCTATTCAATAAAATAAAAATATCTGTCTTGACTGAATTTGGTCATTTTCAACGTATTGGGATACCTTAATACCTTTTTTTAAACTTTAGGTTATAAGTGCAACATGCACTTGTCCTGCTGGGGACACACTCCAGCATTTTGTAAGCATGTGTTTGCATTATACTTCATGCCATTTCTGATTAGATCACAAAAAAAAATGTATGATGCTTTAACGGAAAAATTCCAGACTTGGCAACAAAGATGATTTGTACAAAAGTGGAGACAGATGGTGCTACTTGTCATACAGCTTTTTTGAGGGTAGGTAGTGAAAGTTCCCAGATGGTTCAGGACGTTTGAAATGGCAAGACTCTTAGGAAATGCCAACCATGATACGATTTTTATGGGCAGAAAGTATCCGCATCTGCAATGAGCAGGCAACATGTTGTGAAATTGTGTCTCTCTTTTCAATCAGGCAGGCAGGATGTCGAAAGCCGCAATATGACAGGGAGCGGCCGGCTGAGTTTTTCAACAACAGAAATCGCCACGGCATGAATTGGAGAAATTATTGAAAATGATCGACGGGTAACTCTGCTTGAAATCTCGTCAGACCTGGGACTGAGCTATGGTATCATGCAGTATATCGTTTTCTGATGTGCTGCAATATTGGACAAGACTGGCTCAATGGACAAGGACCTGATTTCTACAAAGACGAGTTAAACAAGCAGGTTCTGCATTCTCTCTGATGAATGCCTAAATAGACTTAGTGATTATGTCGAAATGTGATAGGCACGTATGCCTCTTAATTCCCTTTCTGTCTATTGTTAATAAATATTTCTTATTCAATCTGTAACCCTTTTTTCTGATCACCTCTCGTAGTTATGGATATTTCTTAATGATTTGTGGATTTTATAGATGTCTCTGTTTTACAATGTTAAGCCTTTTAAAGTAATTTTGTACATAAAGTATTAGAGTTAATAGGGAAGTATTTAATTCATATTTATTTATCCTGCGATGAAAATAAATTTTTTTTATAACTTTATGAATTGCATATTTTATAATAATATGGTTCTTACCAGTGACAGATATTTGAAATGATCCTGTAATTTTGTGGTTTGATTTATCAATAACACAGAAAGCTCTTAATTTTTTTCCTTTGTACTTGTATGCTACTAGCTGGTATATCCGTTCTTCACACAGGTGTGAATTTATATAAATCGAAAATGTTATGCAGGATTTTTCTAATTTTTTCCAGTATTCAGAGATGAAAGATAACAATTTTCTATAAAATATAATACTATATTACATCAAGTTTGCTACCTACACATAAAATTCAAATTATTATTTTATTTCATAGTCGATCAGTTCTTTGATGAAAATGAATTTTATTTTTACAATGTATTGCATATAAATACTTTATACATATAAAGATATCTGAAATGATGACTGTCTAATTTACTTAGTAATTATCCTAGTATTTGGAAATTTTTTTAGAAATGATTTTTTAAAGTAATAAAAGAAAATACTATTTCGCTATCAAAAGTCAAAGAAATTAATTATATTAATACTTAAATTTATTGTGGTTATTACGAGTTATTGAATTATATATTAAGTGCATAATCAGGGCTGGCCTTCTGGGGGAGAACAGCAGATGCTATGCACTGGGGGTCCAGCATGATCAAAAACTAAAATGCATTCTTTCACATGAAAACTTTACAACATTCCTTTACAAAATGTAAATTTTATTATAAACATTGTTATTGTAGATCTCTGAATTTCAACAATCTGAAAACTAATTCTTAAAATTATGCAGACTGTATTGATTCGCACTCCTGCAGAATGAGGTATATAATAAGAATAGGTTTCAAATTCTGAGGAACATTCCCTCTTATTAGGTGTGCCTCGCTACCGCCGAATCAATGATATAGGGCCCTGGTAGCTACGAGAGCTCTGGACGTGTGTGAGCAAAAAATTGTAAAATGTTTTCTATAGTCTAAAACCGAGTTCCTTTTTATGTTTATAAAATCATCTGTCATTGGCTTCAAATGGTTAAAAATTCCTGTGTGAACTCTACATCGGGTAACAATTAGAATAGGAAAAATCTGTTTGAAATGTTACGTTCCACATTAATTTAAGCCATGTTATATAAAACTAACAACCAATGAATAGGTTTGTATACGTTTCACTAAATAATTAAAATAAAATGTGGAACGCATACATATGGCGTCAACATAGGGCAATAAATTAATATATTCAATTATTCACCGCTACTTGTAATAAGAATAGGGAATGTACAATCTATGAGATTTACAGGAGGCTATAATGGGTGTTCTGCTTGCCATGTTGAATTATAGATGAAACGAAGTTTTTATAAATAAGGAAAAGTAACGACTCAAATTGATATTTCAGATAGTTGTACATGTCATTCAATTCTTAGCGTTCAATAATCTCCCACTTTGCGGAAACCATGAAATAATATGAACGGCTAATAATGGAAATTTTTTCAGTTTAATAGAATTATTAAGTAAATATGTATGTGACCCTGTGTTAATATATCTTGTAAACAAAATATAAAAAAACTCTAAAAATAGAATTGTGCATCACTTAGCAAGTTATAAAAAAACCCGTTAGAGGAATTTAGATGTTGCTTCTATAACACTGCAATATTGATACAGTTATTGCGCAAATAGATTTAGAAGTATACCAGATATTAATTCTGATTTCAAAACCTGCGAAAAACTTGAGTTAGAAAAAAGTTCAAGACTTTTGTAAAGTTTACAATAAAGATGTAGATGAAATTAGTTAGCAATGGAATTTGATTTTGAATGTAAGAGATTTAAATAACAAACCAATAAAGATATATTGCAATACATGCTAAATAAACATAATGAGTTATTTCTACATGAATTAACTGTTTTAATACTTTTCTCTTAGTTTGAGTTACTATAGCAAGTGCTGAGAGCTCTTTCAGCATATTAAAAATCTATCTTCAATCATGCATGTGTACAGATAGCTTAAATGCACTTGCTATATTAAGCATGAAACAAAAAATTGAAACTTTAATAAAAATAACATCACATAATAAATAAACATGTGCATGGGTATGCGACACGACAAATAAACATATCACAAATTATTATTAATACGAATATGAACTACATTAAAAATTTACATTACAATTTTTAACAACAAAATGCTTTTTTCCCCTTTATACAAAGTTCTTATAACATGTTGATCTACTTTTTTTTAAAATTATACAATATTAAGGGTGAAAAATCAAAAGCTACTTATAAAATTAACAATTTATGTATAATTCAATTCAAGATAAATTATTAAAGAAATAAAATATAAAAAGAAAAAAATTTTATAACCTTTCTTCTAAAAGTCCCAAAATTTTTTAAAAATGAAGAAAATTTATAATTAAAAAAATTTTTTTTTAGTTAAAATCAGTTTTTTTTTTAAAAAATTTTTTATTTGCATATCTGAATACATGAGATATAAATTTTTTATTTTCTAAATTTGCTATCCAATGAAAGAAAATACTCATTGTTGCATAATTATAATTAAAGAGCTGTACGAACGAAAATTAGATTTACGCGGGCTTCAGGGCGCAGCGCTTTTGCCCAAGGTGGGCGAAACAGATAGACAAAAATAGACAAAAGGAAGATAGGAAGACAAAAATAAACAAATCAAGTGGCCCCCAGCGCGGGGGGCGGAGGACGTGGCTCCCAAGCGGAGGCGACCCGCAGAACGCGGACGAACCGGGGAGAACGAATGGAGGGAAGCGCTAGGAAGGGAAGTCGGAGGATTGCGTCAGCAATCAAAGAAAAGGAGCGGTCAGGTGACCGCCCCCCTCTCACCACTTGTCAGGATGCAACGGGAAGCTAGTATGTGTTGTTAAAAGTGTATGAATGAGAGTAAAAGAGTTGTAACGGGTATATTCGCGTTCTTCCTACTAATAATCCTCTTGGGGAATATATATATATAATGGGTCTTTAAATTTATTCTATTTAAAACTTTCCTCCGAAGAAGATGTGATTACGCAAATCAAGGCTTGTATTTATAGATTAAACTTTCGAGTTAGCGGGAGAGATGTTAGACTGCTGACGGGTAGCAGTGATTGATTAATGTAAAGCTAGGCGAGAGCAATTTGTAGTTTATTTGATTAATATAACGATTCAGTCAATTAAGTGTTAAGTCGATTTGAATTATAGAAGGTGTATTGCCTGGACGTAAGTGATCCGATTTCTTGTTAATATTTCTAGTATCTCGTCTACCTCGCTATTGCTTCACATATTTGGTAATTGGTGCATTTCTTAACTTGGATTAATGAATTTGTGTCGTTGTTGATAATTATGAATAAATAGTTTGTTTTGAATATGGCTAATCTTCCTTCCGACTCTCTCACACTAATGGCCGGCATGGGCCATCCATTACAGAGCAGAGAAAAAAAAACTTGAACATATATTTTAAGAACTAATTTTTAAAAGGAAATTAGAAATTTAATTAAAAAAAATTTTAAAAATATTTAAAAAAAGAAAATTTTATATTTTTTGATTGCATGTTTCCGTTTTCCACACAAAATATATTCATCTGCATCTTTTGAAAATTTAATAATTTTTTCCTGCTTTTCTGATGTTAATTATTGTATTTGAAGTACTTATGACTCAAAGATGCTAAAAGGACTGAATTAAAAACTTTATTTTTCTTATAGAAAAAAATGCATGAATATTATTGTAAGATGGGATAATTATAACACCGTACTTTTACCATACTACTTTCCAACATTTAAAAGAAATATACACCCTCCTTTTTCACTTCGCCTTACAAAACTGTAAATTTAATCACCATTTATGTATAGCTGGAAGATGAATCCTATTATGTATTATGATTATTATGGATGAAGTGAAAAGTAATGAACATCATATTAAAATAAATTACCCTCTTTATATATTGGTGAAATGATAATATGAACCCTCTTATAATACTGAAATATTTCTTTTACTGAAAAATTATATGGAACGAGATTCCTGTTTAGTAGTGGGTAAAAACAATTTTAACGCTAAACAGAACTTTTAGGCAATGTATGTAGCTTATTCCACTTTATAACAGACAGTATAAATTAATATAAAACACAATATTTCTTTTTTTTTATCTTTATTATCATACACACTATTTACCAATAAGTATTTGGACACTTATACAGATGATGATTTCTGTCATGCTTTCCACTGTAAAATATGTTGTCGGAAACAACAATGGCTTCTATCGCATGCACATGCAAGATGGTATAGAATTATCTGAATTTGAAAAAGGTGCAATCGAATGAAACAAAAACGTCCGATGTTTAAGGACATATCTAGTGTGAGCTGCATTACCTAAATTTGACTGTGGCATATGAGATTAAAAAGTGGAAGTTGTCAGAAAATGCTTAGAGTCAGCAGCCCCTCGAAACTGGGACCGACTGGTGTTGTCCGGAGTAATTCAGAAGAAGCGTACCTAACATAAGCCAACAGTTTCAACAGACATCCATGTTTCACTGAATGCTATCCGTAAGAAAGCTCATCTGCTTTGTTTTCATGGTCGTGCTGCCATCCACAAGCTTTGGATTATCAAATCCAACCGCGTTGCTTGGTTAAGATGGTGGATCGTACATCAGTGGAAACAGTTTCGTTGGAGATATGAATCAAGACTCACCCTCTACCCTTCGGATGGCATGGTCTGGTGTCTACCTAGAAACACCTCCTGTCAGAATGTATCGTGCCTTCAGTTAAATTCAGTGGAGATGAAATTATGATCTGGGGATGTGTTTTTCTTTTTTTTTGTTTGGTCTGGGTCCTTTTGTCCGAATTCATAATGAGCTCAACATCGAAGCCTTTTGCTCTTATTTGGATGGCATTGTGTTTCCTACGTTGTTACTGTCATACGGTTAGGACCCACATTATTTCCAGAATAACAACTTCAGATGTCATTTTGTGATGTCCAGCATGAATCGGTATGGTGACAATGGAATTAATCGAATGAAGTGCCTGCCCAGAGCCCAGACCTGAGCCCAATCGAAAACTTCTGAAAATAGTTAGATTACCAAATTAAAGGTGAGACAACCATCCAAACACAGTGGAGGAATCATTTCTACAAGCTGGATGGAATGAAATACCACTAGCTGTCATACAAGGACTAGTAGAAAGAATGCCCAGGAAGGTTGAGACTGTAGTTGTTTTTTGCAGAGGTTCTACTAACTATTGAATGTGAATAAATATTTTATTTTTGGATATAGATGCCAGATACTTATTGGTAGATAGTATATACACAAATTCCGCTAAATGGTATTATGTTTTTTAATTTAAATTGTAAAAGTTAAAAATTTTTTGTAAAAACATTCGCATAATTTTCGAGTGACAGTTTAGAAAAAATTATCCTCCTCATTCAAGTATGATTAAGATTAATACAAATTTATTATAAAAATAGCAAAAAATCAAACACAAATGAATTTATTAAAATATTACTCTCTACTTTCAGTTTACAGCATATTTAAAGTTTTCCATTAATCTTTTCAGTTTCACTTAAGCTTTTTCAAAATTCAACTAAATTTTTATTTTATAAACATGCCATGTTTCTGATTAATGTACAGAATAAATATACGAAAATACATATTGAAAAAAAAATTATAATTGTTCAGTAGTAAAGTTTTTAAAAATAAAAGAACAATGTTTCATAATATAAAATAGTTATTTTAGATTCAACACAAATTGAATACTAGGCGTTATTTTTAACAGAGCATATCATGGTTATATAAAAAAATTAACGTATTGTTTAAAATTAATTGTGATCATTTAGAACATAGTCAAATACGCTGATAAAAAAAGTTCCACGGAGAAAAATTACTGTATAATAATGAAAATTCGATATAGTATATTTAACTGATCAAAGTTTCAAGAACACAGGTTATTGCGAGAAGAATCATTTCAAATGAGAAATGATGGTATGTTAATAACCAGCGTAACCGAATGCAAGCATGCAAACTTATTTTTGGGTGTTTCATATACAAACAAATCTCAAATTTTAATATTTTTAACAGCATTAAAAATATTCTTCTAAGTCTATTTCAAAATTTTTGATAAAAAATAAACAATAGTCTAATGCTAAAAAAAATCAATTTTATAATGCATTTTCTTTAAAAGGTATAATTGTATTTCAGACTTTTTTACGTAAAGGAAGCACAAAACTTATTTCAAACTCTCATTTACGTCATTACTTCTGACGCAGGCAGAAGAATGAAGCTTTATTAGACGATGCGAATAGCAATTGCTCTGTTTGGCAATTTTGCAAAGTCTTCAACCTCGTTAGTGAAGAGTTCTCATAAAACTGAAGAAATACATTTGTCTAGATAACATATACAATTGATTAAACTTTCAAGATGAGCCATTTCAAATATGAAATGATGGTCCATTATTAATCAGTGTAACTGCCAGAATTTTGAATGCAAACAAGCAAACATACATGCATTTTATCGTAGAGGTCCCAGAATTCAGTTTGTGTGATAGAGTTTCATGACTGATGTACTTGGTTGGTCAATATAGGGGCATTTTATTCTGGTTGTGGATGACGATGGGGTTTTGGTTAAATGATGTCTCATTCATGCTTTATTGGAGAAGCTAGCAGGCCAACAGTATGCTAGTAAGCCAAAACAACACGTTAAAACTCTGAGGAGTAGGTTGGGTTACAACAGTCATATGAGGATGCACGTTATTTTGTTGTAAAACACTCATTTGAATGCTGTTCATAAATGGGCACACAACAGATTGAATCCCCAGACTGACATACAAATTTGTAGTCAGGGTGTATAGAATAGCCACAAGAGTGCCCATGCTTTCATAGGAAATTGCTCCCCGGCCCATAACTCCAGGTATAGGTCCAGTATGTCTAGGCCGCTGACAGGTTGGTTGCTGATGCTCACCTGGTCTCCTTTCAACCAACACACTGCCATCACTGGCAACAGAGCAGAGCCGGCTATCATAAGAAAAAACAACAGATCTGCACTCCGTCTTCCATTAAGCCTTAGCTCGACACTCCTGATGTGGTAAACTGTATAAAATTGCAACCACTTTCTTTGAATTAAATGATTTGTAAAACTTTGATGTGTCCCAGTACTGCCAACTGTAGCTAGAATTTCCGCTGCAAACACAGCACGATGTACCTCAGCCATTCTTTGAACACAGTGATCATTCTTCTCAATAATGCCACGAGGCAACCCAAAATCCGGTCTTTTTGAGACAGTATCTTTCCTTTTCTACTGTTGCCAACAATAATGCACAGTGCACATTACTGCCAAGTTTTTCTGCAATATTGTCGTAAGAAAATCTACATTTTCTTGGCCTTGTTATACAACTTCGATCAAGCTCATTGAGTTATTGATAATGGGTTCTTTATCTTCTTAAGGGAATTCTTGACTAACATCAACTCACTAATTCAAATATCAAAGATAAATAACGTTCACCAACTTTACAGCATGTATTTAAAGTAAACCTGATTCTCATGCTCATAGTGGTTCTACTAGCACCAAGCAAACGTCTAGCGCGAAATTTGAAACTACTTCATCTATCAGATGCAAAAACACCCCTACCAAATTTCATTTATCTAGCACAACTCCTTGGTGTGGAGAATTTTTTCTCATCAGTGTATTTATAAGGAGCCAAATATGGTAACCCAAACATAGATCACTCGAGTATTACACGTCTGCACTAAGCGGTTAATTTTTTTTCTAATTTTTTTCCCTTGACGGATCTGTGCGCATGGTAGCCGAGTGGTTAAGGTCACAAACTCGTTGCCTGGGAATCGTGAGTTCTTGTCTGGGTCCCATTGAAGATCGGCAGTGTAGAGAACCTGATGCAAGGTAAATCCGTCGTGGCTCAGTGCTCACGTTAGCGTGTTGTGCAGTGCTGGTTTATCCATTGGGTGCTTGGGGCGGGCACCCAGGGGCCTGGACAAGCTTGATGTTCTGGTTATAAATTTCGATCCGCCAGTGACAAGGGGGCCTATAGATCTTCTGGACCCAGGGCCCGAAATCGGCTTAAACCAGCACTGGTGTCGTGGGAGTTTGAAAAGTGGGGTACAAGCTCATATGTCATATTTGTTAATTGACCGAGATTCAAAATTACAGGTACTTGACCAAAAGTCCTTGCGTTGCTTTAGAAAGTGCCATGTTAATAAAAAATCATCAAATCCTCTCATTTGATGAATCGCTTAAAATTCATCAACAAAGAAATGCTTTTATTTACCAAGTTAAATTTCATCTAAACCTTTTCTGTACACATTAACAAAGACTTATTTCACCCAAAATTTAGAATGACATCATCTATAACATTGATAAGAGGACTTGACTTAAAGGTTATCCAAATTTTCACTGTTCAATTTTCTTTTCTAACTTAAGGTTGATCAAGAAGCTGTCTCCTTGAAAGTTTGTAGTAGTTATGTGAAAGAGGAAAAGTCTGTCTTGATAGAGAATTTTCTTGATAATTAGAGTTTCTTCAAAGTAGATATTTTTTTTGAAAACGTCAGTGTAGGTTGAGCAGTACTTTGGACAATCTTACATTCCCTTTTTAAATCTCAAAATGTGATAAAATACCTCGCTAAGTCAACCAAATTAAATCTCTCATGTTTTTTTTTTGCAAAACATTTGAAATATAACCACTTAAATACAAAAGTACATTATATTTTTTACATATACAAGATATAAATTTCAAATGATCGATTATCCTTATTCGTCATTTCTAGGAAAAATAATTATTTATAAATACGAAAAAGTTTTAAATGAATTTTTCTTGTACATGTACTGGCCTTTTTAGTATGATAATTGCAGAATGTTTATCGAAGTATTCTTACTATTTTGTTCAAGTAAATATATTTATATGAAAAGGTTTCTTTTTAAATATTTTTAGAAATAAATTGAAGTTTAATACATTTAAGGTAGCAGCTACAATACGATAACGCATGAGAGAAACTTAGGATGAACAAAAGTTTTCTCCTTTCAATTCAATTTCCTTTCAATTTATTGAATCGTGAAAGGCTAAATTAATTACATGATTTAATATTTGCAAGCCAATTTTTCGGTCTGATAGATGCTGCAATACTGCTTAGGCTCACTATAAGTAGTTGACGACGTAGAACTTTTGAGAATTTAGTTTAATTTATTACTTCTGTTAAAAAGTACTCAAAAATCCCGAAAACTCGGCACTCGATACCACAATCCGGATAACTCAACCCCACCCTTGCAGCCCGAAAGTCTACTCGAGCAGACCCGGATGTGCAGAAGCCGATGAAAATGAAGTCGAACAGAGGTTTCAGAACGATAGCGAACAAGACATTATGTACCAATGCAGAAATTATTGCTGCTGTCACAATTAATGTAAAAATGCCGGAAAATGTGATGAAGACATAAACATTAAGGACATCGTACCAACTCCTAAAATATCACAGAGGGAGGGACTAAAGGCTGTCGAAACTGCCCTTCAGTATTTTGAACAAGGTGCATCGGTAATGGACTTGCTGTTTCTTCGTGATGAAGCAGCAAAATGCAGAGTGCTGTACGGAGACAACTGGACATTACGCATTTCTTTAAAAAAGTAGCTAATTTTTGCTAAGTCGGCTGCTTAACTTTAATTATAGACAGCTTTGTGTCTTCGTAAAGTATGTACTTTTCCTTTGATTAAGGGTATTCAGGAAACTTATTTTCTGGTGTATTCTCAAGCAAACAATTCCTAATATTGTTATAATGTGCAGTATAATATTTTATGAGGAAACACTCATACTTATTATTTTTAATCCTATTCTCGATAACCCAGAATTTTCACAAACTCAGCCATCCTTAGGTTCACATCAGGCCGAGTTTTCAGGACTCTCTACTGTATTTCAGAATAACGCAGAATCTTCGAAGGTTCAGGATCAAAATGAATAAAAAAATCTTAAGGCCTTAGGGCATCCTAGAATTTTCGAAAAATGATACATTTTTTAAAAAAAAAATTTAAATGGTCCCCTAGGACTTAAAAATGATGTCCCAAAAGATTATGGCCGGAAAAAATCTCTAAGTACTCGGTTTTCAAATTTTAGTACAAGGCCGTCTGGTCCACAGAGAGTTCCTTTTGTGAGGGCTAGAGGGAAGGTACGTTAGGGGACTAGAGAAGGTATACGGCAGATGTTATCGAGAAAATTTATTTCCTGACTAGTCTAGTCAAGTTTAGACTTGTCAAACGTCTGTTTCAATTAGTTAGGCACAGCCAAGCATTTGAGAAGGACGCTAGTCAACAAACACTCGTTTTTCTCGATACTTCTTTTACCCTATGTAATTATTGATTTGTTTTTACAATTAGTGACAAGTGGTGTACAGTGAGAAGAAAGGAAGATAAATGTCATTTTGCAATATCAAGAGACCAAAAATATCTCAAAGAAGGCTATTAAATCGCCATGAGTTAGAAGCACCAGATGACTTGAATGCCAGTACATCGGCATTTGTGTGTTCAATGACGGGTTTTCTTCAATTTTGTGCATATAATGAAGGCAATGAACTTTGAAATTGGCCCAAACAGCTACTAAATGTGCCTGGATATCGGCAAACAGTGCATAAAGCTTGCAGAGACATCGTTATCTGACCGGGTAAAAGAGGCAAGAATCACTTCAAGATCAAACAGAAAAGAAATGCAAGAGCAGGACTGTAATGTGAAAGGCCAGTTGTATGGTCTTTATTTGCAGATTAAAGGTATTAAAAGTTTATTCATGATTTTCTACTACTGAAAACCTCAAACGCTTTTATCTCAAAACTGCATTTTTTAAGTTGGCGGGTTCATAATCTAGAGAATTTTTAACCGATTCACTTGAAATTTTGAATATATCTTGAAAAATACATTGTCTATGGAAGTAGGTAGGATTTTTTTATGTTGCATAGTTCATTTGTTATTAATAATAATCTGATGATTTTTAGGCAAATTTTTCACTTTCCAATTTAGAAGTACGCCATTTGGTCAAAAATCAATGTGTCGCAAAAACCCTACGTACTTATATAGCAATTATTATGAATAATCGAAAAAATCCATTGGCTCATTATGATTAAAAAATTAAAGAAGCTGTTAGTCCGGCCGTGAACCCTGAAAAAACGGAAACCGTCATTGTGAAAGCGCAGCACAGCCACCATTTTGAAATGAATCGCTTCAAAAAATTATTGTAAGCAGTCAATGATATGTATGATCACCCCGTTTTTGTAATCTAGATTTATTTTGTAGTATTTCTCTGAAGAAAAATTCCCCCAAGGCCTATTTTCTTCGGCCTTTAGAGTGGCCTAGGGTCTTGAAATTCCATCTCCCATATATATATATATATATATATATATGTATAGTTGAAAGGGAGATAGGGAACGTAGTTATAGGAATCATAATCGCATAGGAAAGCATAAGCAGAAATGGATCGGTGGCGCTGTACACTACCCATATAGGTCAGCATTCTGGACATCTACTACTTAGGATTCGGACGTCTACTGCGTGCAGTGAACATGCATCGTTTCACAAACGTCTGGTTGATGGATATGCACTTTATCTATAGCCCAGTGGACGGAAATGAATGGACTATTGCAGAATTGTATCGAGAAAGATATTCAAAGAGGAGCCAACCAAATCATCAAATGCTCGATTAAGTACATTAGTAACTTGCTCAACACAGCAGCAAAAAAAACAGGATACCGGGTGAGACCTTCTGTGACGATTTTATACAAACTTCCACTCTTTTGTAGTGAATAATGATTTTTATACCACTTTCCCTTGTTATCCTTCCTGTGTCTTTATATCCTTATTTAACAAATCAGGGGGTATTTCTCCTCCCCAACACCTTCTTGAATGATTGTGATACCTAATGATGTTCTCTACCTTCCCTACATCAAGTTTTAGGATACTCTGTATATATATGTGAGTGTGCTGAGGAGAGAGAATAATGTTATTAATTTGTAAAAATTATTCGTTAGAATAATGTTATTGATTTGTAAAAATTATTCGTAAAAAGCTTAATCATAAAGCATTACTTTTCTAAGAATATCGGTCATCTGATTTTGAAAAGTATAGGAGGGATATCTTTTAAAAAGTTCTTTGAATAATTTAGAGCAGAGGTCTTTAACCTGGGTTCTGTAAGTGCTTAATCAAAGCACCAAAATTTTAGTAAATTTTAATTTTAATAAAAGATTGAATTTAGTTTGCTTGTAAAAAAATATTTTATGGAAAAAAAATCTTAAATTTTGTAAAGGGCATGTGCTTTAAACATGAATGGATAAATTGGAAAGCTTGCCAATGAAGAAGAAACGACTTAACGACATTTCAACAGATTCAACATTAAAGTCTAAATTTAATCAGGAATAGCTTCTAAACTTTAGGTTACAAACTTGCAAATACACAAAAGTTTCTCACACAATTATAAACATTTCAGTACCGTTTTGAAAGAGAATGCATTTACGTTAAAAATAATTTTAAGCGTATGTGGCAACGAAAACAAAATATAAAAGCAGATTAACACAGAATTATTGTCCACGAATTTATTTTTTCATCATACCCCTTAAAGCCTAAAATAAGATCTTTCCCAAACAATTGATTAAATATCTGATTTTGTATTAAAAATCATTCAAATATTACTCAAATAGTTCAATTTTATTAAAAGCTTTTCAATCATGTAGCTATCAATTTAGATAAATTTATTTTTAATAATTAACACAAAATATCACATTGATTATTTTTACATTTAACTGAAAAAGTAAAATTATATATACATGGTTTCTTCCCTGTCAATCAGAGGTATGAGCCACCTTCTTGAATATAAAACAAAATGTAGCTCTTGCTCGTCACAATATTCGTCGCCTTAGTGACCCTGAAAAAATTAAGCCGATTAATTCTCTTGATTTTTTTCATCATTATTCACTCTAATCATGCTTTCAAAAATTAAATATTTGGAAGAACTAATAAAGTTAGAGAGCATTTTAAAGACGCATGCTTGAAATTATCCAGATCAATGAATTATCTTGAATCTATTTATACCTGGAATCATTGAGTTCATTCCATTCTTTAGTGTAAGGATTGCAACATTTTGCAATATAATGACCGGAGTTATTTGAGCCATCATGGTCCACCACGCCATATAAAACATAAGAGCAGTTATCACCTAAATAAAAAAGGGCATACAAATGTTAGATTAAAATCTATTCGAGATATATCGATACCCAATAGATTTTAATAGTCTAATGTACAAAAAGGTTTCAAAATAGTTAGTTAAAATTTAAAACACATTAATATAATAATTTTTACATAAAAATGAAGAAAGAAAATATTATGCATAACAGAAGGAACAGTTTTTACAGTTCTTTTTCTGTAATTTATTGTTAATTTAATTTCTCTCCCTCTCATTCTGTATATACACTCAAGAGCCAAAACATTATGACCACTTATCAATAACGAGTTGGCACACATTTGGCGCGCAACACAGCTTCAACCCGCCTTGGCATGGATGCCACAAGTCCTTGGTAGATGGCCGGAGACAGATTGTACCAGACGTTTAGCAACAGTCACGCAAATCCAAGATATTGTGAATTGGTGGTCTTTGAACTCTGAGTTGCCGTCCCATGACATCCCAAATGTGTTCTATGGGATTGAGATCCGGTGAGTTAGGCGGCCAGGACATTAACTGGAATTCAGCATCATGTTCCTGGAACCACTCCAACACAATTTTAGCCTTGTGACACGGGGCGTTATCCTGTTGGAACATTCCATTTCCAGCTGGAAAAACAGAGGTCATGTGAGGGTGCAACTGGTTCGCAATGATGTTCAGATACCCTGTAGCATTCATGGTCTGCTCTACCACAACCACGGGTCCCAGAGACGACCAAGAAAACGTCCTCCAAAGCATAATACCGCCTCCACCGGCCTGTGTATGACCTACTGTGCATTGAAGGAGCAACTGTTCGCCTGGACGACGCATATCCTGACTCGGCCATCGGCATGAAGAATGACAAACCGTGATTCATCTGACAAGGCAATGCTCTCACACTGATCCATGGACCAGTCTCTATGTTCCCGTGCCCAGTGCAGGCGCAGTTGGCGATGACGCTTGGTCAGCAAAGGCACAAGAGTGGGACGTTTGCTGCGTAGCCCTATTTCCAACAGTGTCCGCTGAACAGTGTGCTCTAATACTATACTAATTGGTCTTGCATTGTGTTGGGCTGTCAGCTGAGCCCCTGTCTGGCTTCGGTTTTGCTTCACCATGCGAGATAGTCTCCGACGATCTTTTTCTTTGATAGCATGTGGACGTCCAACACCATGTCGTCTACTGCTGGTTTCACCGTCATTCATCCACTTTGCATAAGTACTAACAACTGTAGATCATGAACAACCCACGAGTCGTGCAGTTTTGGAAATACTTGTTCCAAACCTTCGAGCCATTACACAATCTGCCTTCTATCAAAATCGCTTAGATCCGCAGCCTTTCCCATCACACACAGAAGTAAGTGAAAGAATGATTCTTCAGACTCTCCAGCAGCAGTTAAATACCACTTCCACCTGATAACGTGCCTTCCACGTCATACAGGCGAGTTCATTGAAAAATCTAGGGGTGATCATAATGTTTTGGCTCTTGAGTACATATACACTTCGATTTTTTCCATAACAATACGGTGGTCTCCACCAAAGGACCCATTTCCTGTTAGGGAATTAGTGATGTCTCAACAGTCATGTAGTTTCACGTGGGAAATTATCCGGTACCGGACACTTTGACGCTTATGTTCTAAGGCAAGTCAACATTTTTAACCTCTCTTTATCCAGCCGACAGAGAAGTGAACGGCGCAGTTCTCCCGACAATCTCTGGCTTCAAAGTCCACAGAGTGAGAGGTGACTAGGACTAATAGCCGAACAATAATCCCGGCTACGTCAAACAGAAATGATTCTGCCTCACGTGTTACTTTTGAGGGTGTGACGTATTCCACCTTTAAATAGACACCAAAAGGGGAAACCAGGAGACTCCATACGCTAAGAAGCTTCACAGACATTAGAGAGACACTTCTACAGGCTGCAATATTCTACGACGCCCCAACACAATCCAACGGACTTTCTCTTCAATCGACTTCCAGATTCACTTGGACTCTCTCACACTTTCTGTGATCAATGAAGGCTCACACCAACGAGCACCACAATGTCATTACAAAGCAGCCTTTCACAGGAGTGATCCGGACCTAACAGCGGCCTCAACAGCCCCTTACCTTAGCAGCTCCGTAACAACACTTTACATAGAGCAGTTAACAAATTGGGAAAAGCAAAAGATTTACTATAAGTATTGTATGCTTTTGAACAGCTCAATTTTTTAATTTTAGGTTTAACTTAGAGAAAGAAAGATAAACATAAGCAACTTGGGCTTCGAACTTGATAGGAAATATTCGCTCTTCTGGAATTTCATTGTTTGTATAAATATTGGTCTAGTTTATAAAAAAATTTCATGATTTTCCGGGAATTACTTCCTAAAACTCATCAATTCATTTCTCCACCGTATCATACATAAAAATATAGTACAACTGACCATTAAAATTGGTACACCAGAAAGAAATGCAGATAACAAAATGGTATTTATTGGACAAATATATTATACTGGTAATAACAAGTGATTAAACATTCAAGAAATTTGGGTACCTAGATCTGGAGAAACCAGTACCCAGAAAACCACCTCTGGCAGTACGACTTGGCAATGAGTCAAACAGAGATTGGAGGGCATGTACAGGTACAAAGGCCCAAGCAGCTTCAACACAATGTTACATCTCATCAACCGTAGTGACTGGCATATGGTTACGAGCCAATCGCTCGGCAACCATGGACCAGATGTTTTCTGTGGGCGAGAGATCTGCTGAACATGCAGGTGTGGGCAAAAGCCGAACATTTTCCGTATCAAGAAAGTTCCGTACAATACCGGCAACATTCGGTTGTGCATTATCCTACTGAAAAGTAGGGTTTTGCAGGGCTCGAATAAAGGGTAAAGCCACTGGCAGTAACTCACCAGAAATGTAACGTGCACTGTTCAAAGTGCCCTCAATGTGAACAAGAGGTGACCAAGACGTGTATCCAATAGCACCCCATACTATCACGACAGGTTATAGGCCAGTATGACGATGAATGCACGTTATCATTGAGTGTTCACCACGATGCACAGTAGACAGTTTTCCCGATCTAGCCCATGGAAATTATTTTATGACTTTACAGTCTTCATAATTGTATCTAATGATCAAAGATTATTGTAATTAATCCAGGAGCAGGTGTGCACTTCATACTAACGTTAATGGTCACGCGGGGTGGCTGAGTCACCCCAATCCTTTTTTTTATGATTATTTCTTAAGTTATTCACGATTTTTATCGTGAACAACTTAATGAAAAGAAATTATACTTACCTAGTTTTAAGGACTTTTCAATTTTTCTTTCATAATTTGAGAAGAAACATCAACCAAACAGAACCAAGAATTTCAAAAACATGCGGGATTTTAATAAAGGACACAAATCACAGACACTTTTTGCTAACATTATAGGAATGTTATTTGTGTGCAGGTAAAACTGTCATATGTTGTTCAAGGTATTGTAGTTTTATTGTCCTTTGATGATCGATAAACAGTATGTTGAACTTTTTCTTGCTTATAACTTTTTGACAGAACGAAGAGTGTCTTGTGCTACACTTATAGCTTCATATTTTTCCTGATGAAATTCTTTAGGTAGAATTTGAAAATTTTCCTTTCAACTCAAACGTTTCCTGTTCATCGATTTTCTTATATTTACTTCTGCTATGATGATTAATATGATTTATTTCGGCAGGTTCTTCCCTTGATTGATCATTTTCAACTTCCTTCAATAAAATTTCATTTTCTTTTATTTCGCTCATTTATAAACCATAGTAAGTTGTACAACACAGCAGAAAATGTAGCATGTTCATAGAAAATATCTTGGAACAAGTGGTCATGCGGTGAACTCAGTCAAAACAAAACTATAAATGAACGTTTGCCCCCCCCCCAAAAGGAAATATATTATAAATACATTTTAGTTCACATGAAGACTGTCCTTTAGGAAGATACTGTCATGGTCATTGGTAACAAAAACAATTGTAAACAGTTTTCCCTGAATTAACGACTTTGTGTCCCACGCGCTTGCTCCTGGGTTAATGTAAATTGGGTACTATTTCTAATTTCTACCAAGAAATAAGTTATTAGGGGCTCAACAAATGTATGGCAGGTGTGAATTTGATGAAGAATAAATGATCGCTAAGTGGATCTAGTTTTTGAACAAGGATCTAAGGATATTACCAGCAGCAATAATGTGACATGTGGGAAAATATTTACAAAAAATAAGGTGGCATATTAAAAATTAACTGTTAACAGATGAAACAAATACAATCAAATAAAAGTGCACATCTACAAGCATTAACATTGTACATATGCAGTAAATGATAATAGAGGTATGATAAGGGATATAGGAAAGGAGTGAAAAGGGGCAACATAGAGTGTGCGTGATTGTGTGGGAAGACAGGGTTTGGTAGTATTTGAGCAGAACTATTTATTGCATGATTCCGAGTCACTACCATTATATTCGCTGGACTCGTGTTGATGTGCCCTCTTATGGAGAGAAATAAGAAGGTGAAACAAGCGTCGTAAAAATACCAACGGTTAACACTGAAAAAAAACCATAACTTTGGGAGTTGCAGGAAGTAGCAGCTAAACTTGATATTAAATTAAAGATCCACACCTGCTCTATGTGGTTTAAGTGTTATAATAATCAATCCATCTCAATCTCAAGAGTTCCAGTTCATTAAACACACACACACAAAAAAGCGACATGCGTTTGTGGGAATTACGTATTGTGCTAAATGTTACGTTTTTACAATTTTGAATGAAATTTGAACCTAACTCAAGAGTCATATAAAAAAATTATCTACCCATAACGTGTATTTTCGAAGAAAAATGCCAAAAGCTACAAAATCTCATTCAGACGAAATGATAGAACTTCCGACTGGAAAATGAGGCTCACAGGTGTTCCTCGTAGCCCCAACAAACCCGATCTAAACCGTGGACTGTTGGAGATTTCCAATCGCGTACTGAAGAAATCTGATTACAACACGACTAGGGAGCGTATGAGGACCATAAATAGTGGCTTGTTGTTTTTTCGTGCAATTTCAATTTTAGGGTTTCCGTGCGCCAGATCGGGAAAACTGCCCATTGAGCGATGCCACCAAACACGGAAGCGACCATCTTGATTCTGTAAGCAGAATCTGGATTAATCTGAAAAAATGATGTCTTGCCATTCATGCCCCCCGGTTTGCCATTGATTACACCATTGAAGACGCTCCTCTCTGTGAAGCAGCGTCAAGGTAGCTATAGCCATGGTTTCCGAGCTGAGAGTCCATACTGCGGCAAACATCTTCAAGTTATTATTGCAGACATTTGTTGTCTTGCAAAAGACCCCCATTGTTCACTCAGGGCTCATGATGTGGCTGCACGATCTATTAAAGCCATGCGGGTAGTATGCCTTTCTCGGCTGCTAGTGATAAGGGGACGTTGAGATAAAACATAGCGTTCCATGTTACCATCCTGAGCCCATCGATTTCATATTCTGCTAACAATCATTGGATCTCAACCGACGCGAGCAGTAATACAGCAGTAGTATAAACCACAATCCTGGTAAGCTAGAATTCAACCCTTATTAAATTCAGAAACGTGATGGTACACATTTTTACTTCTTACACGAGGAATCACAACTTTTCACCAGGCAACAACGTTCAAATGCAATTTGGGTATGAGGAACTGGCTGAACAATTTCCTAATTCAAACACATTGAATGTGTCGCTACTGGTGCTTGCTTTGTCTAAACGCCTTGATAAGCTAATAATTTACATATCACAGCACCTTCTTCCTATTTAAATTTCACGTCTGTGGCATGTCACATTCTTGGTGTAGCAATTTTAATGGCCAGCAGTTTAATAGGAACACCCATTTAAAAATGAGTCACACTTCGACCACCTATTTAAAGACCGTCACGTGTTACAACAGTCTGCCACTTAATGGAGGTGAAAGGGAAGGTATCAGCCAAGAATTTGACAGTGTGAGAGTTTCATGAAAAAATTCTATTCTTATTAAAGCATGATAGCGTTTGATCTCTCCGATGTGAACAGAGGAATGATATTTGGAGTTCGCTTCGCTGGAGCGTCCGTGTCCAGAGCAATCAACTTTATAGGTGTTTCGAAGTCCACTCTAGTCTCTTGTGTTGTTATATTCCTTGACCACTGTGTCAAGGAATATAACAACACAAACCTGGGTAAGGGAATTTTACACTACACAAACTTGGGTAAGATTTCTTTTGTGAATGACAACAGTGGGAAAAAATCGAATTCAAAGGATCATGAGGGAAGGGTGTTGAAGAAAATAATTATCCTAAAACGCAAGACTACACTGCCCCAGATAACGTCCGAGATGAACACCCACCTTCAAAACCCTGTATCCATGAAAACTATTCAACGGGAGGTGCATGCTGCAAACATTCATGGAAGAGTAGCTATTCCCCAAAACCATTAGTTTCGGCGCGAGATTCTATGAAGAGACTAGAGTGGTGCCGAGACCACCTAAACCTGACACAATTGCAATGGACACGTCATCTGGTCTGATGTATCCTTATTTACATTATTCCAAACCACCGGACGTGTTCATCTGGCAAACACTCGCAGAAGTATTTCATGTTGACTGCCTTGTTCCTACCCTGAAAGATGGAAGAAAATATTTGATGGTGGGGGGCTCAATATCTCCCTGTTGATTGGGGTCTCTCATTGTCCTTGAGGGAGATGATCGCAGGGGACCATTTTCGAAGCATTCTCGCAGATCATCGTCCCCCTATACTTCAGTCTCTCTTTCCGGAAGAACGTCCTGTGCTCCAAGATGACAACGCCCCTGTTCACACGATTCGCTGTGTTCAAACATGATTATATGAGCATGATGATGAAGTGGAACATCTAAAGTAGTGTTCATAGTCAACTGATTTGAACATCCTTGAGTGCTTACGGGGTTTTTAAGAGAACAAAGTCTGTACTCGGTTTCCTCCTCCACGCACACTATCTGGACTAGAGATGGTGCTGCACGAGGAATTAGTGCGAACTTTGTTCAAGACATTTATCTGTGAATCCCGTGTCGAATGAAAGCTGTCTTTCAGGTCATAGGTGGCCCAATTCCTTACTAATAAAAGAATTTCCTTTTTTCACAGGTGTTCCTATTATTTTGTCCTATACCTGTACCTTATGTCTTTGGGGATGAGGGGAAGCCTGTTTGGTGGAATAATAAGCTTGTAACGGATAAGTAGTGGACTCATACTTCCGAAGAGGCTGATGTCGCAATAGTTTATGTGTGTAATGATGTCAGGAAAACAAATTGTAAATTGAACGCTTTGAAAGAATTTCTCCCAATTGCTTCATCACAAATAAAGTAAAGATCAACTTTTAACAAGAAATATGCAATGTATTGTGCCTCAAAAAAAATCGTTCAACAAGTTTATTGCAAGTGATTTTTTTGTGACAATGTTCAGAAGACTACCCATCGCAATTTTTTAAAAAATATTGAAGGGTATTGAACACTTCGTACTATAAACATGTTTTCATGATCGTGGAGCACAATAAGAAGGTTTCAACCTTTTATTAATATTACATTTTAAAAAGATAAAGAAGTCTGCTCACCTATGGAATTTTGAGATGTAAATTCAGATATATTTCCTAGAGTCATTGGACAATCAATCATCATGCTCAGCTTTTGTCCATAGGAAGAGGCTGAAAAACGCTTGAGATCTAAGAAAATGTCAAGTTCATGTTATAAACACAGTCAATAAAATATTTTTTTTCAGCAAATGAATACTAAATAAACTAAAATGAATAACTGTAAAAATGATTCATTAATGCTCGACAGCAGCATCATACAATATTAAAAAAAGTTTTTTTTTAAAAAAATGTCACGGGATTTTACTTGGATAAATTTGCGATCCTCCCCTTCCCACAAAAATATAACAATATTTAGGAAAATAAATTTGAATTAAAAATTTAGATAAGCGATCTCACTACATAAATAAATATATTAGTGTTGCTCTATTTTTTAATTACACTGCTGGCCATCGTAAATGCAACACCAAGAAAGACAAGAGATAGCACAACAAAATTTATTTTGTAGATAACATGTTGACTAAGTATCAAATGATTAAATTTATAGACTTCAGTGAAGTGTGGTTCCTGCCAGGAT
Organism: Trichonephila clavata; assembly: GCA_019973975.1. Classification (NCBI taxonomy): domain Eukaryota; kingdom Metazoa; phylum Arthropoda; class Arachnida; order Araneae; family Nephilidae; genus Trichonephila; species Trichonephila clavata. The sequence goes on from BMAO01031525.1 coordinate 56,971, forward strand.
CAGTAGCCGCCATTGTTGAAGATCACCACTGCCACACGCCACAGCATTGATTCAAAGAGACTTTGGATGTGTTCTTGGGGTACAGCAGACCAAGCAGCATCCACACGTTGCCAAAGTTTATCTGGTGTGGCAGCTGGTGGTGTAATCTGGGTCAATCGCTGAGCAACCATGGACCACATGTTTTCTATCGGCGAAAGATCCGGAGAGCAAGCTGGCCAGGGAAGCAATTCAATCTGTTGATTGACGAAGAACCATTGGACAATGCGTGCCACGTGTGGTCACGCATTATCCTATTGAAATATAGCTGTGGCCAAGCCCTGAAGGTAAGGAAGGACAAAAGGCTCCAACACCTCGGAGATGTAGCGCTGGCTGTTTAAAGTAACGGCAATGCGTAGTAGAGGAGTGCAAGAGTGATATCCAATACCGCCCCATACCATAATACCCGGTGCAAGACCAGTATGGCGGAGCATAACGCAGCTGTTCAGCATCTCCTCTCCATGGTGTCTCCAGACTCGAATCCGGCCATCGTGGTGTTGCAGACAGATGCGTGACTCGTCAGTAAAGACAACTTCATTCCATTCTGCCGCCCACATCCTTCTTTCATTGCACCATTGGCGGCGGGGACGTCTGTGGTTCTGCGTCAAGGGTAGATCAAGCAATGGACATCTTGGGGACAGACCACTCTGCTGTAAACAGCGTTGAATGGTATGCGCAGGCACTGAATGATGCGTTACAGACTCAATGTGCTGTGCTATGGTTCGTGATCTGACTGAGCGATCCGTCACTGCCATGAGCACAATTTACCTGTCCTCCCGTGAAGTGGTGCACTGAGGTGGATGCGATCGACCACGTCGGTTCGTCGTACCCTCCTGCATCCAACGGTCACATATCCGCATTACAGTTGTTTGGTTTGGTCCAACACGACTACTGATTTCCCTGAAAGGTAATCCACAATCTCGGTAGGCCACTATCGTTCCTCTGTCGAACTTGGATACTTGATCAAAAGCTGATCGCTGTTTTCTACAAGACATAATTGATCGTTTTTTGAAAAACCACAAGAAAAACACAATTGCCAAACTTGAAATCGTCGAAATCTCCAAGCCTTAAATAGTGCTTTGAGGTGGTGCCACAGGCGTGCGTGATGTGTGTCTGGGCTGAAATAATAATAATTTGCATATCTCACCTCTGCTAATGCATGTTGTAAATTTCATGTTATTTGCATGCTTCCTTCAGGGTGTTGCTGTTATGGTGGCCAGCAGTGTAGATTGCCCTGTTTCTTTCTCTTTTTACATTGATTCTTATCCTCTACTTCTAAGAAATCAAAATATATAATAATACTCACATAGAATTAATATGTTTAAAATTTATAGTAAAAAAAATGGGAAACATTTTTATACGAAAAATTACAATGTATGTACTTTTTTTATTATGATTGTTATGTAATATTTATTACCTTACAAATGCCACACACAACAAATAGCACCTACGCCATTAGAGCACGTGTTCTCCAATTTGATATGTAATCTAATCGAAAAGATTTCAAATTTTTTGTTAAAAGCTTCATAAATAAAATGATAAAGTAGTGAAGCAAGTTTGACTTACGTGTATTCTACAATTCAGTTTGTAATACAAATAAAAATAATCATGTAATGTATATAGTTTTTAGTACACACAAAATATGGACATACGAGTAAATTTATTGTAATTTTAAAATTGTATCTTAATTCTTGGAAAAACATGTTTTTTGGAAAATAATTTTGGGCAGCTTATGTTCGGCAACGTTTGAGTCCCGATTTCATCAAAAATGCTGAGGTGTATTTCAACTGGATTTATCGAATGTGATATTAACATGAGCCTCCTTTCTTGAACATGATTTGCAGTCGATAGACAAGTGGTTACAGTTGAGTCATGGATTGATCCGTTGAGTTGTAGGACTGATATATGTTAAATCACGAAGGATTCACTAACAACCCTCTTGTTCCTTTTAAATGGGGTGTAAGTAAAGACAATCAGTTAATCTTGTTCGGAATTCAAACTTACTAAGATATGTCACTAACAATCCTTAAGTACGAAGGCACTAATTCTATAAGCGTTAGAATATACACTCATAGCCATAAAAACTTACGCACCAAAAAATAACTGTAGGGTTGTAACGAAACTTGGCATTTCGAGTTGAAATGCAAATGATTAGAAATGCAGCGTGATTTCACATTGTGTAACACCACTAGAGAACATTTAACTTCATTCCCCATGGATTATAAAACAGGTAAGTAGAGCTTGTTTGAGCATACTTAATCTTTTGCAAAGAAATCGCTGAGGTAGACATGCCATTACGCTACCATCGAAGACAATATGAGCAGCTATTAGAGTTTGAGAAGGGACGAATCATCTGGATGATGGAAGCTGGGTGGTAAGCTTGGTGAGTAGCTCGTCAAGTAGACCGTTCTGATTTGACTGTCAGGAGGTTTTGGGACCAGTGGACAAAAGGGACGTCATTTACATGGGGACAGGGCTCAGGACAGCCTCGACACAGCAGTCGTCTACAAAACCGTCAAATATGTTAATCTCTATTGTAAATTAATCTTGCAGAGAGCAGTTTCAACATTCATTTCAACAACCCATTTTATGACAATTAAAACATGGTCCTATTTTATTCTCAGATTTCTTAAAGTTTCCAGATTTAAGTTTCATATTTTTAGTTTTATGAGCTTTCACTTTAAGAGCAAGATGATTAGTATCAATTAAGTTTAAATCTTTCTTACATTGCTTAAGCCTACTTTCCTCAGCGAGGAGATCCGATAATACGTGTTCCAATTTAAAGTCATTATTATCCCATCGATAAATGGATTGTACAATACCTTGGTAGCTTTCAGGTAAGTACCTGATTAACTGAAATGCTTGATATAAGTCTTCTAGAGGATGTCCAGCATCTCGCATCTGAAATACGATGGTTCTTAAATGAGCAGCATATAGCTCGATTTCCTCCTCTTCTAATATTCTGTAGTTGAAAAATTCATCCAGTAGTCCAATAACGCGTGCACGAGTATGTGGCTGAAAATGATCCTGAAGTTTCTTCCAGGCAACTATAGGATCGCAGGTATTTGAAATCAAGTTCCGGTTCTCCTTCTCGATACTCAGACAAATTGTTGAATATGCCCGATCCTATCTGGATTCGAAATTCCATTTTTTTTTGGCGGATGCATCGTCGCCGGGTTTAACTTCTTGGCCTGTTATTATCCTCCAGCTGTTTCTGTCCATCAATAAAACTCTAACATCTTCTTTCCAAGTGTTGTAGTTGGTGGAATTAAGCCGTTCAATCGAAGGTTCCATTTCAACTGCAGTCTGGCCCCCCGTCGATAGTATCTTCTTAAAATTACTCATAATGCTGACTTCCAAAACTGCATACGGTCCATAACCATGTTAATCTCTATTGTAAATTGATCTTGCAGAGAGCAGTTTCAACATTCATGAGTCTTTGTTGTTTTAAAATACTTTTATTTAAAAAAGAACTATCTACAGGGGATGGTACAAAACAGGAAACGAACAGACAGACACTCAACAAATCGGAATATATACACAAGTACAACAAACGGCGACCAATCAGCAATGCGATGACGTCATTCACAAACAGGTCACACCATAACGTCATCGCATTGCAAACGAATTTGCATGTTCATCAACGTTTTGCGATGAACATGCAAATAAAGAAACATTACGCGACTAGTGTATTTAATAGTCGGTATGAGAAACGATCCAATTTTCTAACAATGGCCCCCTCTCATGTTCATAAAAGTAATTCAATTCTTAGATTTTTTCATATTTAACAAATTTCAAAATATTATACATTTACAAATACTAATTTGAGAAATTCATACAATTTATCTTTGGATAACGGCTTAGTAAAAACATCTGCCAGATTGTTTTTACTACAAATATGATTTAATACAAACAATTTTTTTTTTTTTTTTCATATACTAAATTTCTTAAGAAATGATATTTTATATCGATATGTTTAGTTCTACTATTTTCAATAGGAGAATTAGAAAAGTCAATTGCAGCTCTATTATCACACAGTAATTCACTTTTACTTAAATTAATGGAAAATAGTTTAAAGTTGTTACATTCTTCCAAAATACGAATAATCCAAATTAATTCTTTGGAAGCTACAGTCAAAGTTATATATTCTGCCTCCATAGTTGATAAACTTACACATTTTTGTTTAAAAGTTCTCCATAATATTGGTACAGAATCAATAAATAAAATAATTCCTCCTATTGAAATTCTGTCATCCCTATTGGCAGCAAAATCAGAATCACTATAACAATTTGATATTGATGTTATTTATGCTAGATAAATTCAATTTAAAGTCCTTTGTTTTCTCAACATATCCTAATAATCTTAGTAAACAATTCCAATGAGCAAAACCTGGGTTTTCCTGAAATTGGGAAAGTATGTGTTTACTGTATAACTTATATCTGGTCTAGTACGACCTGCTAAGTAAGATAAACAGCCAAGTATATTCCTGTATGGTAATCTTTCCATTTCAGTTATTTCCGCTTCAGAATTAGGACAATTAATTTTAGATAGTTGTTACGTAGATCGGGGTTCGAGGATTTTATGCAAAATCAGGCGTAAATAACAAGGCAATTCTTTAAGAGCGATGAGTATTTATTGTTGAAAATCAATCTTTGAAATACAGGATTCAGCAGCAAATATCACAGAATAAGTAACAGAAGGATTTCACACCTTCCACAGCACTCAGACACAATAAACAGTGTCTAAAATACACGTATGTAAATGACTATTCACAAGCACAGCCGAGCTGATCAAGTTCAAGGCAAGTCTACTAATCGCTAATAAAAACAATGCTCACTACTCGCTGATTGAAATCAGACTCGCTTTTCGCTGGCTGAAGCCAGACTGACTCTTGTGGCGAGTATCACTCTCTTTGTAGCCGGGGCCGAAAGTTCCGGAAAGATGCGCTCGCGGCATAGATCGTGAAATTAGTGGATTTATCTACTAATTTCTAGAAGAATCCCCAGGGTCCCGAACTCGCCAACATGGTCGCCAATATCGCCAAGTTGGTCACCAAAGTCACCAACTTGGTAGCCAAAAATGATGCCAACTTGGCTCTATCGCCAATATTTCGCCAAGTTCCCATTGAATCGCCATTATAAAGTAAGGGACGGCGTTGCTTGTGAATATTACAATTTTAACATGAAATAAATATAGCATAGAGTAATATAAATGCATTGCACATTCAAATACAAATTATTTACATTATTTTATACAATATTCGTAACAATAGCCTAATTCCCTTAGCTAGAGGTAACGTTGAAATTGGGAATTTATATTTCCTATATAGGTTACACACTTTATTTATATATTCAGTTTGATGGATAAAAAATTTACCATCAACTTCTTCAAATTCTACCCCTAGTAATTTTTTAGTTCTGCCCATAATTTTTAAATCAAATTTAACCTTTAAATTCCTCATTATTTCCTTAATATGATTATCAGATTTACGAAATAATACGATGTCATCAACATATAATAGTAATACTACATTGTCTTCATTTATATAAACACAGTTACACCAATTTAATTTCTTTAAATTTAACTCTTCTAAACTGGTGTGTATTTCAAAAAACCATTCTCTACCACTTTGATGTAGACCATAAATTGCTTTATTTAGCAAACATACATAATGGGGTCTTTCGTGATCTATAAAGCCCTGAGGTTGTTGCATTAAAATTCTTTCACCCAAGCCTGCATATAGGTAGGCACACTTAATATCCAACTGACAGTGTGACCACCCAAAGCAACAAACAAGAATGGTGAAAAACATTCTAATTATTGAAAAGTTCACAACGGGACTAAATACTTCATCGTATGTTTCTCCCTTACGTTGTCGGTATCCTTGAGCAACAAGACAAGCTTTATATCTTAAAATGTTTTCTTCCTCATTCCTTTTAATTGTGTATAAACCCACCTATTTCCAATAACTTTTCCCTTTTTGGGCCTAAGGACTAATTCCCAAACACATCTTTCTGACATTATATTAATTTCCTCTTTCATAGCAACAGACCATTTATCTTTATCTGGAGATAAAGAAGCCTCTTTAAAATTTCGAGGTATTATAACTTCAACATGATGTGCTTCATGATTATTGTACTCACTGGTATTACTTTGGGTACAGGGTACCCTTTGGGTACAGGACCAGAATATTTGTCTTTTCTGATGAAATTAAAAAATTTCTTATTAAATTTTATATTGTGGGCCCTACAATATTTCTCAACATCACGATATGATCTCAATCTGAGAGACCTTCCTTCGAAACCATAATAAATGTCTACTCTTGTTCCATCAGGTCTGGGAACTGCTTTCCTGATCCATGTAAGATTTTCATAAGGTATTTCATCTCCTTCACCAATTTCAGTCTCCAATTTATACTCATCTGATTCAGATTCTTACGTTATCAGAGGAGTATATACACTTTTGTTATTTAAGCCCAGGACAGCTTCCCCATTAACACTTTCATTAAAGGAAACATTACAGGTTTCGATAACTTTTTCTGCTTTAGGAATCCAGACTCTATAATCTTTTGTTTGCATTGCATATCCTACCATGATACCCTCTTTTGCTTTCATATTGAGTTATTCCTCAACTGTTTGGGAACACCCACATAAGCTTTACAACCAACAGTTTTTAAATGTTTAACCGAAGTTTTTTTACCACAATACTATTCAAAAGGGGTTTTTGTCTGGTTCTTATGACAAATGCGATTCCATGTATAGGTAAAGCATAATAAAGCCTCTGACCAGAACTTATTACTTAAACCACTACCCCGTAACATTGCTCTAATAGCATCTAAAGCAGTATAATTAAAACGCTCGCTTACACCATTCATTTCAGGTGAATATATATTGGTTCTTTCCATCACAATTCCCTGAGAATCTAAAAATTTACAAAGTTCTTTATGAATAAATTCTAAGCCATTATCAATCCTAACGTTAACGACTTTGTTATTTAAAAATCTTTCTGTTCGTTTTTGATATCCGGTAAAGCAATTGAAAACATCAGATTTCCTTTTAATCGGGAAAACCGTTACTTTCCTAGAATAATCATCGGTTATTGAGAGAAAATAATTACTACCATCATGAGATGCTGTAGAAATTGAACAGACATCCATATGCAATAACTCAAGTGGTTTTTAGATCTGATTTTTGAAATTGGTTTAAACGATTTTCGTTTCCTCTTACCGATTTTGCAATCCTCACACTTTACATTAATAGATTTCAACTTTTGTATTCCTCTAATACTCTCATTCTGACTAGATCTTAAAATTTATTTACTATTAATATGACAAAATCTATTATGCCAAAGTTCTAAGTCTTTTTCCTCTGAAGTGGTCCAATTAGAGTTTTCAATATGAATATTTTTAGGGTATTTAGGCTTAAAATAATATAACCCATTAATCTTTCTAGCATAAAACAGTTTTCTACCAATCCTATTGAAAATCTCAATTTTTCCCTTTCCTCCCACAAAAGTACCACCATTTTTATCTAGTGCTGGACCTGACATTAAATTCCTTCTTAACTTAGGTGAGTGCATTACATTATGTAAAGTGATATTATTTCTACCATTATCACTATCAAAATAAAATTTTGCAGTTCCCACTCCTTCTATACTGGACTAGTTATTTCGCCAATAGCAAGTGACATAGTTGTATTATTTACTGGCTCATATGAAACAAACAATTCTTTGTTATTGCAAAAATGAGTTGAAGCTGCAGTGTCAAAAATCCATGTATAATCATCAGTATTTACTTCCTGATCAATGCAAGCTTCAATTATGAAATTGTTGTCACTTTGATATTTACTACCTTTTGATTTTTCCTTACAATTTGCAATTAAATGACCCTTTTTATTACAATTAAAACATGGTCCTATTTTATTCTCAGATTTCTTAAAGTTTCCAGATTTAAGTTTTATATTTTTAGTTTTATGAGCTTTCACTTTAAGAGCAAGATGATTAGTATCAATTAAGTTTAAATCTTTCTTACATTGCTTAAGCCTACTTTCCTCAGCGAGGAGCTCCGATAATACGTGTTCAAATTTAAAGTCATTATTATCCCATCGATAAATGGATTGTACAATACCTTGGTAGCTTTCAGGTAAGTACCTGATTAACTGAAATGCTTGATATAAGTCTTCTAGAGGATGTCCGGCAATTTGCAGCTGAAATACGATGGTTCTTAAATGAGCAGCATATAGCTCGATTTCCTCCTCTTCTAATATTCTGTAGTTGAAAAATTCATCCAGTAGTCCAATAACGCGTGCACGAGTATGTGGCTGAAAATGATCCTGAAGTTTCTTCCAGGCAACTATAGGATCGCAGGTATTTGAAATCAAGTTCCGGTTCTCCTTCTCGATACTCAGACAAATTGTTGAATATGCCCGATCCTATCTGGATTCGAGAGAAATTCCGTTTTTCTTTGGCGGATGCATCGTCGTCGGGTTTAACTTCTTGGCCTGTTATTATCCTCTAGCTGTTTCTGTCCATCAATAAAACTCTAACATCTTCTTTTCAAGTGTTGTAGTTGGTGGAATTAAGCCGTTCAATCGAAGGTTCCATTTCAACTGCAGTCTGGCCCCCCGTTGATAGTATCTTCTTAAAATTACTCATAATGCTGACCTCCATAACTGCATACGGCCCATAACCATGTTAATCTCTATTGTAAATTGATCTTGCCGAGAGCAGTTTCAACATTCATGAGTCTTTGTTGTTTTAAAATACATTTATTTAAAAAAAAAGAACTATCTTCAGGGGATGGTACAAAACAGGAAACGAACAGACAGACACACAACGAATCGGAATATATACACAAGTACAACAAACGGTGACCAATCAGCAATGCGATGACGTCATTCACAAACAGGTCACACCATAACGTCATCGCATTGCAAACGAATTTGCATGTTCGTCAGCCTTTTGCGATGAACATGCAAATAAAGAAACATTACGCAACTCGCGTGTTTAATAGTCGACATGAGAAGTGATCCAATTTTCTAACAAAATCATACAAGAAGCATCCGTAGAGGCAACTACCTCATTGCCTGCTCTCGAGACACAGGCAACACCTTCACTCCGGCCCCATGTCTTCTCGAACCATCGCAAGACTGAAAGACATCTGGTATTGCGGCGCCCATTGCGTGTGCTGCCAATGACACCCACCCACTAACGCCTCCATTTGGAATGGTGTTGTGCACGATGGGATTAGACTTAAACGAGAGAGAGAAATGGAACCAGGTCGTCTTCAACGATGAATCTAGATTCAATTTGAGCAATGATGACAATCGTGTTTGTGTGTGGAGGCCCCATGGTGAACGCCTTAATCCTGCCTTCGCTTTACAGCGGCACATTACTCCCACAGCTGGTGTGTTGGTATGGGTTGCCATTGCTTACGGTGCATGGTCACCCCCCTAATATTGATCCAGGGCACAATGAGAGCCGAGTGGTACATCCATGACATCCTTCAGCCGTATGTGTTGCCACTCAGAGCAGGGCTCCCAAGACCCATTTTTCAATAAGACAATGCTGTGCCACACACCGTAAAGATGTCACAAGACTGCCTCCGCCACATAACCACCCTTACCTGGCCTGCTTGATCCCCAGATTCGTCATCAATCAAACATATCTGGGATCATTTGTGAATGCAAGTTGGACAGCCTACAAGTTTGAATGAACTAGAGAAGTGTGTACAGCAACTGTGGAACGAGATGTCTCAGGAGATCATACAGAACTTGTATGCCTAAATGCTTGCTCGTATCGCATCATGCAATCGCAATATAGGGGGTCTAACATTCATTCATTTGCATTTTTTTCAGCAATAAATGATTCTTTTTCTTTTACATTCTAATCACTTACTTATATCAAAGTAGAACTTACATATGTAAAATTTCGTTTCATTTTGACGATTTTTTCTTGGTGTGCAAATTTTTATGGCCGTGAATGTATATACGTACATTTTTGCAAGTTCATAAAATGACTCAAAGAATTATTCCTTTACTAACCTTAAACATAAAAGCTGTGTGACGGGTGCTTACGCGTTTCACTAACCTTCTCAAATATACTCTTTAAATGTTTTATTTATTTCAACCAATCTCCACCGGGAGCCAAAAGTGTGATTTATGCAAATGAGATATTTTATATAAGTTCGGGTTTAGCGAGTTCGAAAATGAAATGAAAGAGGGAAATGAAATGAAGAGAAAGGAATGAATTCAGAGAGTACTTTTTCTAGTGGAAACATAGTCGTCAAGAGTAAAGTCTATTGAAAAGTGTAGATAAAATCAGTTCGGGAAGAACTGAGAGATAGCTGAGATTGAAGCCGCCCATTAAAGGAATCCAGATATTGAAGAAGCAGCTAGACGATCCTGCCATAACAAAAGGTATCAGGTTAGAGTTTGATTTCCCAAATTAAATATAAGTGTGTAACTATTATTGTACGCGTCGACCACCGTAGACTCAGTTAAGATTCCGTCGTTCATGATTATTGAATCCTTCTCATACTCCACTGTGTTTTATTGTTCTTAAAGTTGAATAGTATTTGTGTAATCTCTTAATTAAGAAAAGTCAATAAATAAGATTTATTAAATAAGTAGTAATTTATTATGAATTCAACACATCTGAATTCAGGCGATAATCGAAGGGGAGTTGATAATCTTAGAGGTAGTGAAAGACTACGACAGCTGTACTGGTGAGTTTTCTGTAATCTAATAAAATATTAGGTTCACTGTGATGCTGAAATGATTAATATTAAAGCTAAATTTAAAACTACAAATCTTCGTAAAGTTATGTGTATTTGCACACTGTTTCAGTGAATTTCACTAATTTTCCATTGAATAGAATGGTATACTCATATATCTAAAAAAAAGAGGTGCATTTTATTCTTTGATTAAAAATTTCTTGTTGAAATAGGATTGTTACTTTTTCAAATATTACGATATAATGGAACGAACATTTCATTCAACAACTGGAATATAAAGATTTTTAACAGAGTTTCAAAGGATACGTATTACTAAGACTTTTGGTAACTTGTTCACTTCTATTTTTTTATTTGATCTTGTTTTCTTTTTACAAACTTCGCAGTACTAAAAAAATAGAAAGAAATCAAAGTTAAGAAAGAGCTAGATAAAATTAGAAATAAAAATACAAAAGAAATTTTTTAAAAAACTTTTATCTCGATTATCGATCGTTAAACACAGTTAGGCAGTAAAATAAGATGCCATTTATAGTATGTTTGACACATTCTCTTGCATTATTTAATAATAAAGAGCAGCATAATAGTCCCCAAAAGGAACCAAACGAGAAATACTTACTGGTTTATTTGATCCATCTAAGATTTCTGGTGATGAAAACAGGTTGAAACATTGACGCAAAGTAGAAGGTCTGTATCCCTGTAAAATAATACAAAATTGCTATTTATAGAAAACAACACATTTTATCCTGTGAAAAAGTCTAATCCAAAAAAACAACAACAATATTTTAGTATGACAATAGTAACACTCGTAAAAATTTCAGTATAGGTTAAAAGAGAGGTTTAAACATTAGAAAATATAATTTTATAAGAATAAAAATTTAGGTTTTTAAAAATTCTTCAATGCCGGTAATGGTTCATTAGCTGATCATTCCCTTTGCTCGAAATAATTTTGTACTCACATCTTTTTGATAAATACAAATAAAATGAACTAAAGACCAGGAAACAAAATTGTCAGTACTTTATTTTCAAAATGATTTAACGTTGAAGTTTATGATTACCAGCTGAAATTTAACTATTCATATATACCTTATATAGGGTGTTGCCAAAATCGACCGAAATATTCAGAGGGATGATAGTGGGCAGCTTGTAGACAACAAATTACCATAGAACTTGGGACGAACCATGTTTATTTGAGTAATTCATGCACACAGGTGAGTGGAAAATGAGGAATGAGAAGAGGTAAGAAGTACATTAGACGTAAAGCATGCTTACAGCACAAACAATGCGTCACAGCTTGACGTCAAAAAGGCAACAATTGCCATGGTGAATTGTCTGAAGTTAGCCTGTAGGTCATGGCCAGTTTATTACTGAGGGATGTAAAGGATTGTTGGATGCGTTCAAACAAATCTGGAGTGCTGGCGATATAAACTGAAGCGAAGGCATTAATCTGGTGCTGTGAGCTCCGGCCAGAAGCGTCAACATTTTGCTATCTGCTGATTTCAGGAGGTCTTTAGTGAAGAAACTAAGATATTGTTCCTGAACGTGGAGGTTGTTAACTGGTCCACCTCATCCAGTCCACATCCCGGGATATGTAGCATGAAGGTGGTTACACACTGCAATCGAAAATAGCGTTATGTAATCACTTTGTTACGAGCCACACGTCCTGCACAGTGGCTAGTGCTCCCTGTAGCAAATTCAGAATGGGAAATTTATATGTACAGGTTTTTACCTCTACACCCTGCATTCGTTGAATATTCCCTTAATAGTTCATTGTCCTGTCATACTTACAATTATCACGATTTTCACCGACTAAATGGTTCATAACTTATATTTTATGCGTGATTGTTGTCCTTCTATCAAATCTCTTAATTCCGGTCAGCTTGAATTTGTAATAACTTATATGGAAAGGCTTTGCAAACAGCGCGCAAATGACCAAACATTTAAGTTGATTTTAAAATTTAACATATAATGAGCCATAACTTTCTTGAAAGATCGGTGGTAATCGAAACACGGGGTTTCATGTCATACCAATACTTAGAAGTTAGCAAATGGTACCGCTTATTCAGCTTTTATACGACTTACATTAAATAATCCGTTTTAAGATAACGAGAAAAAAAGTTATTTATGCCATGCTGACTGTTTATATTTTGATTTTGCAGTGTTAATTCTCAAGAAAATATTATTTTAACAAATTACAATTGTAGAAATTCACCATTTTAGTCTGCATTGAATCAATGATAAAATCGAATGAAAATTTGTAGAAAATTCTAAGAAAGTTACAATAGAACATATAGTTTAGGTTTCTTGAAAAATAATAAAGCTATAAGTGTGCACCAAAATTTTATAACATAAAAACATTTTTATAAACAGTATAAGTATTATTAAATGACAATTACAATAGCAGTAACAATTAATCTTAGTTACTTTTACTTGAAAGAAATGGATTTTCAAATCAAATTCTTCGCATTAGCATTTGCTCTCTCTCTATATAATATATATATAACATTCCGTAAAATATTTGAACAACAATTTTGTTCACAGGATTATAGATATAATTATGAATGCAATATCTGTAAAAATTTTGTACGTTTTGAAATAAAAACAATTATATAGACATATATAAGTGAACACAGAATTTAGAAAAAAAAAATAAAACCAAATGAAAACTACGTACAATGGTGAAAAAATCAAAACATATATAGAAAATATTCTAACTTAACCATTAATATACTTTTTATTCACTTTTTTATTATTTTTTAATTTATTTGTTTATTTAGAGCATAGATTCCCAACCTTTTGAACTAGCCCCTTCAGTGTAAATATTTCATCGCCCTCCTTCACTTAGAGAAATAAGAGTACATAATACAGCGGTGAAACAAGACGTTTTAAAAATAATGTATTACTAATAAAATTTTATTTAATTTTTCTAAAGCCCCAGTTTTTACTTGTGAGTCTGAATACATGTCACAAATATATTTAAATGTGTAGTATTATATATTTTAGTCATAGTAGGATGTTGTTGGAATTGAAATGCTACTGAATTTCTTCTTCCTTTAGTAAAGAGTGGAATGTTTATCTTACCTATTTTAAAAGAGATAGGTTTTGATGAAGGAATAATCATAATAACAAACTTATTTCTTTCAAAATAAAGAAATTGATGTTTCTGCTCATAAAGAAACACGTTAATTCCTTCGTTAACATATTTATGTTTCTTGATAATATACGTAATGAAATGCAGTGGACGAAATATTTTCCAATCACCACAGACAAAAGATAACACGTGTATACTACAGAAATTAAATGTACTATATCATTTAATTTAATGTAGGTCTGAATGTAATGTAATCTTTAAATTTTTCATCCACTTTCCGAACTACCAAAATGTGAATTTTCATACATGCGATATAGAAATGATTTAAATGCATACATCAACATAAGGTAAACCGTATTAAAGTTTGCTTTTCAGTACATAATCGTAGTGTTTTTAGTCTTTAACGGATATTTGTTAATCTGCCAATGCCCCTTCGTAAATATCTTAAACACCTAATTTTCTAGGTCTTTAGTGCCCCTGGAGCCTTCAAACGCCCACATCACCCATTATCAATCAGAGAATTTTATTTAGAGAATTGGTAACTTCAATGCGTAGAAAATCACATATATTTATCACATGTAAGTTCGAATAAATAAGGTACCATTTTACCTACTTTTATTAGTCTTATTGAAATAGTATATATTTTTAGCATTAAAAGTAATGAAGTATAACTTATGAACAAATTTTAAGTTTCCATAAGTGCTTTTAAAATTAAGTCTATTGAAACTTATTAGTATTGAAGAGAGGAAATTATGTCTATAGCTTTTTTTACCTCTGGTGAAAGGAAGATCCCAAATGGATCAGGAAAAAGAGAATTGTTATTGCAGGACATTATGCACTTTAGTGTTTTTCAGCTACGAAGAATAAGTCTAAAATAGAAAGTATATATTTGTTATATTTAGGTATCAGGACACTCTGAAATATCCAACATAATCCTTAGAAATCTTATAATCTTCTGAAGATAATGATAAAATTATAGTTTGCTAACTTATCAATATCACTTTTGCTATAAAGTAAAATATAATTAAAACTTTAGTAATGAACCAACAAAATTTTATCAATCAAATGTTTATTTTTCATTTTGTTCTTTCCACAAAAAATTAATTCTGAGCATAAAACTTTTCTCGTCTATATATATATCTTTAACTCTACTACAGTAATATAAAAATTTTTATCAATTCCACTTAGGTCAAAGAAAATTTTATTTCAGTATTCATTAAATAGTTACAATTATAAATATGTAAATGCTAGGTCGAATCAATATTTAAATGACAGAATAGAGTAACATCCTTATATATATGGCGTTAATAATTTTTGTTTTTATTCATTTATTAAATTTAATTCCTATAGTCAAAAAAGAAATCCTATTCTCAGAAATTATGACAACACAGGTGCACCCACGAGCTTTGGATTAGAAGTCCAACATGCTACCCATTGTGCTACAAGGAACGATTTTCCTTTCCATAAATGCTGTTGTTTATTGTTTGCTACAACTTATTCATTTTTGAATTTAATTAATCATTCAGACAAAACTGTATTTATATCAAGTGGCCATCAGCCATGTTTAAAAATGGTTTCAACTGAATGGATGAATAGAAAGTATTTTATTAACGATTGAAATGAATAATATATATATATATATATATATATATATATACATATACACTGGTGTAAAAGAAATTAAGAGAATTTGCAGACTTGATCGATTATCTCTAGAACTACAGGACTAATTTTAATGAAATTTGATATGTAAACACAAATGATAATACAAAATAAATGACCATTCAACAATTGTACACATGTATATCAGTATAACACTCAAGCTGGAGCTGAAGGTATGAAACGTCAGTTGCAGAGTATGGGTTAATAGAGTTATAGAAGGTTATAGGGAGTAGGGGTCTTCATACATACAGGCCTCGCAGCGGATGTCATACTTGAATGAGGCAATTATCGTTCTGGCAATTGGTTCCACTTTTTGGCAACGCTGTTTTCATTTCCGGACGGTTCTCGAGGAGGGTTAGAATAACGTTCTCCATGTTCCAGAGATGTTTGAAGGCTTGGCAGGCATTACGTCGATCATGACTAATTGCGGACTGCCAAGACATTAGCATCTAAAAATTTTACGTTTGTAATTATTTTCGAAAAATCAGAGGGTTGACAGTACGCGGCATCTCAAGCCTCTACTGACTATAACAAAAAAACTAACTTTACATAAAAATGTTTCATTTCTTTAATGTATTTTGAATTGTTTCATAATAAATATATCATTTGATATAATTATATTTGGAGCTATTATTATATTATGTTTGTATCTTGCACTTTGCTTTATACACGGTTTTAAAAGTGTTGTTTTTTTTATTTTAGTTCTGTATAGGTATATATAAATACATATTCCGTACTTATTATTAAGTTATAATAATAACCTTTTCCTTGCCTCTCACCAACGACATTAGGCAATAGTGTACACAAGAATTTTTAAGGGGAAGAGGGTTTGAAGGTCTATCATTCTCGTATCATACTATATTTTTTGATTTTGTCGATTGTCGGGAACAAAAAGCAGAAAAAAATAAATTACTGAATAAATAATTAACATTAACAAATGAAAAAATACTAATATCAAATACTTAATTACATTTTACATACTATATACATGGGACTATAAGGAATCGGAAAAAAATGAGGGGTTATGAAGGAGGGTCCGGACCCGTGAACCCCTCCCCCGCCCTTATGTGCATCACTGACACTGGGTGGACCGCAACTCCTTGAAAAAATTAAAAGTAGCTCGCAACCTGGAAAAGTCTGCCCACCCCTGCTCTATAGGGTTGATGTTTGAAGACCTGGCTGTCCAATTCATACGGTGAATACTCTCTCTCTCTCTAGAAATATTCGTCGACCAGAAAACTCTATGTGGCCTCTCGTTATTGTCTATTGAAATGAACCCGGGGCCACATACACTCCAGAAAAGGTGAACATAGGGCTCCAAGACCTCATCACTATACCTCACATCAGTCACAGAGACTCTTTCAAAGACATGAAGAGGTGTACGATCATCCAACATGATGCCTGCCCAGACCATTAAGAAGTCTCAGGACCATCGAGGAATGCAAGAAAAACATTCTTTTTCGAATGCATATAATTTTTTATATAAACAACACGGAAGCTTGAAACTTTCTCCACTTCCATAATCATACTTATATACATATTTAATAAAAATTTAATATTGTTTCTAAAAAATTAAAAGGGATTTTAAATTGGACAATTTTCAGAAATTTTAAAAACTAGTATGTTACTGCGCGTAAAAATCTGAAGTTAAAAATTGACCAAACTTAATAAAATTAGAGTTAAATTGTAGAAAAATGCTGAGTCCTGAATACTTTTGTTTAGTTTTTTAAGTAATTAAATATTTTTAAAATTTAAAAATAATATTTAAAAAAAATTTTGAAATTTTTTTATTTAAGTAAACATGAATTTTTTTTTCAGTTATATGTCTAAAATTTTGTGTATAAGTTGTGTGTGTGTGTGTAGAACAGCTTGTCTAAGAACTCTTAAATTGCAAATTTTTCAATTTTTTGAAAAAAATATATGTTAAAGCCTCAACATTTCTGAGCATTTTGATACCAAAATGTTGTTGATACTGTAAAAAGTTCCGAAGTTATTGAGAAATAACTAGAGACATTTAAACAAAATCCCTATCTCTTTCGTATCTCTCTCTCTCTCTTTAACTTCATTTTTCTCAAAACAACAAATTTTTTAGCTTGCGCGCAGAAATTCTCAGAAACTATTTATGAGATCGATTTGAAATTTCATACACGTGTTCAAAATATGGCTCTTCATAACTTATACTTCAATTTTCAAAAAAAATTTAATAAATTTTTTTTTATTTGAATTTTAATTTATTTTTTTCTTAAAATTTTAAAATTTTCGTTGTAATTGTATTTAAAAAAAATATTTTTTTCTCTAAATTTTTTAAAAGTTTGTATAATTTTGAAAGTGAACATTTTTATACCAAGTAAAGTTAATTTTGTAAATTTTGATCAATTTTGTATTTCAGAATTTTGCGCGCTGTAAAATACTAATTTTCAAATTTTTGAAAAATTGTCCAATTTTTATTTCCTTATAAATTTTAAAAATTTTTCTCAAATTCTCCGGAAATTTGAGAACGAATGTAAATATATGTGATTATCATGTGATAAAAATTTCAAATGATTGTTTTGCTTTATTGCTAAGTTACATTGGTTTCAAGAAGAATATTTTTTTCGAGTGCACAGATATATGTTAAGGGTCCTGAGACCCCTTAATTTGAGATTGTATAAGAAATTTTATAAGAATAGGATAAGTAGTTTTGTCGTGTCCCAGTCCTATCTTGGACTGGGTTCACATTGCCCGACACCAAATTCATCGAACAACTTATTTTTTTAGTTGTCCATAAAATTTCTAATAAAACGGATAAGGAATTTTACAGAAATTAGCCATGGAAATTCAATTTGTAAGTTGCATGAAAAATAAGTTAAAAGTTAAATAGTGACCAAAAAACACTTAGATAAGTAATTTCTTTAAAAAGTTCCAAAAAACTCACATATATATACTCTAAAGTTGTATATGGAATTCTACATAAATAGGTAGAGTAGTTTCTAAGAAATAAGGTGTTGAAGCCTAATTTTTAAGTTCTGCAAAAAATTACTTAAAAGATAAACAGAGGCAAAAAAAAAAAAATAATAATAATAATAAGGTCAGTAATTCGCTTAAAAAAATGTTTATAAATTGTATAGAAATGTATTTTAAAGATGTAAATGAAATTTTAAATATAAATAGAATATTTTAAGAAATTAGGTGTGCAAGCTTATAATTTAAACTTACTCTAGTTCTGCAAAAAATGAATTAAAAGTTGAAATATGGCAAACACAATTAAATCCAAAGCACACATCATATCAATTATGTTCTTACTTCCATCATTGTATTCACATGCAGCTATTTTTGTGACATTAATTCCTGATCCAATCAATTTCGGGCTATATTTCCAAATCAGTGAATTGGTTGACTCATTGGTATTTTGAGTTTTCCCTCCAAACACCTTCTTAACAATTTCAAGAGTGATAAATCTTTAAAAACAGGTTTAATCACTTCAGAAACTGCTTTTGGTAAGGTGTTCTTGTGAGAAAATTCATTCACTGCATTGTTGTGGATTGAAACATTGTACTTACACCGACTATTTTTGCCTTTAGGGCAAAACCAATTCGGTTCATCATCTGTGCTCGATGTATGAGCTCACATAGCCCAGACAGCTTGCCTCATCTCATTCACATTTTGGGAATTGTCACGAATCGCCTTTCCATAATAAGTCATCAATTTGCTTGTAACAGCATCAGTTAGATGACTTTTCCTATCAATTGTTTTCAAAATCGGAAAACTTCTTTTTGCCCAATAAAGCTTTTCCTGCTAGTTTGATATCAAGGCGCATCCCGCCAAGTTGTTGTTTATGTTCGCCAAGATGGGCGATAACATTACAATATGGTTACCTTGATATTTTTATCGTCTGGCGATGTGGTTGCCATGGAGATAATGTATATTAGAAATAATTTTTATTGGTTCTGTTCCCACGGTAATACTATTAGTTTCAGACGATTTTATTTCTATTTCTTTTACAATTTAACCATTTTCATTGCAATCCGGATTCAAATTATATTTCAGTCTTCTGTTTTATTTAATGCTATTTTCGAATATGGATATTTCTAATATCATTGGTGAGAACTAGGATATTTTTTTTTAAAGAATGAGTGTTATATTATTAATTATTCCTATAAATCATTTATTTTCAAATTATTTTTTTTTAAATGTTTTTTTTTCCGTTTCTTGTTCGATGAAATTCGTTGAAGAAATTTGCAGTTTTTGGAACATAGCAAGCTTTCAGTACTTTTTAGTTGCTATTCATTATCAATTTTAATATATATTATGTAATTATTTTATTAATAATATAAATTATTCGAATGTGTAATAATCATATAATATACGTTATTTGTAATAATTGTTATTTTATAATTATTATTACATATGTGTTATTTATTTTTATTATTTTATTTATTTCTAAGTATTATGTTATTTATTTATTATTATTATGTTACTTATTTACAATTATTATTTTGTTGTTTTTTATAATTATGTTAAATGAGTATTCTTATAATATCTGTACGATTCTTATTTATATTACAATAGGATGATTATTCTTTTTTATAAAATCTATTAAACTATATTACGTGATTATTATTATATAAAATTAAAAGTAATACCGTATGAATATCTAATAATTATTACTATTTAGTATTATATGAATATTATATATAATAATTTCTATAACATTATATTACAAGATTATTGTATACTGCATAATATTACTATTAGTAAATATGGTTTTTTTATAATATTGATATTAATTATTTATTGATCTTGGTAAGTCTCAATCTATTCCTAAATTCTTCATTTGAAATCGATTTTAATGTTTTTCAAAACAGTTCTTTAAAATTATTTTCCTGACGAGTCTTACCGCTAGGCCGCCATCTTGAATTTCATTCCAACGGCATGCGCTGCTTGGCGTGATTCCTTTTCACGCCAAACAGCGTTTGGCGCTCTGTCTCGTGGTATCAAACTAGTTCCAAGCTTTTAACTTAAAACTGCAAGCGGTTACCCATTCCTTTTTGGTCATGACCCACACACTCTATTTTTTCAATCGGAACACTATCCCTATATGTTTTTTTTTCGGCAATAGATGAAAATGTTTTTGAGTCCATCACATATGTACCACTGGTATTTCAAACCATGTTTTTGTTCCGATCGAAAAAAAAATTTCTGCCATTCCACAGACTTCCATTCCTCCAGCAGACCTGCTATGGTTTTTCCTGCAGAAAGTTTGGTGTTTAGCCAAAAAAACACTATATTTTAGTCCAAACTTTGGTCCCTTATAGGAGTAGCATCCTTTACAATAAGAGGACATCACTTCCATGTTGAGGATTTTCCCGCAGTCAGCTCCAATCAAAGTCCACACTCCAATAAAAGATGTATGCCCACGGGTCTTCCAGGTCCCATCACCGCTAACTACAACAGAATTTACAGTGCCATCAATAATTTTTTCTTCAGCAGTCACTTTCTTCCTCGATGTATTTGCAAGCGCTTCACTTACATCTGCTATCTTAGCATTAATTCTGTCATAAGCTTTCTGAGACACTGGATTTGGCTCATACATAAGAGAACAAAACGTCTCGAGAGAAATAGTCCTTGGCCTATATATCGCATTGCCAAAACAGGCTGTCTGCTGATTTTTGGTACATCTTTTTTGAATTAATAAATTCACAGGAATTAAATTTTTGTTCAATGCTACATTTTATTCATGTGAATAAAAATGTAGAAGACATTCCTACAGTTGATTTTTCACTCATTTTTATTTTTTTATTTTCCCACAGCACACAGAGCAACAAAGTAATTTTTCAATAAGGGAAAATAATAACTTATATCGATTAGTCTATACCCTTGAAATTCAAGGCAAACATCATTTTCAAACGCCTGCAAAATCTTGTGTGCACTCGGGTTTTTTTTTGCAAAGATGAACTTGTAGTGATACAATCTATATAAGCCAATAACAACCTCCGCACCATGGTGATCATTTTGGTGTAGTGGTTAAGTTACTCGTCTTCGGACCCAAAGGTCCCGGGTTCTGTCCTATCAGGATAAAAAACACGCCACTTCATTTGGTGACCCTAGCTCAACTAAGAAAAGCGAAACCTCTACTGATCTGTCGTGGCGCCATCTACCCGCAAAGAGAGAGAGAGAGCAACAAAGGGGGGGGGGAAGTAGCCAGATAAACATGACGCAAGAGAGCAACAAAATAAAATAAAATCGTCAGATAAACATGACGCAACTCATCCCACAAGAAACTGACCGCTCCTATAAACAACTATGTATCGTTCGTTCGCCTAACCAACTCTCTGGTAGGGGAGTGTGTAATGATACAATCTATATAAGCCAATAACAGCCTCCGCACCATGGTGATCATTTTGGTGTAGTGGTTAAGTTACTCGGCTTCGGACCCAAAGGTCCCGGGTTCTGTCCTATCAGGATAAAAAACGCGTCACTTCAAACTTTTGTTAGGTGATATATTTTGAAACAAAATATTACCTTTTTCAGAAAAATATTTCTTTACGTACCTGTTTCCTTGAAATCTTTTATTTATCTGTCTCTTTCCAGATGACCTCTTTTTGCACGGAACATCCATAATCACTTGCTTTTAATTACAAATGAAATAGAATGCAAATCTAAGATCGAAATGTAAATAAACAATCCCGCTTAGTTAAAGCAAAATTAAGAGTTGGGTTGTAATCATCCTACTCCCGTACAGAATCAATTTGATATTAGGCATGGCTCTTTTACTAAAATTAATCCGCTAAATATTAAAATGTTTGGAATATGGTCTGTCAGCTGTCAAAAGTGATCGTAGCACATGCAAGTTTTTGTTTACGTTTTATCAGTTATTTCTCAATAACTTCGGAAGTTTTCACAGCATCAACAAAACTTTGGTATCAAAATTCTCAGAAACGTCGAGGCTTTAACATAAATTTTTTTCAAAATATCGAAAAAATTGAACTTTAAGGTTCCTGTGAGGTCTTAAACCTCCTCCTCCTTAATTGGTGATTTCGCGGGCATTGGAGGGTAGGTGGCGGATCCCTGGTTCTCTCCACATGAAGGTACGGTACGAATCGGTGTTTAGGCTGAAATGAAACTCATTGATGAATAGAACGGTCACCCATTGATTCATACTCCAATCTCTATGCTCAAGGCCGGATCTACGTATTGGGCTGCAGCTCAGGGCTCCCGGGTTCTAGGGGGCCCCCGTTCCTCGTTGAAGATAACAAACAGAAAAGGTGTTTACAATCAAAATAGTAATACAATAATAAACCAGTAAAAAATACACATAAATCAAAAGTAAAATACCTGAAATACCATACTAAATTTATTTTCGAGAGCAAGAGCAATTTACTTTTGTTCTTCCACCCTTCCACCGAATACGCGGAAATTAATAATTATTAATTTCGAAAATCGTCTATATTTTTTTTTCTAAATACCTTCATAAAAACAAATTAAAATAGTATGTTGGTGATTTTCTTTCAGAAACTACACCATAATTGGATGTAAAATGTTTAAACCTCAAGGTAATTTCTTGTTTTTCTCGTGACCAGGCCTGTGAGGTTTAGAAACAATGGTTTTCATCTAATTGCTGGTGGCCAAGGTAACGGACTCATGGCAGGCATGTCATGAGTTCGAGACTAGTGTCGCTGAAGACCCTCCGTGTAGGGGAGCGATGCATGTTACATCGGTCTAGAGCTCAAACGTTCTCCCGTATGTGTGGTGTGTTAGTTAGGAAAGGGGGTGCCAGCTCAGGTATCGTCACTTGACCATGGTTCAAAATTACGAGGTCCATCGCCAAGATCTCTCGTGTAGCTGAACAGTGCGATACTAATATTCACCCCCTCTCTCACTATTCATTTAATTGCTGAGAAATTAATTTGCTTCATCAAGAACCAATATTTACATAGATTTAACTAGATAAAAACCACTGTTGCCAAATTGACCAGGCTAAATTGTTTGAGAAAATTACCTTTCAAATAGGGTTTAGCAAAGATATTGATTTTACAAAAAATCCTTATGTGATGGGAAAAAATGTTGGTCATTTTCGAAATCAGCACACTAAAAATCACTGAAAACCTCTTTTGTACTTTTCCAAAACTTCAATTTTGTAGCTAGGTGAAATTAATAGACAGAGACTTTGTCATAGAGCGGTGCCGATGAGCATAGAGCATTTATACAAACGTAGTGGCACTGTTTCTGTAGCCATTTATTTTTGTGTAAGGATAATTATAAGTTACAATATTATACTAATTTGGTGCCACGTTCTATGCATAATACCTGAAATTAAAAGATACTTAGGTACCTGTTTATTAGTTTCAAGTAAAAACTAAGTACAAATACACATTTCTAATTATTTATTGTATTTATTTAAGTAGGAAGACACACGGAGTAGGAAGATTAGGATTATTCAAGTAGTTTCGTGGCCTAAACCGCTAAGTAATAATTTTATTGATTATATTACTTCACATAAAATAAGTTATTTTCAAAATAAAGATCCAAATAGTATATATTCTGTTTCTCTATGAGAATACAAAGAACAAAAGGGATCATTTTATAGTAATCATTTCATTAAAAAACTTTAAAATGGCCAAGTCCTGGAAAGATTTTTGCTTTGTTATTCAACTAGTATTGGTAGTGTTTTTTGTTTGACCTGCAAATTTTTTCTAAAACAGATTCTTAATACACAACCGGCTTTTCTGATTGGAAACGCGTAACAAGTTTAGAATATCATGGAAATTCTATGGAACATAAAATTTCAATGTTAGTTTGGTTGACACGAAACGAAAATAAGTCTGTTTTAGATAAACAGTTATAGGAGCAACTAAAAAACGATACAGAAAATGACCACAATGTCCTCAAATGTATTATTGCGGCAGTTAAGTATTTGTGTACAGGAGGTTTAGCATTTATAGCAGGGGTACTCAACCTTTTTTTACGCCGGGCCACATACATCTGACATGTATTTTACGCGGTCCGCAACATAAGGATTAATGGAGAGTGGGAAGCTATAAGATCAAGGGCATTTAAAATGTGAAAAATTATTCAAAATTTAAAATCTCATATAATTTTGGATCTTATTTTAAAACTATACCAAACTCTATCAAGCAAAACTCACAAAATATAGGTTTCATTTACTTTTTACCCAGTTACGGGGGAATTTTTCAATTTCCGTTAATCAATGATCTCAAGCTCCTTGTCTGCATTCTATTGTGATAAAATCAAAGCTGCCAAGTACTTGGATAATTTGATTTTTTTTGACAAAGTCTTACATATTTTATTTCAGATATTAATATATCAAATGCAAGCAAAGACTTTTTATTGAATTACCGACTGAAAAATCAGTATTATCTGCATAAATAGTCTGTTCTCATTGCGCATTTTTGTTTCAAATTTATTCAAATATTTTTTGATTTTATTGAAACAATATCTGAACAAATAACTGAATTCAGCAAAGAGTATATCGGAAGCATTTAAGAAACACTCTAACAATTTCTGTAATAATTCTTAAGTTTATCATTAACAATTTCATATGTTTGTCAATATATATAATGTATTAAATTTTATAGGATGCTTTTGTTACCTCTGTGTTTTGTGACATTACCACCTACAAAATATTTATTGCTGTTTCAAAGTTTTTTTTTAAGAAAACCAATTTATCTCGTCTTTAAATGGATCCTCAAGAATAAGAGCTATTGAAAGATTTGTGTTTAGTAGTACAGGGACGAGCAAAATTATATTTTTTATATATAACATTTTCATGACAAATCAAACAAGTTGTTGATCCATGTTTTTTTTCCCCCTACGAAGTAGTCAAGATCTCAATCGTCTTGAAACAGCAAATATTTTTTAGACATGAGGGTTTGTTAAAAATTAGTTATACCTATAAAATGGTCACTACTGCATTGTTATTTGTTATCACTAAACATTACAACTACAAAAAGAAAGAAAACTATTTCACAATTCGTACCAGCCCGACATCCATAACAAAATTGATAGATTTGATTGCTTAGTTGTTAGAATTTCTCGCTAAATTTTTAATACATTATTCTTAAATAATTGAATTTGTTATTTCAACGGACCTATACCGGGCCACTCAGAATGGTCCAGTGGGCCACAGGTTGAGTATTGCTAATTTAGAGGTACCGAGGAAGTTTTTGATTCTCCTCATAATTGTAATTTTATGGGTACCCTGAAACGACTCATTCATTCGTGAACATATTGAACTGCGAGAATTACGACCAAAATCGTTAATATCATACTTATCAAAAACAATATATGAGCAAATAGTTGAGATCATGGGAAAGCAAATCATTAAAAAATAATATAACCCAAAAAAATGACAATGACACAAAGTACTATACAATCGTAATGGATTCAACAGCAGATTTGTCCTACAATAACTAACTTGCTATTATACTACGATATTGTTTTCGGGGAAAAGTGTATGAAAGATGTGTCTAATTAATTAAAATTATTAGTCACACAGATTTATATTTAATTATCTACACGAATTTTTAGAAACAAATGGAATGCTATTGGATAATTGTAGGGGACAGTCATTTGACAACGCTGCCAATATGTCCGGTCCATATAATGGTGTGTCAGCTCTTCTAAAAGAAAAAAAAATAAATTCGCTAATTATGTGCCGTGTGCTGCACATTCTCCTAATCTAGTTGTGCAGAATCAGTTAAGGTTGCAACTGAAATCGTGAACTTTTTTGGTTTAGTGCAACAAATATATGTTTGCTTTTCTACTTCGACCTATAGGTAGAAACTTCTAAATAGTGAAGTTAAACTGAAATTTACCTTAAAAAGTTTAAGTCAGACCAGATGGTCTTGTTACTACGATCCTTTTGAAGCCTCAAAAGATAATTATTGTAAAATCATGAATATTCTTAAGACATTTAGTGACAATGAAAATGAGAATATTGATTTTCAAAAAGAGGCAGTAAATTTATTTAATAAATTAACAAAACTCGAAACTGCCATTTTAATTATATTTTGAGAAGAAATTTTAGAAATATATTTAATTCAGATTCTTGGGGTTTGGACATCTGTGAAGGGAATAAGTTAATTAGGTAATTAAAAACATTTATAAGCAATGTACGACATGTAAATCAGATAAAAAACTAAAGGAATATCAAGACGCAGCCAAAAAATTAAACCCTAGTGTAGAAACAGAATATAGCAATGTGAACTAGAGACGGGTTATTTTAAAATTTGCAGATAAATTCACAAAAAAAGCTGTGTATCGGACAGAAAAATTTAAAAGAGACACGCTTATTGTACCTTTAGATAAGCTAATCCTTGATTTAAATAGAAGTCAAGTATGTGCAGAATACAGTAAGAAATTTAAATTTTTGATGAATTTGCAAGATCAAAATAAGGAGAACGTCGACCTGGAGAGTGTACGCGTGATTACTGATTACTATTCAAATGATGTAGAGTCTACATTGTAGACCAACATTTAGTAAATAAAGGTGTTCAATTAAAAACTTATCGAAAACTGAGCTAGAGTTCTATACTTGTAGTGATATATTCAATTTCATTTTTGAAAAGAAACTATTTGAGGTTTTTCAAAATTTGTATACCATTTTAAAGATTTTTCTAACGCTCCGTATTACTAGCTGTGAAGCGGAGCGTGCGTACTCTAAAATGCCCTACATAGAAAACAAATATAGGACAACAAAGACAAATACTAGGTTTAATTATTAATCACTTCTTTCTATTAATATTGATCTCACCAAAGACTTAAAATGTGATGAGCAAATAAAAGAATAAAAGAATATTCAACATAAAAGTGTAAAAAAAGTTTTTTTTTTTGTAAATTATGTTATTGTTTATAACATATTTAAATTGTTTGTGGAAAAAAGTCCCCCCCCCCCAAATATTCGTACATTTTTAATTTTTCCGCTCAATAATGTTTTAGGAAAAAGGCAAATTTTTTAAATATTTAGGGGGCCCCCAGATATCATTAGCCCAGGGCCCCCAAAGGTCACGGTCCGGCCCTGTCTATGCTGTCTGCACTATACTAAACGGACTCTCTATTTCGTAGACGTGAGCGGGAAGCAAACAGCAGGTCTTCAGGCAAACAATCCTCTCTCATGAAGTCTTTTTGAAACAGTCACACTTGATACAAGGGTTTCTCTGTCTGTATACAAGTAACGAGAGAGCCGAGAAGCTGTAGCCCCTCTGTTTCGCCTCGCTATAATCGACAAATGATGATCTTCTCTGGCCGTTGTGACTCTTGGATGACCTTGCCCAGGCTTTTTCTCAATGGATTCAGTATCCTGAAACTGTTTCCATAACTCACACATGCCCCTGGGCGTTAAATTGAACTCTACAAATCTGGATTTGACATTGGCCTGCTTTTAGCTTCCCCACAATTCGTCACCTCATTCCATCATCTAAACGTTGGTGGTTACTCATTTTTACTGCAAGAATTTGAATTGAACCAATTGCTTCAAAATAACATCAAAAAATTCGCCGAGGTGTACTAGCGAACGAAATACGTCTTAACTGACATGTACTTATAAAGACTGTTTTTCTGCTTGCTCCGCCTACACACACGTATACGCTTATATATTTGCCATACAAGATTTGCATTTTTATCTAGAAGCAGTGGTTTTTCATTCAGTTCAGTTCTTTTCATGTGATACTATAAAATATGCAAATTCTCAATTTATTTCATCAGTATATATATATATATATATATATATATATATAGGAAGAGAGAGAACTGATTGTAGGAATTGAAAAAAAAAATGAAACGATTCTCGCTATTTTCTACGATTGACTATTATCCCGGATTTTTCGTTTGACAAAAATCTTAATAAATTCAATTTCACACGGGAGAATTATTTAATAATTTGTCCATTGTCTACAACGCGAAAAAAGAAAACGGAATAATTTAACAATTCAATTTTTCACGCAAAATCGACAATTTAAAAATCTTCATTTTACATGTTTAAAAATATTCCTTTAAATATATTTAAACTCACAAAATTTATTTATGTTATTCGAAAATTGTTCTCCCCATGGTGAAAAATATATATTCCATTTCACAATAAGTTTCCAAAAATGTGAAATTGAATGCTTTTCGCTCGTAAGGAAATTTAAATAGTAATTTTTTTTTGGAAAATTTCAGTTTGGATTTCCGTTGATCAAATAGAAAACGTTAAGCAATTTTTTTTATAACAAATTTGTGAATTAGAATTATTACTACAATTTTTTAAAGTTATTTATGTTATCATAGATATCGTGGGAATATTTTTTTGTTTGTATATTTTAAGGAATTTTTCGAACAACACTTATGCATATTTACCCACTATTAGACTGTCATCTGTGTCTTTGTATCTTCTCCATGTCTTGAAGGCATCTCTAAATGAAAAAAAAAATAACTCCCATAACTAAAAATTAATATGCAGATTATAATCATGTAAAAAAAACTTTATATTGTTGCCGGACATATTTTATGTCCAGGTCTTATCCACTGAAACCAAGCTTTGATTCACTAGTGACTGTTTGAAAGAAAAATAATGCGGATTATTTTCCATGATCAGCATAATTTTTAATATTAAGTAAGACCGCATTCAAGGTATATTTATCATATGCAAATAATTTACGCTTTTCCAAAAAGTTTTTAGTCTTAATCACTGCATGTGTGTGTTTTTTCTATATCATATTTAAAAAAAAAATATTTCGAAATTTTTGTTTGTATATATTGGAAGCTGCTTCTTGCTAGCTATGAATTCATAATTGCTCGTGTAATTTCGTGAACTTAATTAAAAAATGAAAGCTTATATAAAAATGCATTCAATATAGTGCCCATATATGCGTGCCAACTAGTTTATTAATTGTGTATATGTCCGTACTTTTGTAATATTTTCTAAAAAAAGAATGTGTGTGAATCCGAATAATAATGATAAATACGAAAGTCTTCAATAAAAATTGAAACACAGCACATTTTACAAGATTTGATTATTCTGTATGTTTGAGCATGCGCCGGATTAAGAGCGGGATGAAAACAGGCAGAATGAATCGAGGACTGTGTGTTGCTGTTCGTTAAAAAATTCCCTCTGGCTTTTGCGGGTTTCACCCCATTCTCGTCTCACAGTACGCATTTAAATAGTAGAGATTCCTTAATCAATGTTCGTGTTTCAAAAAACTGTTTAGTAATTCTATGGTACGTTATTTTTGTAAAGTATAACCAAAACAATGGCAAGTTGTGGAAGCTAAGAATTTTGATAATTCAGCAAAATGGGAATAAAAACGTTATAAATTCATATTAATTAAGTATTTTTATTACAAATATAAGTTAAATATTTTCCAAGGTATTCAACTGTTAATAAGATATATATGTAACTTTGTTTGGCAAGTAAGAGATTTAAAAAAACTAAGTATCTCAATATTTTTCATGTATATTAGATTAAAATATTATTCAGGTTTATTTTTCAATGAAGAGAAGAAACTAAATGAGATCAAAATAGCTATTCCACGTGTTATGGATTTAAAGTTATCTGCCTAGATTTCTAAAGTCATTTCTGATTTTTAAATTCACAATTTTTATTCATTCATTTTGTATGTATTGGCTTGTATATTCTTCTTCACTAGCGTGACAGTTTCGGATGGGCTCTCGCCTTCCTCAGAAGTTCATTCAATACCATTCTGCTCTAGGTTAAGGTTTTCCAATTTGTCACCTTATCAGGCAATCAATGCACATAAGTCCTCTTTCCTTAAATAATTTTTAAATTTTAGAATTGGTTCGTTTCAAATGATTATCACACAATTAATTCCACCAAATAATCTCCTTAAAAGTTTTCTTTCAAAAGTTCCAAGAGCTTTTTATATCTTTCTCAGTCATTGCAGCGTATGGGAGAATAAGCCTTATTAAAATTTTGTAAATAAGTAATAAGGTTTTTCTGCTGAGGAAATAAGATTTTAAAATTAGTAGATGTGAGTACTTCTGTCACAACGTCGTTCTTTGTGTTCATTTCAGAGCATAAATATTTGAAGCAATTGACAGTTTCAAACTTGTATACTCCTACTTCAAAATAAGGATTATTAAAAATAGTATTTGTCATATGTTAGGCTTTATACTGATTAATGACAAGATGCAAATTTCAAAATAAATAAATAAATAAAGGCGTTTTTTACTGCTTCCGGGGTTTACTAT
Source organism: Trichonephila clavata (assembly GCA_019973975.1). Taxonomy (NCBI): domain Eukaryota; kingdom Metazoa; phylum Arthropoda; class Arachnida; order Araneae; family Nephilidae; genus Trichonephila; species Trichonephila clavata. The sequence continues at coordinate 87,669 of BMAO01031525.1, forward strand.
CATTAGCAAATGCAAAAATCTGCACAGGGATTTATTAAATATTCTTCTTCTAGTGTTATTGTTGAAACATTTTTTTATAATCTTTTGAAGATCTAGATTGAACCAAACACACACAAGTCAGCGCATCTCTCTTTCTGTCTCTCGTCGAAAAGACAATAGTTCCTGACAAATTGATCTGAATTTTGACTCTTAGTTTAATTTCACTTAAGGTAATAGTGATCAGCTTGATCTATTCAACAAAAGTGAGGAATTTTAAATAAATGATACTAAAAGAATTAATTTCGTGAAATAAGAGTCAAAGCTTTAAATGTATTTTAAAAAAAAACTTTTTTATGAAGATATATTTTTTGGTAAAGTTTTATACGCAAATCTTGATTTTTCTAAAAGACTTATAATTGTATGCATTTCTTAAAAATTTGTAAATACACTACTGGCCATTAAAATTGCTACACCAAGAAAGCGGCATTCTACAGACGTGAAATTTAAATAGGAAGAAGGTGATGTGATATGCAAATGAATAGCTTTTCAGCTCGTTCAGACAAAGCAAGCACCGGTAGTGACACCTTCAATGTGTTTAAATTAGGAAATTGTTCAGCCAGTTCCTCATACACAAATTGCATTTGAACGTGTTACAAGTTGTGGTATCTCGTGTAAGAAGCAGAAATGCGTACCAGCACGTTTCTGACTTTGATAAAGGTCGAATTGTAGCATACCGGGATTGTGCTTTATCGCATCGCAGTATTGCTGGTAGCGTCAGTCGAGATCCAATGACTGTTAGCAGAGCATGGAATCGATGGGTTCAGGACGGTAATACGGAACACCGTGCTTTATCTCAATGGCCCCCTATCCCTAGTAGCCGAGAAGACTGGCATGTTAATTGCATGCTCTTAATAGATCGTGCAGCCACGTCACAAGCGCTAAGAATTAGGGTCGTTTGCAAGACAACAAGTGCCTGCACAAACAATTCGAGGACGTTTGCATTAGCATGAACTCTCAACTCGGAGACCAGGGTTGCGGCTACCCTTGACTCTGCATCACTGACAGGAGCGTCTTCAATGGTGTGATGAACGACGAACCTGGGGGCACGAATAGCGAGACGACATTTTTTCAGATCAACCCAGGTTCTGTTTACAGCATCAAGATAGTCGTATCCGTCTTTGGTAGCATCATGGTGAACACACATTAGCAGCGTGCATTTGTCATCGGCATACTGACCCATCATCTGGCGTGATGGTATGGGTTTCTAATAGATACACCTCTCGGTCACCTCTTGTTCACATAGACGGCACTTTGAAAAGTGCACGTTACATTTCTGGTGAGTTACTGCCAGTAACTTTACCTTTTATTCGAGCCCTGCGAAACCCTATTTTTCAGTAGGATAATGCACAACCGAATGTTGCCGGTATTGTACGGACCTTTCTTGATACGGAAAATGTTCGGCTTTTGCCCTCGCCTGCACGTTCAGCAGATCTCTCGCCCACAGGAAACGTCTGGTCCATGGTTGCCGAGTGATTGGCTCGTAACCAAACGCCAGTCACTACGGTTGATGAGATGTAACATCGTGTTGAAGCTGCTTGAGCCTTTGTACCTGTACATGCCCTCCAATCTCTGTTTGACTCATTAACAAGTCGTACTGCTAGAGGTGGTTTTCTGGGTACTGGTTTCTCCAGATCTAGGCACCCAAATTTCTTGAATGTTTAATCACTTGTTATTACCAGTATAATATATTTGTCGAATAAATATCATTTTGTTGTCTGCATTTCTTCCTGGTGAAAGGAATTTTATCGGTCAGTAGTGTATATTACTTAAAATATAGTAAAGGCGAAAAACTAAATATTTACCTAATATTTCTAGTTTTTTTAATTTTTAGCAGTTTATTCATATTGTGATACCCACTCATTTTGTAAAATTTTCACTACGAAAATGTGCGATGAGCCATAACTTTTTTGTATTTGAGTATATATCTTAAGATTTTAGTTAATTGCCTTTATCACTGTTTTGAATATGTTGCATGGAAAAATAATTTAAATATGTGAGTTAGAATTCTATGTAGAGCGTTTTGAAGTTTGTTATGATTTTAATCAAACTGTAACCTAATTTGAATGGGATAGAAATTGTAATAGAATTTCCCGATTGGTGTTACTCATTGTTTAGGTCATAAACATAAAAAATGCACTAAAAAGAACCTAATCACATGGCTTTTCAGAAAACTTAACTCTGTACTTAAGCAGATACCTTAATACATAAAATTTATGAAACACTAACTTTTTCACCGAAGTATAATAGTCGGGATTTGAGTACAAATAAATTATCAGTCAAGAAAATAGTTGATAGAAAAAGTGAAGTTGACAAATTTTTTCAAATGAAATTTTTTAAACAGTGAATACAAACTAAAAGTATTCTACATTCAGTTAAGACTACTATTTTTAAGCAACAGTGAAATATAGATTTTCTAATAGTATTAATTAGAAAACGTCAGAATCTAACTTGGTATCTTTTCTGAATTAGCTCTACATATTTAACCCATAGAGTACGATTTCAATTCTGAAAAAATATTAAAGGACGGCAATTAAAGCGAAAAGCCCTTTGACTCTTTAGAATACATATTAAAAAATCAATTCCATATTCTCTACTATCAAAGATAGAAAAAAAGCAAGTATTGGTTAAAACAAACATCCTTTAAACATTTAAGTCTTTCAGGAGTGGTTTTGGTAAATCCTCCAGAAAAGAGGATTTGGATTAATTTTCAAGGTTTATACTATTAGGAAGAAAAAGAAAAGAAAATTCAGACCAGTAATGTGATGATGAGAAATTATAATTTACAGTATCCTTTCTTTTTAAAAGGAATCAATAACGATTTTCAAGAGCTGTAACCCCTTTCTAGAAGTTTAATCTGGTGTATGCCTGAATACATTTAACAACGGTTTTATTTGAATTATAATAAAACAATGTATTTTTTTCATCTTATGGATATGTAATTACTAGAAGAAAATAATTTCATATTATATAAGATGAAACATCGAATCATGTTATGAAAGTTACTAAGCAGTTCTTGACTTACCCTCCAAAATCACTCTTTAGAGATGGCTTGCATTTTATCCGGTTGATATCATCGTGAAGACCTTGCAACAGGTACCTCAGAAACTCCTGTGCATCTTGCTGACTAAAGCATTTGAATATTTTTAAAATTATTTATGAGAGTTTTCAGAATATACATTAAATGAAAGAAATATTCATTTTCTGTAACTTATTAAGAAGTATATTAGCTTCATAATCGTTTTAATGTCTTAGTTACTAGAATTATTGTAAGGAGATCCCATGTGTTATCGTTAAATTTCAAAAAAAGGCTAATGTGCACATTACCTAGTTGATTTGTAGACTATTTTATTTGTTTCTTTACAGCGTGGAATCATCTACAAAGTAAGACATTTTGGCACTTTACCTGGGTAATGTGCACATTAACATATTCAGAACCATTATATAAAGCGTAAAATTCATTTCTCTAATTTCCTTTCCCTTCTCCTTTCGTATTATAACTCGGAAAACAACAATTTACTGCAAGATCTAGATTCAGTGTCTTTAAAAGAGAGTTTTTTAATTAAAAATATCGGAAAAATAAATAACAATCTACTCTTAAAAACTGACTACATTTAATTCTAAAAAAATCCTACTTACTAATTTGTTAAATTACTTATAACTTCCATAGGATAAAAGTATAGAGTGTTTTTGTAAACTAGAAGTACGGTAAAACCCAGCCACGCACTTTTAACATAAAAAGTAAGATCTAAATTTAGGGGTGCACGTTGTACTCCGAATATAAAAAGGATAGCTTTAAAAAGAAAAAAAGAAAAAAATATCGAAATACTGTTGATTTAAAAGAAATGACATGCCTTATGAACTTAAAGGGTTGTAATTCTAGAAGTATGCTATTTTTTCAAAAGCTTGGAGTAACATCTCGAATAAATGACTTCAAAATATAAAGGCATTGCATACGTATATTCCAGGCTTTTTTGTAAAAAAAAGGTGCGCGCGCGAATATATCTGAAAATTAAAAAATGCAGCTGGTGAGTGTAATACACCGGATTTTCTGTTACTTAATACTACTGAACTGAGACTGAGTGTTAATACAAGTACTTAGGAACACTGCTATTGTTAGAACATTTTATTTTAATTTCAATAGATGTCTAGTAGGTAATGTGAAAATTATCTAGGTAATCTGCCATGAACTAGATAACTGGAGAAATGAAGCAATTTCCCCTACTTTATCGAATCGACATAGTTAGTTTGTAGATTACCTAGGTCAGGGGTGGGAAATTTGAAATGTCTTCATATATAGAAATTTTTTAGCTGACAAAGATTTGTAAAAGTCAATTATTGCCATAGCATAAAACATTTCTATTATATTGTGATCTGACTGCAAGCCAATAAGTACAAGCTGTAGTTCTTCAGGTGCTGTATCAATATCAGCTGTAATGGGATAACAGAGCAAAATGAATTAAGGCTCAATTTTTTTTAAAATCCTGAGATCTTATGACCTCATCCTCTAAACTCTGCAGATGATCTATTTGTAGAAACACTTACAGGTATTTTGTTTTCTTAGTAAAAGAAGAAATAAATTATGTCTTCCTAATGGTGAAAAATACACTCATGGACAAAAAAACTACAGCACCAAGAAGGAGTCGTCAAAATGAAACGAAATTTTATATACGGAATGACTACTTTGATATAAATAAATTATTAGAAAATCGCAGAAAAAGGATAATTTATTTTAGACAAAAGGCAAAAGAAAGAAGGATTTAATACCCTGTTGAACCCCCTCTAGCGCGAATGCACGATGCGATACGATCGGGCATTGAGGCATACCAGTTTTGTATGATGTCTTGAGACATTTCGTTCCATATTTGCTGTACCGTTGCCTCTAGTTTGTTCAAACGCGTGGGATGCCCAACTCTCCGTCCTAAATTATCCCAGATATGCTCGACTGGAGACAAATCTGGGGATCGGGAAGGCAAAGGAAAAGTAGTAACAGTGCGGAGACAGTGTTGTGATACCCTTGCCGTGTGAGACCGAGCATTGTCTTGTTGAAAAATGGTTCCTGGGAGCCGTTGCATAAGTGACAACACCTGTGGTTGCAGGATATCATGGACATACCGCTGGGCTGTTATGATGCCACGGATCAATACTAGGGGTAACCGTGTATTGTAGGCAATTGCACCCCATACCAACACACCAACTGTGGGAACGGGGTGTCGCTGTAAAGCAAAGGTAGGATTGAGGCGTTCACCACGGGGTCTCCCCATACGAAGACGATTGTCATCACTGCTGAGATTGAATCTTGATTCGTCGCTAAAGACGACCCAGTTCCATTCCGATGCAGTCCAGTTTTCTCGTACGCGGCACCACTCCAAACGGAGGCGTCGATGGGTTTGCGTCAAGGGCAACACACGTAATGGGCGCCGCGATCCCAAATATCCTTCAGCCAGGCGCATTCGTATGGTTCGAGAAGTCACAGGGGCCCCTAGTGAAGGTGCTACCTGTGCCTGGATGGCGGCCGATGAAGCAGTTGGCTGTACGCGTGCATTTCTTAGGATGTGGCCGTCTTCTCCTTGACTGGTCTGTCGAGGGCGTCCTGAGTTTGGTTGTCGTGTAAATGACATCTCTCAGATCCATTGGTCCCAATACCTACTCACAACACAATCACAGCGGCCTAACTGATGAGCTACTCGCCTAGCTGATCACACATCTTCCATCATGCCGATGATTATCCTCCTCTCAAACTACGACAACTGCTCATATTGTTTTCCAAAACGGTGTAATGGCAGCTTTTCCTTTGTAAGCGATGCAGCACACTCAAACAAGCTTTGGTTACCTGTTTTATACTCCACGGAGAACGAAGTTAAGCGCCCTCTACCGGCTATACGTATTGCACGATACCGCTGTTTTTCTAGTTATTTGCATAACTCCCCGACATGTACCTTCATGCCCTTTCGTTACGATCCCGCAATTATTTCTTGGTGCGCTAATTTTTTTGTCCATGAGTGTACATTTGATCGCGTACAGGAAAGAAATCTGATTCGAGAAAACCTTTGTATGTGACACAGGGGCTGCTAGTTTGCCCCCTTTTGACTTAAGTGATAAACACGTTACCTGATTTCCGATTTTTTGGAAGTAACACATGTTGAACATAAAGACAACAGTACAAAGAAGAGAGAGTGAGAGAGAAAGGCAGTCAGTTCCTCATGAAGTAATTAATAAAAGTTTAAAGTTTTTTTTTTATTGTATATTACTGTAGTCTCATAAATGTTTTAAAAAACTTAATGACATTCTAGTTTAGAAAATATTTCTAAATTTCCTTAAAAAACGAATTTTTTTCAATATATATATATATATATATATATATATATAACCTATGACTTTTTTCTTCATTTTTAATTAAATCATTATTTACTATCAGTATAAATATTGAGAAGAGAAGTAAGGCAATTGTAAAGTGAAAATACAACCATTGACATTGATAAATATTTTAATTTTATAAAAAAATCAAAGTTCAAAGGGTTCCTTTGAGGGGTGAATTAAAGATTGAATCATAACTGAGAAAAATGATGAAGTTCAATAATTCGAATCTAAACAGTTTTAATATCTTTTGACACATTTATGAGAGTCATTAATTATAAAAGAAAGTTTTACTAGGAGTTATATATATATATATATATATATATATATATATTATTATTATTATTATTATTATTACTATTATTATTATTATATATTGAGGAGGTTAGTATTATTTCCCTGCTTCTTCTTAAAGAAAACATTTTACAATGTTATATTCATGTTTGTTCATTGTAAATATTTCTACGATATTAAACAGATGACTTTTTCCTCTAATCTAAGCCCTGGAATTATGGAACAAATTGATCTTTGTAAGATATCAAGGCTGTGGTATTTGAGTGGACATGGTAGCAATCACGTAACCATCGTTGTCGAGTTAAGGGCTTGAGTCCCGATGCTACTCAAGACCCGGATTGAACACGTTAAATCTCTCTAGGCTCAAACTCCTCACATTGACGTTATGTAGAAGTTTGGAGAATATAGGGGATAATTCGTCCTCGTCTCTTGATCAAAGTTCAAAATTAAGAGCCCTGCCGTCAACTTCTCTCGAGCAGTTTCAAAGTGCGACGTTAATAGAAAATCAAATGTAGTAAAAGATAGTGTAAGTGTGCATGAGTGTATAGTTAGAAATTTCTCTAAATAACAAAATTAAAAATGAGAGCAAAAAAATCTTTTTCGCAATATCCTTTATAAGCCACTTCTGTCATATCACTGCAATTTGAAAACTATAGACAAACGTCTTGAACCCAAAAAGTTTTACTATATATTGTTCAGGCAGAGAAAGAACTTGAAATATTATTTTTGGCTAATTAAAAAAATAATATGAATGAAGTATTCTTAGATTTTCTCTTACTGGTCTCCAGAAAATCGTGGCGCATAACGTTGCACTTCAGTTCGTAGCTGATATGGGCTAATGGCACCTTTCGAGTTTGAATCGGAAATTTTTTTCACAAAATCAGCAAATACTGGAAAATGATAAAATAGAAATTAATGATATGCTTTCTAATGTGTCCAATGTGTATTATGGACGTTCAAATAAAACTCTGGAAGTAATAATGTTCTTACCTTGATAAATATACAAAATTACGTACACATTACGTATTGCCCTGATGTGCAAAACTTAAGCAACAGGTGTTTTTTTTTTTTTGCCATAACTTCACGAGAAATCATCTGAGGGACATGAAATTCAGAAGGGAGAGGCATCAGTTTGTACATAAGCGATGACGAATGCAATTTGCTAAAAAAAATGCATATAGAATGGAATCAAACAAAAAAAGGCTTTATTAAACTCATAGTATTGCTACACATGATTTCTGTCCAAAAGGGAGAATAACAAGCACATGTTCCTTAGTATGGGATGTGCCCTTCCCTTACTGCAATGGTTGCTTCGTATCGTCTCTCCATACTCAGCACCAGATTGTCCAACAGTTCTCGAGGTAAGAGTGCCCATTCCTCAATAAGCTTCTGTTTCAGTTGTTGGGTGTTTGCAGGAGGATGTAATAATCGTGCCGCAACGTGGCTCACCAAAGCATCCCACACATGTTCTATAGGATTTAAATCACGGGAGAACGTTGACCAATCTTTTCGAAGGATGTCTTCACTTTCCAGTAGCTGCTGAATATCAGCAGCTCGCTGTGTACATACATTGTCATCAATAAAACGAAGTCTGGTTCAATAGCATCTCGGAACAGACGCACAATAGCAATTCCCGGTCACAGAACCTCTGTCGAAAATGTGAAGCTTAGTCCAACCGTTCACTATATTGCCTCCCCAGACGACAGCTACAGGATTACCGTAACGGTCTCTTTCCTTGATGTTACTGGGATGAAACAGTGTTTCGACCTCTCTCCAAATCAAATGGTATTGAGAATTGCTTGTGACACTGAAAGGACTCTTATCCGTAAAGAGGACACAACTCCAAAATGATGGATGTCCAGTTTTTGTGCTCCTTACACCACACTAAATGGTTCCGACGATGGCCAACTTTTAAAGGGATACAGCATTAAGGACGGTGGGTGAATAGGCCACCTTTGTGAAGGCGTCTGCCCACAGTAAGCAGCGACACTTGTCGCCCTGTTGCTGTACATGGTTGTTGAGCAATGGAGCTTGCTGACTGGTTTTGGACTCTTTTCGCCTGCATGACGATATATCCATCATCTACTGCAGTTATTTTCCTAGGGTGGCCACACAACCAATCTTTCTAACAGTTGTACCTATAGTTTGGAAGGCTTTCCATGCGCGCGAAACGACACTTTTTTTTATTTGGAACTTATTAGCAACACTGGTCAAACTACGCCCCTCCTCTAGCTTTTCGATCATTCTTTCACGTGTGATGTCATCCAGGTGATTTTTTCTAGCCATATTTCATGTAATGAATTTACTTGTATTTGCATGGATGTCTTCAATTGTACCTCTGTTCTTCTTTTTATTGTAGTCTTGAGCTGCTCGTGTCTTCCGTACGCGTTTTGCGTACACTCATGTCAACTATGACATTTTGTTCCCGACATTTGCATACGCATCACTTTTCTACTGAGTTACGTTTTCATTGTACTGATAGCAAAAACTCCTTGTCCGCAATTTCATAGCAATCTGCTTAAAATTTACATTGTTGCTTAAGTTTTGCACACCAGTATACATATACATTTACATATATATTACAAATACAAATTATATATATATATATATATATATATATATGCAATATTACAGAAATACAAATGTATTCTATCTCTCTATTTTTTATAATATATATATATATATACTGAGGAGTTTCTAATCAAATCCTATATCAAAAGAACAAAATAACAAAAGGTTAAATCAAGAGACTACATGTAAGAGAATCTTTCAAATTTTATCATATATAAATTAGCTCACTTTATCACTGATCATTGTTTGCGTAAGTATTATTTAAAACTTGTAACAAAAAATGGAGAAATTTTTAAAAAAATATATTGCAAAAGAAAAAAGAAGAAACGAGCCTTACAGTAGTCGCATATGATGTGTAACATCTGACATGTTATCGTGGTAAATACGCAATAGTGACTTAAATCCTGAAAAAAATGAATCGGGTATGATTGGAATCATTTTTCTATCAAATAATTTTATCTTTAATGAAAATTTTGTTATTCTGGATGAAGTCTAATAAGACTTGCTGGTATGTGAGAAGTTGGTTTAGAGTCAAGTAAACGAAACCGAGTTTTTGAATTCCAATCTTCTGAAATGCTAAATTTAACAATATAAAACAAAAAGCTGGCGGTTTGATTGCCACTAGAGTTGGACCCCGATACGAGGGTAGCGAAGAGACACCATCAAACACATGTCTAAAAATTAGAAATATTAGAGAAAATTAAAAATACCCGTTTACTTAATTAGTTTTTTTAATCGAGAAATATTTTAATCACAATTAAAAATGCTATATTGACAACCACAGGAATTAACCTCAAAGTATGAAAATGATACTCACTTAAATATTTATTCAAATAATTCCATATTACTTACTCGTATTTTTTTAAGAATTATGAGCTTTGTCAGACGTTTAACAGGAAATATAGTTACTAATATATATAGTTTACACATATAAAAATATATCCTCAGATTTCACACACAATGAGCGCCGAGTTTTTGACATTTGAGCGTAAGAATCGCAAGTTTATTCTGGATGAAGTCTATCTAAGACTTGCTGGTATGTCCGGAAAGCTGGCGGCTTAATTGCTACTAGAGTTGGACCCCAAAACGAGGGTAGTGAAGAGACACCACCAAGCGCGCTGATTGGTCAAATCAAACAGCGCGCACTTCCCCGACTTCCAGTTACGTATTTCCGTCCCTTTTCACGAAATCACTCCAACAGATATCCAGAAACCGAGAGTAAAGATGTTACACATCAAAAAATTGCATTAAACATATATTTTTCTCATAAGAAAATAAAATTCACACAAAGTAACTAATTACAGTTACCAGGGGAATAATTGTACCAAATATCATTATATCGAACTCATCACTTGATCAAGGTACGTCGCCAATGGCCCTCATGAGCTTCAAAGTGGGACGTTAGCAAAAAAAAAAAAAAAAAAATCAATCAAATCTGATGAAACCATTATATGTAATATTGGTGTTTCTGTTATTCCTGAATCAAACTGAATTTGTGTGAAGTGAACATTCCAAGAGTAAAATATAAACGTCCCTAGCCTGAGATTCATCAGCTTGGAAGGCGTAGTAGGGGATTCCTCTCACACAGAAAGGATCTAAAGATGGATTGCCGGGTTGTATTGTTTTTTAAAATTTTTTTATTGACGGCAGTTCAGATAATTTTCACCGAGCGAGTCTCATTGTTTTCTAAAAATATTTATCTGTACAAAAGTTGTCACCGAGCTGAGTGCATTTTTCTTTTTATTTGAAAACTGAACTTTTGTGTGTAAAATTTTTCCCAAATGAGGAAAACATTTGTTTATTTGCATTTGTTTTGCTACAAAATAAGACTTGGCTTTTATGTGAGAATTACTTGTATTGTTTGTTTATAATATATTGTATGTTTGAAAATTGTATATATTTGTGTATGTATATATTGAAGTACGTAGGAATATATTATCTAGTTTTGGGATGCGGCGTAATTAGGAAAACTAATAATAACACTAACAGCGCAGCACGAATGGATGGGGAGTCTTGTAAAAAAGAAACCAGATGTGGTGTTTATTTATATGAAAATGTATATAATTTAAAATAATTGATATTATACATATAAGTATATACAGGGTGTCCAGCCTTAATGTGACCCAATAGCTAATTCCCGAACCGTTCGGCTTAGATATGCACTTCCAATTTGAAAAATGTTTTAAAACAAGATATCAGTCATTGGCATGGCCAAGTAATTTTAGTGCGTTTTTCACATGTTGTATTTTACAATAATGCAACTAATGAACTTTTTACTAACAACTAGCGAAATTCAGGAAAATTTGTAGGAAAAGTCGGGAAAACTATGGGAAAATTTAAATATGATTCGGCTCATTTAGGGCACAAATGCGACCAAATGCCGAAAACCCAAGGTCAATTGGTTGCTTATTGGCTGAGAAAAAGGTACGACAAAATATGGAACGAAGACGAAGACGTAATTTGCGTCCTAATAGCGCCTTTGTTCCACTACGTGAAAAACGCGCTAAAAAGTAAGGAATGTTTTTACGAGCTTTTCGAACCAAAAAAAACCATTTACAAAAAAATTACAAAAATTACATTTTTATACGGTCCCCAGGTACTATCACTTGTATTTAGGAAAAGATGTAGTACAAAAAAAAGTTAACACAAAAAGTTTCATTTTATTACGATAAAAACTGGCCGAGTTCTGCCTATATAAATTTGATGCATTTGAGTTGCTCAGAAAAGTGGGTCGTATACAAATTGAGTTTAGATAACAGTAATTCACTACCTACAAAAAGAGCAACAAAAAAAAAATCATAGAGAAATTAAAACATTGTAGAAAACATCATAGATTGACAATTTGTATTGCGGTATGGCAAACAATAAAAATTAAAGAAATACAACTTGTACCGAAAAGATTAAAACACCTTGTTTTAACAAATAGCACCAAAATAATACAAGATTTGCCGTTCAAATTATAGCATAATGTGGAATAATGCGCCAATCATGAATCAGGGGCTTTATTATATCAGAATGACCAAATTAACTTATATAATGGTGAATGCACGAGACAGGGAATACGTCTATTGCAACTCCCAGTTTTATACAAGCGCTGAACAGCGTGGGCAATTGTGCAATAAGATGGATGTCTTCGAGTGGGAAATTTAATGGCATTAAGTCTTGCCGCCTCTCTCTTATTTCGATTACACTGGTCATAAAACAGTACCATTCGCAGTATTCTTCATTTGTATACATCTCGTTCTCCCGTACCAGAATTCGTTATATTAGAATACGACTGTATGCAATTGTAAGCGACCACACAACAGATTTTTAGCGTTCGTCATGATCATCAAAAAGGCAGCAAATCAGACTGAAGTCGCAGCATATAAGTCTATTTTTTGGAACTGCTTTTGAAATGTTTTCTTCGTTCAAAATATTTTATTTTTTCTTCATTTTACACCCACACAGAATCAATTTTATTAAGTACTCAATTATTGTATTATTAACGTATGCTTTTAAATTTAGAAACGATTTACATAAGAGTGACGTGCAAGAGCAAAAGTTTCCTAGCAGAGTTCCAACTAATTCCACTTTGGAGACGAAATTAATTTTTGTAATTTTTTTTCTAAATGGGTTTTTTGGTTCGAAAAGCACGTCAAAACATTCTTTACTTGTTTTAAAACATTTTTCAAATTCGAAGTGCCTATCTAAACCGAACGGTTCGGGAATTAGCTATTGGGTCCCATTAAGGTTGGACACCCTGTATATATGCAAATTGAATGCTGTCAATATGTATATCTAATGCTATTTTTTTATATGTTAGTCCTCAAGTTTTCAATTCAGGGTGGCTGATACCTTAGATGTCTTGAAAATAGATGTTTTATTATGGAATAGAGTTTGTATGTTATTACTATTGTATATAAATTAAGCAAAGTGCATAAACAAGGCTTTGTGGTCCTACCAAGTTTTTCGCTTGGTTCTCGCCTGAATGAGTTGCACCGAGGGGACTTTTTGTACAGGATGTTTCCAGGACACCCTTTAGATTAATCGTTTATGCGTGTTCTCATGCAATTATATTTTAAGGATGTAGTGAGTTAAATTTATAAATCTTGTTGATAGTTTTTGATTGTTTGTTAAATTTTTTACCGTAATTTCTATCGGGTCGTTAAGGCCCTGCGATAAATCACGTTTTCTTCACGGAATGGGTTGTGACGGATCTAGTCGCGTCTCTTAACTAACCCTTTGGAGAAATCTTCGGGCTATGAAAAACAACAACCTTTTCTTAAGAAGAAACCGTGATATGCAAATTAAGCTTTTTCTATAGTTCAGGCTCGCTTGCTAGAAAATTTAGTTAAAGCGTGACAAATGAGATAGAACTAGAAAAGATATACGGAAGAGAGTTAGTAAGTCAGTGTGAGAGAAGAAAGATAAGAAGTTGGAATTATAAAGAGATTGAAGGATTATGCATTAAAAGATAAGAAGATTACCTACAGTTCAGGTATTTGTCACATTTATAGTACGTTTTGTTATTTAAATTATTAAAGGGGTTAAATAGCAATAAGTTACATATCTACCGTTTAAAACAATATTAAGTTGGAAGATTGATTAATACAAAGTGGATCAATTATTAGAAGTATTCTCCAAAAAAACGCGACTTTTGTCCCCTTAACTCTGCTAGCTAATCGGAAACATCTTATTATTTCTGATTCATTGAATTATTTTTAAGTTAATTAAAGTTTGAATAAATAATTAGATATTATCATGTTGAATCGTTCTTCAATTCCTCCTACATCTTTAGCCGTGCCACAGGGTAGACAGGGGGGGGGGGGTGTTACAAGTTGAGTGCATTTTTCTTTTTATTTGAAAAATGAACTTTTATATGTAAAATTTTTCTAAAATGTGGGAAATATTTGTTTTTTCGCATTTGTTTTGCTACAAAATAAGACTTAGATTTTATGTGAGAATTACTTGTATTGTTTCTTTATAATATATTGCATGTTTGAAAAATGTATATATTTGTGTATGCATATATTGAAGTATATAGGTATATATTATCTGGTTTTGGTACGCGGCGTAATTTGGGAAACTAACAATAATACTAACAGCGCAGCACGAATGAATGGGGAGTTTTGTAAAAAAAAAAAAACAGATATGGTGTTTATTTATATGGAGTTGTATATATTTAAAATTATTGATATTATACGTATAAGTATGAAAATTTAATGCTATCAATATGTATATATAAAGTCATATTTTTTTTATATGTCAGTGATCCAGTTTTTATTTCAAGATGGCTGACCCTGATACCTTTGATGTCTTGAAAATAATTGTTTTAAGAAGAAATAGAGTTTGTATGTTATTACTATTGTGTAAAAATTAAGTATAGTGCATAACGAAGGTTTTTGTTGCCCTTACGAGGTTTTTACCTTGGTTCTCGCCTGAATGGGATGCACTGTAGGGACTGCCTGTACAAGATGTTTCCATTAAACATCAGAATATCCGTTGATTAGTCGTTTTTTGTGTTCAAGTGCATTTAAATTTTAAATGTGTAGTGAGTTAAATTTATAAATCTTGTCGATAGTTTTCTATTGCTTGTTAAATTTTTTAACGTAATTTCTATCGGGTCGTTAAGACCCACTGATAAATCATGTTTTCTTCACGGAGGGGGCTGTGACGGATCTATATGCCTCCTTCAATTAACCTCTTGGGATATCTGTGGGCTATGAAAATAAACAACCCTTTTCTAAAGAAGAAACCGTGATATGCAGATTAAGTTTATTATATATAGTTCTGGTTCGCTTGCTTAAAAAGTTAGTTAAAGCGAGATAAATGAGATATAAGTTGAAGAGATAGATGGAAGAAAGTTAATAAGTCAGGGTGAGAGAAGAGAGAAAGCTAGAATTATAAAGAGACAGATAGTTATAGAGTGGCAAATTGCTATTGAATAGAAATTGCAGCATTATAAAGTAGAAGATAAGCAGACTATCTACAGTTCAGGTATTAGTCGCATTTATAATAAGTTTTGATATTTAAATTGATAAAGAGATTTAATTGACAATTAGCCAAATAACTACAATTTAAAGCAAATATTAAAGTAGAAGATTTATTAATAAATTGGATCAAATTATTAAAAGTATTCTTTGAATACCCAACTTTCGTAACTTTAACCTCTGCTTTCTACATGGAAACATCTTATTTAATCTGATTGATTTGCTTTGAGTTAATTAAAGCGCTGAATAAATAATTATAAATTATCATGTCGATTCGTTCTTTACTTCCTCCTACACCTTTAGCAGGATCACAGGGTAGACAGGGGGGGCGGGGGTTACAAAGTGACATTTTATATTATAAATGCATTTTTCTCAAAATGATGTTTTTCAAACTGCGTGTACCTTTTTCTCAGAATCCATAATATGGATGTACATGCAATTTTAACTGAAAGTAACTGATATGTTACTATATATATTGAAGGAAGCTTTTATTAATAATCACAACATATTTTGGTAGAGGTCAGTTATCGTGAAAAACAAATGTCAATTTCTAAAAAATCCATAGTGACACTTTTACGTTGCAGGATTTTGAAAAAACTTAACAATATACACTACTGGCCACCTTAAATGCAACACCAAGAAAGACAAAAGATATCACAACAAAATTTATTTTGTAGATAACATGTTGACCAAGTATCAAATGATTAAATTTATAGACTTCTGGGAAGTGGGGTTCCTGCCAGAATCAGTAGCCAGAGTAGCCGCCATTGTTGGAGATCACCGCTGCCACAAGACTCGGCATTGATTCAAAGAGACTTTGGATGTGTTCTTGCGGTACAGCAGACCAAACAGCTTCCACACGTTGTCAAAGTTGATCTGGTGTGGCAGCTGGGTGTGTAATCTGGCTCAATCGTTGAGCAACCATGGACCACATGTTTTCTATCGGCGAAAGATCTGGAGAGCGAGCTGTCCACGGAAGCAATTCAATCTGGTGATTGACGAAGAACCTTTGGACAATGCGTGCCACGTGTAGTCGCACCTTATCCTGTTGAAATATGGCTGTGGTCAAGCCCTGAAGGTAAGGAAGGACAACTGTCTCCAACACCTCGGCGATGAAGCGCTGGCTGTTTAAAGTACCGGCAATGCGTACTAGAGGAGTGCGAGAGTGATACCCAATACCACCCCATACCATAATACCCGGTGCAAGACCAGTATGGCGGAGCATAACGCAGCTGTTCAGCATCTCCTCTCCACGGTGTCTCCAGACTCGAATCCGGCCATCGTGGTGTTGCCGACAGATGCGTGACTCGTCAGTAAAGACAACTTCATTCCATTCTGCCGCCCACATCCTTCTTTCATTGCACCATTGGCGGCTGGGACGTCTGTGGTTCTGCGTCAAGGGTAGATCAAGCAATGGACATCTTGGGGACAGACCACTCTGCTGTAAACAGCGTTGAATGGTATGCGCAGACACTGAATGATGCGTTACAGACTCAATGTGCTGTGCTATGGTTCGTGATCTGACTGAGCGATCCGTCACTGCCATGAGCACAATTTACCTGTCCTCCCGTGAAGTGGTGCACTGAGGTGGATGCGATCGACCACGTCGGTTCGTCGTACCCTCCTGCATCCAACGGTCACATATCTGCATTACAGTTGTTTGGTTTGGTTCATCACGACTACCGATTTCCCTGAAAGATAAACCACAATCTCGGTAGGTCACTATTCTTCCTCTGTCGAACTCGGATACTTGATCAAAAGCTGATCGCTGTTTTCTACGAGACATAACTGATCGTTTTTTGAAAAAACCACAAGAAAAACACAATTGCCGGACTTGAAATCTTCGAACTGTCCAAGCCTTAAATAGCGCTTTGAGGTGGCGCCACAGGCGTGCGTGATGTGTGTCTGCGCTGAAATTCTAATCATTTGCATATCTCACCTCCGCTAATGCATGTTGTAAATTTCATGTTATTTGCGGGCTTCCTTTAGGGTGTTGCATTTACGGTGGCCAGCAGTGTATTTAAAAAATCTCCCTTGAGTGTAAATATAAAAGTCTTATTAATATACAGACAAAAGTTGAAATTTTTATATTTACCAATTTCTGAGAAAAAAGTGCATAAAAAAGCTCAATTAACATTAGCGGTATAGGGGGTACTGACTAACTTAAACAAACAGAATTACCATTCTACAACAAGCCTAGGTATATATGGGGGGGGGGAGTGCGTGGCTGCGAGTAATCCATATCTCCTTATATGTAATTTTGGTTAAAGTCCAACCCACTGCATCTCAGTCCGCCTCCCGTATAACAACTACGACTTTAATTCGGTTCCACTAATTAGAAGCCCGGAAATTCCCTTTCCTCTAACTACATGCACGGACTTCGTTTTCGACGATCTGCTGATGCCTGTTGTATACAGTGCGTGCACTCTAGACATGGCTTGGAGTACGTAACGATTAGTTGAGTCAATGTTATAAACTAAAAATACGATCAACGAATGCTTTCTTATTTTATCACACATCATTCCGAAACACGCTTATTAAGAAGTTTTCCAAGTTATGCCGTATAAATATATCAGCCATCTAATGATATAATACAATGATTTACTGAATATGAAGAAATGGATGAATACACCCCCAAAGAAGAACGTGTTCCTCCTACTTCTGGTGTTTAGCGTCTTTAAATAACATTCTTAGTATTTACTCTTGCGCAATGTCTCCTCGGGAACTATTGGTGGGTTATTTCGTCAATGGGGATTGCTCTACTCAATAACAAGGGGGGGATAAGGGGTATGCACATATCCAATTTTTTTTCTCACCTGTGGCAACAGGTGACGTAGAGCGCTCTGAAATGGGAAAGAGCGAATTCTTTTGGATGCGTTCAGAGGAACAAGACGGCTTTGAGCGTACGGGTTAAATAGTTTTATTCATCTACGTAATTATTGTATAAATATTCGTTAAATTAAGAAACATTCGTCGCCACATTATTGAATTTAGACTAATTTTTTCCAAAGATAAATGAGTTCTAAATTGAGATATAACATTTTCTTCGTCTCTAAGTGTTTGTCTTGGTATGTCACCCGCAATGTTTCGTCGGAAAAGGGAATTATTGGCAGGCTATTACGTCAGTGTGGATGGTTCCACTCAGTAACAGGGGGCGACAATGCACATATCCAATCTTACAAACGCACACACATTCTAACCTCCAAAATTTAAGTTACAACCTGTTTAACTGTTTTCGGTGTCTAATTCAAAAATTGATGTACACACATAAAAAAGAGATTTTAAGGAAATATATAAGCTATGAACAATTTTTTGTTGAATACGATATAGAAAAAACTTGCACAAGTTTAACATAAATATCACTTGCAACGACAAAAAAAACATTCCTGGCAGAATTCATTCTTGGAGAAAGCAGTGCATCATATGGAGAAATAAAAGAGTATCACAAAAATGGGTTGTAATAAGGAATATATCCACCTGTAACTGCAATGCCCAGGAGGCATCGACCTTACATGCCGTTAAATAAGTTATCGTGCACCGAAATGATAGGCGAAAACCCGACTCAGTGTACTTTTTGTTCCAGCTCATGCAATGAAGGGGGACCTAAAACAAGAACGTGTTTACTATTTTTGTCCCAAATTTTCTCTTCAGGATTCCGGTGTGGAAGTTGTGCCTAGCTGATCCCTTCAGTCCAAATCGTGATCCTCAAAATAGTCCCTAACAAACCCAGCTTAGGGAAATTGAGCATTATCATCCATCAAAATGAATTAACTACCAATAGCAACAGCATGTTGGTGGACATATCGATCAAGTTATCTGGTGCCGATATTTCACACCAGTCAGATTTCCACCATGAAACACACGTAGGTCAGTGAAATCACTAAAAGACATCTGTGTCCAACCATGATTCCACCACCTCTGTAACTGTGTTTTTTAACAATGTTGCATAGGTTGTGTCTGGAGCGTTTTTCTCTCCAGATCAGCAGATGCCTTGCATTGCTTTCAGTGTGAAATGGACTCTTCTATGAAGAGTACAGAAGTCTATTGTTGTTTCAAGCTTCAAATATGTGGTACATTGATTAATAATAAGAGAACTCATTTATGTTGTCGATTCTGGGAAAACACACAATGGGTAGTCTTAAATGGAGTCCTGCATTTTGAAGGTGTCTTCGCACCATATTAGAGGATATTGTTGTTCCTGATGCAATAAAATGATCTGCAACGAGATAAGGCAGTTCAGTGTGTGACGGGGCTATTCGCGAGATTTCCGAACTAATCCTCTTGGGAAACTTTGGGGCTAGCATTTATACTAATTCACAGCCTTTTCAGGAAAAACACGAGATAGATATATGTTAATTAGTTCGACTATATAAAGTCTATATATATATATATAGGTTTTGTAGATGTAAGGAGAGAAGGAACAGCCAAGCTGTCAAGTAAGTTTAATACCGGAGAATTACTTCACGAACTTATGACGGGTTCGCGTTTCACTAACCTCCTCGTACTCTTTAATATTTTATTTATTTCAACCAATCTCCACCGGGAGCCAAAGCGTGATTTATGCAAATGAGATATTTTATATAAGTTCGGGT
Organism: Trichonephila clavata; assembly: GCA_019973975.1. Classification (NCBI taxonomy): domain Eukaryota; kingdom Metazoa; phylum Arthropoda; class Arachnida; order Araneae; family Nephilidae; genus Trichonephila; species Trichonephila clavata. The sequence continues at coordinate 107,491 of BMAO01031525.1, forward strand.
TTAGCGAGTTAGAAGAGGAGAATGAAATGAAGGGAGAATGAAATGAAAAGAGAATGAAATGAAAAGAGAATGAAATGAAAAGAGAATGAAATGAAATGAGAAAGTGTTTTTCAAATGTAAACGTAGATGTTGTGAGTAGAGTCCATCGTACCGTTGTGGATAAAATTAGTTCATAAAAGAACTGCGAGAATAGCTGAGAAAGAAGTCACCTATTAAAGGAATCCTAATTCAAGTGGTCCTAATCAAGATCTTAAAGAAGCAACTAGACGAACCTGCCATATCATAAGAAATCAGGTTAGTTTTATTGGTTCCAATTAAGTATAAGTGTGTAGCTGTAATTGTACGCGTCTATCTTTCGTAGATTCAGATAGGATTCCGTCGTTCATGATTATTGAACCCTTCTCATTCTCCACTGTGTTTTATTGTTCTTAAAATTGAATAATATTTGTGTAATCTCTTAATTAAGAAAAATCAATAAATAAGATTGATTTGTTAAAATGAGTAGTGAATTTGTTATGCATTCAACACGCTCGGATTCAGGTAATACCCGAAGGGGAGTTGATAATCTTAGAGGTAGCGAAAGGCTACGACAAATTTAGCGCGCGTTTAAAAGGTATAAATTATAAAAGTAAATTATCAGATTGAAGATTGAAGATAGTAGATTCAGTACCGACCTGAGGTCAGTTAGTGATAGTTCTCCTTGTCAATTTCTGGTAGTCGGGTTTACTTAGAATTGAGTATTAGGATTAATCGACGTTTTGGGAATCACTCCTAGGTTTCTTCTTATAGTTAAACTTGTGATTGTTTAAGTGTTTGTCAGTAGTTGAATAAATATATTTGTTATTATGGCGTTTGTTGGTGATGCTATGTTTCTTCCCACACTTAGAGACGCGCCGGGCGGAGTGAGCGGGGTCCCAGGTAGGATCCCGCCACCACAAGTGTTTCTTTCTCTGCGGGTGAAATATCTAAAAACGGTCCTCCAAAGGCTTTGTAATTCGTGATCGACATGGAACATATTTTCTAGACGCAGAATATTTAGATTTAAACGGGTCCCAAGTCCGTGAACATACCTTCGAGACGCACTAAGATTGCGACGGAGCTATACGCGATTCTACTAATTCCTTGGGGATTCTTCTGGGGAAAAATATTTATTTCAACCAACTTTCGCCGAGTAAGGAAGCGTGATTATGCAAATGAAGTATATTATATAAATTCGGTATTCGCGAGTTTGAAAAGTTGGCAAGGAGTGGGAATGTGAGTTGGCGAGTTATTTTGTTAGTTGAAGAGTGAAGAATCGTGGAATTATTAAATATTTGGAGTTTATCCATGGAAAGGATTACTGAGAGTGAATCAATTGGCTGTGATTAAATCCAGATAAGGATCTCCTGCAAAGATTCAAGTGTAGGATCAACTTCAAAAAGTACAGGTATCGAGATCCTTGTTTAATTAGAAGTTAGTGTATTAGTGTGCGACGTAGTTTATATTGAGCATGTTTAAGCTATTTTGGAATCAGTTGAGGGTCCGTATTATATTATATCCCCGTGCTATTGAATCTCACCTCCGCGCTCTACTATCTGATCAGTTATCTTAATTAGATTGTTATTGTGCCTGATTGATATTTTGGTGTCAATAAATTAATTAGAGTGAAACATGTCTAGTGATTATTCAGTTTCTCCCACACACCTAGCCGGGTCTGCGGGTAGACAAGGGGTTTCAGATGGAAGCAGGAACCGTCCGGCATTACAAGATGTCTAGCAACAACTTGTAACAGACTCATTTCCATTCATCCGACCACACACTAACTCAACATAACCATCACCATAGGTAAGCGACTTCTAGACACATTACTGTACATTCCTGAATATAGAGAATGAAAATACTAACAACTATTGAAGATCAACAATTATACAAAAAACGTACATATGAAGTTGGAAAGTTTGATTGATACTCTTTTTCTTATTCCTATGTAAATGTTCATTTCTTTAAAATAAAAGTTGTAGCTTTCGTTTTTTGTACAAACTTTCTTAAAGATCAATTAACCTTTTTGTTACATCCATTTTTTCATGGCGAGGCATCGAAAAATGTGTTGCACCTTAACTTTTGGAGGCCAGTGCATACAAATATATAAACGCATATTGGATTATTGGTATAAACTTTAAGGGGAGATAGGAGACATATCACAAGAATTCAGATTTGCACTGCAACCCATTATCGGAAATGTCGTGGGAAAGTAGTATGACAGGTACAAGAAACGAGACACAAGACCAAGGTTATCTGGAATATTTATTGGTCAAATATATAACATATGTGGTCGTAGATGATATATGAAAATGTCACAAAGGTGTTAAAAGTTTCCACCAATGCTTGTGATGCATGCGTTACACTGTCGGATCACGGATTAGCGGTGGTGCTATGCTTCTTAGCAACATTTGTCGAGATACCACCGTGCAAAACGCACATGCGCAGGATGATCTGTGGAGCAATGGTGGTACTCTTTGAAGATAATATGAAAGTTAGACTTCATTTTTCAAAATACGATGAAAACTACTCCGAGATCCTCCTATGGTAGCAGCGACGGGTACACTGGTACACTGATTTCTTCGAACGATAGCCAACACATTTTGTTCCATGGTGAGAGTTCGAGTCACTCGTGGCCCACCCTCACTATGCCTATTACCTTGTAACGGTTCATATTCACGCACATTTTAATGCAAATTAGTAAACATCCAGCTGTCTGATGCATCTCTCTGTGGGTACCTTTTCGTGATACTACCTTTCTGTTGCTCGTGCATTTCCTTCTGCTAACCCGTAAATCATGTATATATCTGCCAGCTCGGTGTTCGCAAGAGGTTCCATACTTCTCTGCGGGCGATGACAGCTCAAATGACTGCGGTAATGAAGAACGCCACCTAGTGCTGAACGATGACGTTTTCGACCACGGGTAGCTATGCAAATCTGAATCCTAGTGATGTTTCATGCCTCCCCATAAACGTTGTCCCAATATTCGTGGGACAAACTGTACAACAATAACCACAACGATTTTTTTTGAGACAAGTAAGAAAAATTCTAAAATTATTTCATATATATGTGTGTGTATGTTTTAAATCTACGTATTATATAAGATTTTTAATAAAACAAATTTAATATTTTCAATTTTTCTGCCACAGCATTATATATCAAAAGCACTTGGGTTCAAGATGTTTGATTAAAGCGTTTAAAAGTAAGTGAAATGACGCAAGTTGCATTTAAGTGAAATTGTCAAAAAGTAATTTTTCGCTCTGATTTTTTATTCTAATATATAAAGAAAATTATGATACACTCATGTATCTACATTCTCTTTTACTGCAGTTGCATTAAATTAGACTTATCCGTTGAATTTAATTCATGTAACCCAAATTTTGATTTTAATCAATTGATCATAGATTAGATTAGATTTTTTTTTATAAAAGAAGTTTGTTTGAAGCTGGTCGAGGCGACGGTCCACGTCATTCTGAGCCTCGATCAAGAATATGAGCTGGCATCCCACTCTCCAAACATTTAGACGACTCCAAAATGAGGATTTTGAGCCTCGCGTCAACCTTAACGTTCTTCAACCCCTCTACACAGCCATGACCACTCGGCTATAGCGGCCGCTAAAAATTTATTAATATAAACATACATATAAGCACACACGCACTAGGGCTGCTGTCCGTTTTTGAAATAACATTTTATTCATATTTATTGCTATGTATTTATCAACAGAATTATCAGCGTTCTAGCTTTCTCAATAGTGTAATGCTGTGCATATAGTGGAGCAATAAAGAACCATTAAAGAGCGAACCACTCACATATAACCATAAGGTAATTTCAGCAGTGTATTAAGGAGGATTTAAGGCTATCTTCGCCAAGTATACTAGAGCCTGAAAACGCGGAGCAAATTTTCGGGTCCACCGTTTTCTTCCTCGGGATGCTTAATTATTTTTGTTATTGTTTTGCGATTTTGTGATCATGGATTTGATTTGAAGAGGGGAAATGATTAAAAGCCTTCCGAAAGGCTACACAGGAGAAAAGTTCTAAAGCATGAACATTTGTAGCAAGAAAGGATTACTTAATCATCTTAATACATCACATTAGTGAGGCTGTGGAGTTCGAGGGGTCATGGTCACGAACTCGTTGCCGGAGTAGCCGAATTGTAGGTTCGAATCATGTTGCCACTAAAGATCCGCCACGTCGAGGGGTTGATGCACACAAAGTCTCTATAGAGGCTCAAAATCTTCAAGTTGGTGTGGAAGTAAGAGGTGCCATCTCAGATGTCGCTCTAGTCACTTGACTGAGACTCAAAATTACGAGGCTCGTCATTCAAAATGAAATCAAATTCTCGTATGGAGCATATTTAAACTTGTGTGTAAGAAGCAGGTTCAAGCGTTATCTGCATCATCTGCACCTAAGGGGGTTTCTTTTAGATAAACACGAAATTTTTACGTCACAAGCATGAATGAATCCTTCTTTTCTACCAAGGTTTTATTGCTAAAAATAGGAGACGATCTTTTTAGATCCTTTTTCGATCCTCCTCTATTTTCAACCCTTTTTATCGTCATTCAATTCCTTCATTTTTGTCCTTCCTTGGAATTAAGAGATTGCTCTAAATCACATATATGTTTTCTATTTTTTTCTGTTTTTCTCTCTTTCTTTACATAGCGAGTGTTTGAAACAACATGGTTGAATACGGCCCTTACACCGATAAGATTCACTAGACATCACCTGATCGTATGTTAACCTTTTCGCGACGAATGACGCAAACGCGTGCGTACCGCATTTCTGTCGCGAGTGTCACTCACAGGCTGGAGGGTTTTGTGTAGTTAAGCCTAAATCCATAAAAATATCAAAATATAAACGCGTTGTTTAATATTGTTCTGTATATTATTCGAACAGTGTATATGCTTCATATGTTTCGTATTAATATACTTTATTAACTTCAGCCACTTTCTGTTTAAGTACAAGTTTTTAAACATTTTACTGTAAGTATTTGTAAAAGTCAACCTTGTAAAAAAAAGGAAGAAAAAAAGACAAATTTTGTCTACCAGATTTGATTATCCATAAAAAAACTAGACTGAAAACTTTAATCAAATGCTTAAGCGAAAATAAATCTCTCATCTTCACTATAAACAAAAACCGCCTGCTCATTTCAACAGCAGTCGTAAAGCACTCAATTTGGAAACATTCCTTTCCCCTTATGTTTATAAAACAAAAACCACGTGTAAGTGAGTAATATTTCTCTCATTTCGAGTAAAAGGTTAGATCTCCATGTATATCAAATCTTATGGACATAGAATGCCATCTATTGCCAAAAAACTGAGCTTAAAAAACGTTCCAGGTCCCTGACGCACCAGTGAGTCGCTAGGCCAGTGAGGAAGAAATACGCTGGTGCAGGGACACGACACTTGTCTCCTGGCGGTGTTTCGTGCCGGCGCATGGGTGCGACGTTCTATTGTGACCAACTGTACAATCTTTCGAGTAAGTTAATGAAAATAAAATACACAAATGCGTCAAAGATTTTCTCTCACAAACCAATTTTCGTTTTAATTGTGATAACATTTACTACCTAATCATGTTAAAGATTTTCCATTTTAAAGATCATATGCTTAGCCTTTGATGCTTCTTAACTAATACTATTTCAAATTGTATTTCAACAATATGAAGCATATTTATTTTGGCACTGGCTGCATTACAGTTTTGTAAAAGGAAATTTCCTTTTTTCTGTCATTTGTGTGTAAGAGAGAGAGAGAGAGAAAGAGAGAGAGAGAGTACATAAAATATTCTCTAGGTATGTATTCTGTTTATTCCCTTGTTCTACTGATCCAGAGTAAGTTCCCCTTAACTTGAGTATGATGAATCAACATTCACACAATAAATGGTTTCTTTCATAATTCTGTTCTAATTTTTCTTACCTTTTACTAAGTCACCATGAGTAGGACTTCGATGATTGATATCTGAGAGATATGTTCCTCTTATACAATAATCAACGAGAGGTTGCGTGTGGCACAAGCATTGCAAAACAGCATTCATGAAGCACTGAAACACAAATATGTTTTTAATAAAAATGCTTTCGTAATCCATATTATTATCTATATCAAATTTAATTTATTTTAAATTACTTCAGTCGTGAAGCACATGTGTTCCAAGATTATTTATACATGAAATTATTAAGGTACAGATAAGGTTACTGATTTGTCAATTTAATCACAGTACGATTAAATTGACAAATCAGTCAAAAAATCACATCTAATTTTTTTAGTCTTAATTGTTTTTTATATACTTTTCTACAAACTCACAAAATTTGAAAGCTCTAAATTTAAAAAACGCAGAGTTGTGATAACTTTAATGTTTGTTTTTATTCACGGTCCAATGGCAAACCAAAATTTTAAACTGACTTACCTTAGAAAGATAAAATAACTAGTTTATCTTCATTTAAAATGCTAAGGCATTTTTTTCTATCGTGTCTAATACTTGGAAATTTTTTTCTCTTGTTACTAATAGTATATGGAATAGAAGTTGGTATGTATTTTTTCAATCAAAGCAATACTTGTTTTTTAAAAAATAATTGAATTTAGAACTTACACATTTCTTAAGGAATTTTCAATAAGCATTCATAAAAAGAAGTATTGTATGAATACCAATCATGCTATCGCAAAACTCACAAACTAACTTTTGTTATACATAGTTTGACATACTTGTAAATCAAATTTCATACATATACGTTAATTTTTGTAGGAGGAATAGCATTTTAAAATCATTTCATAAGTTTCAAACTAAATGGTTAGCTTTTTATGAATTAAAAAATTAAATGGTTAGCTTTATATGAAACTTTGAGCACAAAATCTGTTTTACATCATACATACATATAAGAAACCACCAAAAAACTATGAAAATCATTAAATTGAAAAAATTTGTGTAAATCGTACCATTTGTCCCCTTAAAATTCTTTTTTTTTAAAGTTTTATGTATTGAAGGATGATTATATTTCAACCCCAATACTACATCTAACGCCGAATAATTTCACGACAGCACGATATTACTATATTGTGAATGAGGTAGAAATGAATGGAAAGCAAAAAGTGGATATCTCTGAAATTTAATTGTGTTTTAAGCAATTGACATTTTCATATTTTTTGGAATTTGTTTAAAAAATTTAAATTTGTAACATTATTTATTTATTTATTTGTATATGAAATGGAGATATACCAATTAAGATATTTTTTTACACCAATTTAGAACTCTTTTATGTTATCAAAGTAAACGTCATACGTACAACTTTCCTATGTTCTTTAACTCAGAAATGTCAATTATGTAAATAGATTTAGTAACAATTTGACTGAAAAATCTTGTAAAATAAAGTTCAGTGTAACATGCTTAATAAATTGTATAGGTCGATGAAGTAAACAAAAGAGGAAGAAATGTGCGCAATCAATTAAGTAAAATTTCAAAATACGACGTAATAATAATTTTTTATTTCCCAGATTTGATTAGAAGTTATTGCTAATACGCAATGCAAATAAATTGGAAAATGTTCAGAAAATTCGAATGATTTATTCAATCTAAAGAACAACATGAAGTCTGTATTGCTGATCCTTCCGAGACTTAGATGTAAGCTGTTGCATAGCAATAAAATTGACTCATATAGTTTGCATATAATGTTGTTTGGGTTTCTCTATTCCCATTTAAAGCAAATTAAATAGTCTACATTATAGGATAGTGCCTATCAACTTCTTCCAATACACGAAGAGAACCAACGGAAAGGCACACCATGTGTGTATATTGATGGCACAAAATTACTAACATACACTGGTGTCCAAAAGTTAAGCATAATTGATAATTATGTGAATAAAGAAGGAACTGTAAATCAGAATGGCGGAAAACGTGATATGCGAATGTAAAATGGTTATAAAATAAGGAACAAATCAAAAGAATGATAATAATTAATTTTATAATCCAAAGTAGCAGTTTGAAAGAAAACTGAGCATAACAAGGATTCACACTTTAAAGAAAAAATGAAAAAAAAAACATTAAATAAAATACTGATGCTGCAGTTTAATAAGGCGTGTGGTCACCTGTAACAGCCAAGCACGCTGCACAGCGATTTACCATACTTGCTATGAGATGATGAATGAGTTGTGGGCTCAAATGGTTCCAAGCTTCTTGGAGAGCTCTCTTCAGTTCTGTAACGGAGCTTGGTGGGTGCGAAAGGGCTGCAATTTGTCTCCCGAGCATATCCCATACATGCTCGACAGGATTTAAATCAAGGGAGTTCGCAGGCCACGACATGCGCTGAATGTTTTCCGTTTCAAGGAAGTCATCAATCAGCACCGCTCGGTGACATAGCGCATTATCATCCATGAATATGAGGTCAGGACCGACAGCACTTTGAAACAAGTGAACATAAGGCTCAAGAACTTCGTCTCTGTATCTTTGAGCAGTCACAGACCCCGTGTCAAGGAAATGGTGGTCTGTGCGGCCGTCCATCATGATGCCTGCCCATGCCATTACTCCCCTTGATGGGAAATGACGTCTTTCCGTTATGTTTCTTGGTTCAAAACTTGTTCCACGTTCTCTCCATATCGTTACCCGCCGAGAATCACTACTCAGACTAAACCGGGGCTCGTCCCTGAACATCACATTGGCCCACTCTCCCACACTCCAATGTTGATATTTCAAACTCCAGTTCAAACGAGCGCGTTTATGCGCAGACGTGAGGGGAATGTAAACTGCTGGTCTTCTGGGCATATAGGCCAGCATGATTGAATCTCCTGTAATCAGTTTGTCTCGAAATTCGTATTCCTGTGGCGACTGTGAGCGCCGAACCCAGTGCTCTGGCAGTACATCCCCTCTGACGTCGTGCACTTATTACCAGATATCGGTCTTGGCGAGGGGTTGTGACTCTTGGTCGACCTGATACCGGTTGTCGGGTAACAGCCCCCGTTCTTTGAAACCTCTGCCACAGTCTTGAGATCACAGACTGGTCCACATTCAGAATTCGAGACACTTCGGTTAGTGATCGTGAGGATTCGAGCATTCCCCCGATTCTTTCTTTCGTAAACATGTCCAATTGGCGTCTTTGTGCCATCATCCGCCTTGTTTGGTGTTTAACAACGTTCCTTCATACAGCAGTTGCATGAAACTTGTCTGAACTGTCTATGCTACTTGAATCGGTTTCTCCGCGTTCCGCCATGCGCCAGTGTTTCGCGCAGGACGTAGTCGACTGAAAAGTTTTGCATAAACCCAATATTTCTTCTTCACCCAATTAATATCCGCAAGGAAATTTGGAATAATTTTACGAATATTTACTCCATGTTTTTCGCATTTTATGATTTATGCTTAATTTTTGGACACCAGTGTCCAAAGTAAGTCCAATAATACGTCTCAGAATTCTATCAATGCATTTTTTCATTAATAAAGTGTTCCGAAAGTGATTTTCAAAAGAAAAATATTCCCATCGTAGTAAAGTATAACATAATTCTTTTAACAATGATTTCAGGTAAACTACGATTAAAAAATCTACTTTTATTTATAATGATTCTGAAAGTTTCTGAATCATTTTGATATTAAAATACTAAAATGGTTCAGTTTCTAATTCCTGCATAAAAATTTCGAAAGCGTTATCTACAGTTTTTTCATTTCATTTTAACAAAATTTAAGCTACAAACTTCTTTATCAAGATTTAATCCAGTTTTAGTTCCCAGAAATAAATCGGTTTAAAAACTCAGTTTGGACTAATTTTGTTTTTCAAAAATAATAAAAATTTTTAAATTAGCCATTAAATCCTTTATTCTTTGAAACATTTTAAAAATCATTTCATTGCGCACAGAAGCATTTTTGAAAACAACACTACACAGACATTTAATTTCTGAAGGATAAGTGATACGTCGTATCTCAAAGGCACCCGAATACTGAATATCTAGCAAGGCTTGGACAATATATCACTTACTTTTTCCTTACATATTCAATCATGATATTGCCCATCAATGGTGCTGTGATTATAGTTAAATGTAAGAAAAAAAATTATTTTTATTAATATTTTCCCTGATATATTACCTAATTAATTACTGTGATGGTTGATATTAGACCATCCAATACAAAATTCGTCAAGTTACATAGGAGCTGTTAAAAATTAAGAATTATTTCAGATTTATTTGGGAATTAGCAGATAAGATTGAAAACATTTAAATTAAAAAAGGTATCTTTTCTTCACATGACAGAAATAAATTATAATGTTTCACAATTTGAATTAATTCCTTCCATTAATAGATTCTACGAATTATTAAAAGCTTAATTTTTTCTCCCCCCCCCTTTTGACGTGGAAGTTGTCGTGGAAACAACTAACGTGAGTAACAAAATTGTTTAAGATTTCTCTTGAGATATTTATTGGTGTAGATCCAAAAACGATCACATCATACCGCTCATCATGACACAATGAATAGTTTGGCACATAATGCAAAAAAGTTTTTTGAGAGTTAAAAATTCTCCTACAAAGATATGCTTGAAAACAAACATCGCACATCAAAATATTCACAAGTGATTTTTTTAACGTTAAAATATGTCTGCAATACGTATAAAAATAATTACTAACCCTTAAGGAATTCTTGTAATTACAAAAAAATATTTTTAACTTTCAAAACACGTATTGTTATTAATTAAAGTCTAAAAGTTACAAGGGAAAGTCTTCTTCAAAAGGAAACACGATGTATAATACATTAGGGCCACTTAAATTCCTCCAAACTGAGACTCTAGATCGTCCAGGTTAGTAAAAATCCAGATTAAACTAAATATCTCATAATATAAGCCAAGGTACTCTGTACAGAAAAAAGAGCATGAATTTGAGAAAAAATACTTAAAACCTGATCCGGTTTTTTATTTGATTTTATTACTTATGAATTTTTTTAATGTGGTTACCCGGATTAATAAGGCTTACCATAAGATACATTTTATACCGCAGTTGCAGTCAATGTGATCAAATTTAACTTCTGTGACGGATCTATCCGCGTCCTTTCTTTAAGGTAAGTCTGTACCCCCTATCCCGCTAATGTTAAATTGAGCATTTTTATGTGCCTTTTTCTCATAAAATATTAAATGTACAGGCTTAAATTTTTTTCTGTATATTAATTAGACTTTTTATTTAAACTGAAGTGAGCTTTTTCAAATATATTGTTTAGTTTTTTCAAAAACTTTCATCGTAATGTATCACTATGAATTTTTTAAAAAATGTCATTTTTTTTCACGATAACTGACTTTTACAAAAATATTATCGGTATATTAATAAAAGTTCACTTCAGTATATATATTAACATATCAGTAATATTCAGTGAAGATTGCAAGTGCTTCCGTTGAATAGGTTCTGAGAAAATGGTACACGCATTTTTAAAAACACGGTTTTGAGATAATTGCATTTTTATTATAAAATGTCACTTCATCAAAAAAATTATGAATTACAATCTGTATTTGCATTATTTTTTCAAAAATTAGCTTATTCTCAATAACTTTTAAGACTTTTTATTTATTTCTTTTACTTAGATTCCTCAGAAAATGCATGTATAGCATTTTTCACTTTTAATCTATCGAGATATTTTATAGCATTTGCATCATTTTTCTCAAATTATGCATCAATTTTTGAAGCATTTTCTGTTCTGATACATTACTGTCCATCCAAGTTGACTATAAGCATCATAAATACCATGTAAAAATGTGTCAATACATGAAAATATGGCTTTGGTAATACATCATTATACGACATTTCAAAAAATTTCATTAGTGTTTTATAAATTCAAATGTAAACACAATTTCTTAAAGTATCAGAATTAAAAAGTTTCCTTAAATTTTACATAAATGTTATCCAAAACAACAAGAAAACTGTTTTTATGTTTTTAAACATGAAATTGATGTAATTTTATGTGCATAACAAGCTTTACAGGTAACGGCAAAAATCGTCCCGTGTCATCACATATATATGTGTACTTTTTCTCAGAAACTGTTAAATATTAAGACTTCTGATTTAGTCTGAATATTAATTACACTTTAATATTTATGCTGAAGTGAGATATTTCAAATATAATGTTAAGTTTTTTCAAAACCATGCAACATAAAAATATTACTATGTATTTCTTGAAAATTTTCATTTTTTTCTACGATAAATGCTTTATGTTAAATTATTTTGGGAAAATTTATAAAGGCACACTTCAGTGTACATGGTTATGTTCAGTGTACATATGAGTTATGTTTTACTGAAATTTTATGAGCATCCTTGTATTATTTTCTGAGAAAAAAGAACATAAACTTTTATAAACAAACTTTTTGAAAAATGCATTTTTAACATGAAATGTCACTTTATCACAAAAATTATGACTTCCAACATGTATTTGCCACATTTTATTCAACATTAGCATCAAGTCAATATATTTTAAGTAAAAAAAGCATCAAAAATGTTTTCAAATTGTCAGAAAATACATACATAATATTTTTCAGTTTTTGTTTAACGAGATATTTTGTAAAATTTACATCTATTATCACAAAATCGCTATAAATTTTAGAAGAATTTGTAGCATTTATGTATTACAAATATCAAAGTAGAGCAAATATCATCATAAATATAATGGGAAAAAATTTATCTATATGGTTTTGGTGTGCATTTCAAAAACATGATTTTACGTCATTTCGAAAGTTTTCATATGTGTTCTGTGTGTTCACATGCAAACATAAGTTTCTAAGACTTTTAAATTTCAAAAGTTTCTCTAAACTGTACACATGATTTCTTAAACAGCAAAAATAAAACTGTTTTTATGTTTTTAAACATGATATTTAGGTATTTTTATGTATTTAACCAGCTTCTTGCAACGACAAATGGTATTACACATCTGAATCTTTGTATGTACAATGAATTTAGAAACTTTTGAATATTTAAGTTTAAAAACTTGTCTGTACAGTTAAGTAACATTTATATTTATACTGAAGTGATATTTTTCTTAAAAAAATTAGTTTTTTTTAAAAAACAGACTTATTTATCATCACTGAATTTCTTCAAAGTTGTTTGTTTTTTGACACATGTGCTCTTAGCTAAATGTTTTTTTTTTGTTGTAATATTTTCAAAATATCACTTCAGTATCCACAAGAATGCATAAGGAATATATAATGTAAATTTGCAGCTTTTTTTTTCACATACAGTAAATTTAGAAAAATTTTATTTTTTTAAAAAGTAATTTTAAAATTATAAATTATGAAAATAGTAGTTTTGAAAAAAATCATACCTTGTGAAAGTAAATATTTAAATACTAAGAAATAATACTTTAAAACTCTTTGAAACATGTTGTAACTCGAAATTCCGCTACCAAACTAATACAGTTAATCGAACAGTCAACTGTTATCTAAAGTTAATTGCGTTTGAATAAACAAAAAGAAGGCTTTGCAATTGTTTCAGGATATTTAAAAGGCAAATATCTGTCAAAAGGGGGCGTGGCCCACCAGTTGATAATTTTTTAAAAGTCATTTTGACATTGTTCTAATTGAAAATATGGCATAAATGTTATATCCCTAGAAAGGTAATGAAATATAGATTTCAGAAATATCAAAAACTCAAAATCGATCATTCCATGATTTTTACCCTACTGACCTCCCTTAACATAATCCTCTTGGGAAATATTCGGTCTATCAATTCGAATTTATTCACAAGGACCCCTCTGAAGAAGAAAACCTAATTATTCAGATTAGGTTGGATATATATCGTCTAGGTTTTCAAGCTAATGATATAGAATGTGAGGAGAATGATAGATTACTACTGATCAGGTATTATACTATTTTAGAGCGCATTTCAGAGATTAGATAGATGAAAGAATTAAAGTGACCATTGGTCACTAAAGCTTAATTATTGTTCAGATAATTGGAATAGTAGATTTGATCCTGAAATAAGAGGGTCGATATATATATATATATATATATATATATATTTAATGTCTTCTCATAATTCGCACATCTCGTTATTCCACATATAGCTTATATTGAGAACATCTCTTCTCGTGTGAACTATTTGAATTATCTTGATAAATTGTGTGTTCAATAAATAGATTTATTCGTTGACATGGCTAGTCATCCTTCCCTTCCTCCCACAGCTCTAGGCTAGACTAAGAGTACTCCTCTCTCAGTCCTTAAACTTCAACTCATCTATTGAATGAAAAATATAAATATCTAGCAATCATCCATTCATGACTTTACTGAAGAAGTTAATTATGCTGAAAGAAAAGTAGAATATAAAGTTATAAAATTTTTTAATTTTTTTCCATCGTGGAAAACAAAATATTTCTTAGCGTTGTAACGTCATTAGTATTAAAAAAACTGAATTTAACATGCAATCTTTATACCTAAAGTGCAGTGCAAAGGAAACAATTGTTCCTAAAATGGAAATATTTAGCTCTTGCAGGTTAGTTATAGTTTCAAAAGACAGAGAGAAATTTTCATGAAGAGCTTGTAATAAAGGCACTAAAAATGTTAAATGAATTCCCATTTCTGTTATTTATAGCAACATCAGAATGTTTTGAATGCTTACATATTTTCAATATTAATATACTGAATTTATCAAGCTCATGATTAATTATTTACTAACATCGCACTTAAAGCAACTCGAAGGCAAGATATCTCTTATTTTAACCACGGTCAAATAATGAGACAGCACCAGGATTTGGTAAAATCAACGTGGATAAACTCAGAAGCTTGATACAAAAATTAATTGGTAATTAATTATAAATAATTTTTTAAAGATGAAACAAATAACTATTGTTTAAAATAACTCTAACCACGCAATAATTTATATATACCTTTTTAATTTTCTTGTAAGCAGAGAAATGTATACTGAGACTGCCAATTCTACAATCTTTGCTAAAGAATAAAAATTTCACCTGAAAATTTTGTGGAAAATTTGGAGCTTTTTGTTTATCATTAATATTCTACTGCCAAAAAATATAAACAATGCATTCACGAAGGAGTGGTACTGCGTACGAAAAAGTATGATAAAAACTGTACAAAAACTATAATAAATGGAAATAATGAAAAGTTTTGGTGAAATAAAGGCATGTTTTTAAGTACCTAAGGTAACACGTAATATATCATCACTTTTTAAAGTTTTGAGTTCCAAAAGAAAATATTTTCGAAGAGTAAACGGAAATTGTAAGTTTTACTTTCACAGACTTTTCTTTGAATTCGTCCTGTAAGACTACAGAAAAATCACATTAAAAGAAATGATAACGATTGTGTTGTTTATGATCAATTTTATGCTGTAAATCCCACATTG
The DNA here is from genome assembly GCA_019973975.1 of Trichonephila clavata. Classification (NCBI taxonomy): domain Eukaryota; kingdom Metazoa; phylum Arthropoda; class Arachnida; order Araneae; family Nephilidae; genus Trichonephila; species Trichonephila clavata. Next base: position 122,795 of record BMAO01031525.1, read on the forward strand.
GATATTTTAAACAAAAATGTAAAATTTTCAAGTTCGAGCTCTTGGAATGATAGTATAAACTGCATTTCATTTATATCTAAATAAAAGATTATACTTTCAATATAATTCCTTTCAAAAGTTAATTCTATTAAAAAATATACATAAGCCTTAGCAGAGCAAAATACTATTTTACTAACTACATCTAGAGTAAGAGAATACTCTAACAACAGAATTAAACTGTCAAATTATAGAGAATGAAGTTTCTTTCCTGATCTATTCGTTTCTTTTTGATTTCTTTAGATCCTACACAGTTATCTGAAACTTAATATGGCTGATAATAAATGAAAAAAATTACGAGAGAAATCAATTCAAATAAATAGAATCATTTAGTTACTAGTGATGGTACTACAAAATTTGGACTTTTTGTAATCTTCCAAGTATGCAGGTACAAAATATATATATTTTAGGAGGGAAATATCCTAATATATATATTTCTGGAATATATATTTTAGGAGGGAAATAGCTTATATTTATTCTCAGTTTCGGAGAAAAAAATCTCCCTTTTACAAACTAGGTTTATTTTAAAGTGTTCGATTCGCATTAAGAGTTAAGTGTGTTTAAAAAACCTGTCTTCTGGAGTATTACACAATGGATGAAAAAAACTCAGAGAATTTTCCAATGATATTAATTTTATAATAGAGAGAGAGAAAATTGTTACAAAGAAAATTACAAGAAGATTACAAGAAGAAAATTGTATGACTAAAACGTTTTATTTTAGCTGTTGACAAGGGTGATAGGAGTTTACTCTTTTTAATTTTGTCTAAAGTAATTTTTTGTACCACTGCCACAATGATATTCAGCAGAAGCAAAAAATATGCAGTTATGAGCTAAATATTTTTCATTTTTCATCAAAAAATTTTACTTTTTATTATTAGTATTTCGACTTTTTCCCAATTATGTTCGATTCGCAATCAAGCGATTGGGATGCTTATTTTAGCTTAATTAGAGTGAATTTGATGGACTAATGTACATTTGTCAGTTCTTTAGAATTTTGCTGTTTAACTGTGTGTGATTCTTTCGAAATCAATACATTCATTCATTTATTCTTTTTAGAGGAGGTACATATGCCGCCGATATCAGGTCAAAAACAAAATATTTTATTAAAACAGCGAGTGACCGCAGTGGCCAAAAATTTATGATTGCAAGTTTGTGACTGCGATGCTCAAATCCAGACCCAGTTGCAAGTTTTATATTCACTTTACACCTCTTCGAGTAAAATAATGAAGACTCAAAGTTCTTCGTAGTATTTGACATGAAAGTTAGTAGGCGAACACTTTATCCTGGATTATTTTATTCAGCATCATATTAGAAGTACGTCTGATATTATCATTTGGGTCGTTATTAAATATCATAGACGATTTAGTCAACTCTAAATGGTAGGGTTCCTAAACAGCGGGTGCTACATCAGAGAAGCTATGAGATTTTGGGATTGTGATTTTGGGGGTTTATTGGCGCAAGAGCCGATTTCGGCTATACTGCGCCAAACATTTGTTTTAATATCTGTGGTCTAGACGGGAAGAGAAAGAAAGAATGAATTGAATGACAAGAAAGAGGGTCGAAAATAGAGAAGGATCACTAGAGTACCACGGGTTCGTGAAGCCCATGTTTACCAAAGACAGTAAACCCCGTGGGAAAAGGAAAAGATCACTAGGGCACCTCGGGATTGTGACACCCGTACTCACCTAAAGAAGGTGAGCCCCCTGAGGGGGGAGAAGCTATGAAGCCCGAAATCTTATCCATCCTGCAATGCATTTAAAGAGCTCTATTCCAGAAAAACAATGCGTTTCTCCATATGTTAATAGGCACAAACCTTTTTCAGTGCAGGACCGATTTCGCTTCTTTCAAGACCTGCCCGTTTACCAGATATGTCCTCCAATGAGCACGGGTGGTATTATATCAATCAACTTTCGTAATGCTCGTTGGACAAAAAATTAGGCTGGTTTTTATATCAGATAGGGTTTATCCGGAACTCCATTTATCAGCATGACATTCATAATCTGTATGATTCGGTACCACGACTTGTATGGGATCTTCATCACTGCGCATGGCAGATGCAGATGATATTGATTTTTGGTATTTCAAACTTTTACATTCCGCGCATAAAATTTTAAAGATTCAGATAATTTATCTTATTACAACTCTTATCACTGCACACGTAAGTTATTCATCTGTATGGAGGAATTTTTAACAAAAATAGACAAGTTGTACATCAAACTTCTGGTGCTCGATGTCATTTTGTGATATTACTTTTTGGGGATGATTTTAGGAAAAATACAACTGTGACGGGTGCTTACGCGTTTCACTAACCTTCTCAAATATACTCTTTAAATGTTTTATTTATTTCAACCCATCTCCACCGGGAGCCAAAAGTGTGTTTTAAGCAAATGATATATTTTATATAAGTTCGGGTTTAGCGAGTTCAAAAATGAAATGAAAAGGGGAAATGAAATGAAGAGAAACGAATGAATCGAGAAAGTGCTTTTTCTAGTGTAAACGTAGACGTCATGAGTAAAGTCTATTGTAAAGTATAGATAAAATTAGTCGTGAAAGAACTGAGAGATAGCTGAGACTGAAGCCACCCATTAAAGGAATCCAATCCAGCTATTAAAGAAGCAGCTAGACGAACCTGCCATAACAAAAGGTAGCAGGTTAGTTTTACTTACCCCAATTAAGTATAAGTGTGTAGCTATAATTTTACGCGTCGATCCGTCGTGGATTCAGTTAAGATTCCGTCGTTCATGATTATTGAATCCTTCTCATTCTCCACTGTGTTTTATTGTTCTTAAAATTGAATAGTATTTGTGTAATCTCTTAATTAAGAAAAGTCAATAAATAAGATTGATTTGTGAAAATGAGTAGTGAATTTGTTATACATTCAACACATCTAAATTCAGGTAATAACCGAAGGGGAGTTGATAATCTTAGAGGTAGCGATAGGATACGACACTGGCGCCCAACCGAAATACCGGAATTAAGAGCAAGTGCAGGATTTAGAATTTTGCCGGAATTATTTTTTTTGGGTAAAGAAAATGTGTCTGAGTTTATTACAAATATTGATGATAACATAGCCTACTATGAAACAGCGGCGAATCTGGCGTGTGCGTATTTAAAAGGTCATTTAATTGGGAGAGCGTTAGACTGGTTTGAGGTAATTGGTTTTGAGTGTGTAAACGAAGAAGCGACTGCATTCGCAACGCTTAAAAAAAAGTTGTCGGATAGTTTTCCTGTAGTACGGAATAAATCAGAGTTAGATGCTCAGTTTTTTTCATCGAATCAACGGAGAGGTCAGGCCCCGTCAGACTTTATTTTCCAGCTATTAAAAGTCCATAAGGCTTTAAATTTGAATTATGATTTGATAAAATTGGTCGATCACATAGTAATGCGACTAGAACCCCAAATTATGGATTATTTATATGTTCGAAACCCCACAACGAAAGTTCAGTTGGTAGAGTTGGTAGACCGGTATGAGGAACGTCATAGTTGCAGAGAAGCCCGGGGTTCGAGTAATAATTTTGCTAGACGAGGTTGGGATATGAGTAGGAATCCTGAGGAAAGAAGGAATAATGGAAATTGGAGAGATATAGGGGTCGGAAATAGACAAAATGATCAAAGAGGACTAAGCAGATGTGCGAATAATTTTTCTCATAATAATTATCAAAATCAAGGATTCGAGGGAGGAAATCGCTACAACCAACCAAATCAGCGAACAGACCGGTATCAGAACCGTAGGATGGTGGTTAGGAAGAGTCCTAGTGATGATTCAGCAAAGCAGAATTGGAGGCGTGTTGATTGCAACAGCGGAAGGCAGAGAAATGCCAATTTAAACTTTCTAAGAGATCGTGTTGAAGGAGATCCTCCTAATAGAATTAAACTTAATTCAGTACGGTTATCACCAGTTGATCTTTCGTATGTGCCGATTCTTTTACATGATACGTTTATAAAAGCTCTCTGGGATACAGGTGCGTAGAAGTCATTTATTTCAGAAAAAACATACGTATCATATTTTTCTTTTTGTCCTATTAAGAAATCGTTAGCTGAAGTAGTTACGGCTCAAGGGTCACAATGCAGAAATTTAGGCACAATTGAGTTACGAATTAAAATAAGGGAATTTTCGAAGTTGTGGAAATTTCATGTGATTGCTGAGATGCAATATCCATGCATCCTAGGTATTGATTTATGTCACATGCAAAGATCAGTTTTGATTTTGTTACGAAATAGTTAATTATTCCGGACTCGCAGATTGAGAAATTGGCAATTTCGGACGAACCGGTACGGATAGATTTATTAAAGACTAAGTTAAATGCAGGGCAGAAACAGAAGTTGGCAAATTTTAATGTAAAATTGGAACATCGCCCAGGTACGCAAAATGTAGTGGCTGATATGTTGTCTAGAAACACGTTAGAAAATAATGAAGAACCAAAGGTGTCTTGTGCGGTGATTAGGTCGTTAGTATTATCGTCCAGAGAACAGTTGAGAGAGGAACAGAGGAATGATCCGGAGTTAGGTCATATCTTGCGGTTTTTAGAAAATTCTGACGATAGTTCCATTAATGAGTCAATCTGTAGAAATTGGTCCCGCGACTTTAAATTAATTGACGGGTTGTTATATTATGCAAAATATACAACCACACTAGGTGAATTAAGAGTATTTATACCCAAAACATTACGTAAAGATGTTAGGCGAGAATTCCATGACTCACCGATGGCGGGCCATCTAGGTAAAAAGAAAACCTACTTAAAATTAAAAGGCGCGTGTTATTTCCCGTACATGAGGAAATACATTTATAAATATGTAGCAACCTGCGACCAATGCCAAAAATTCAATTATAAGAACGGATTACCAGCTGGTCAATTAATTTCGATAGTAACGAATTTTCCGAATGAAATCGTATCTTTAGATTTATTAGGCCCATACCCTGCAACTATTCCGGAACGCTATAAATTTATTTTAGTAATAACAGATAATTTTTCTAAATGGGCTGAAATAGTTCCGTTAAGGAAAGCTTCGGCTAAAGCAATTGCCAATGCATTTTTTGAGAATTATATTTCGCGTTATGGAGCTCCAGATAAGTTAATTACTGATAATGGCCCCCAAATGATATCCGAAGTTTTTGAGCAAGTATGTCGCAGGTTGAACATAAAACACGTTAAAACTGTGGTAAATCATCCACAAGCTAATCAAACGGAAAGAGTTAATCGTACTCTTTTAAAAATGATTTCGAGTTTTGTCGCGGATAATCACACTAACTGGGACCAATTTCTGCGGGAGTTTAGTTACGCTTTAAGGACAGCAGTACATGAGACAACGGGTAAAACACCGGTGGAATTATTTTTAGGTCGAAATTTAATCACTCCATTTCAAAAATTAGTAATGGTAACTGATGGATCAGACTTAGATTGTGGAAATATAGAAAAGTTATTTGAAGAAGCTAGGATACATACAAAACGCCAGCACGAGAAGTGGGCGAAATATTATAATAAGAAGAGGCGTGAAGTTAATGTGAAGGTTGATGATCTAGTGTTAGTTCAAACTCACCCGTTGAGTTCGGCAAGTAAGAAAATGGTGGGTAAATTTATGCCAAATTTTGAGGGCCCCTATAAAGTTCTGAGTGTGAAAAATAATAATAATTTAGTAATATTAAAGTTTGGTAAAAGAATAACTGTTAATGTGGATCAGGTTAGAATTTACCATCAAAGAGAATCAGAGGACAGTGTTGCCGAATCGGAAAATTGCGAGAAATAGTGATCATAATGCAGTAGCATCAGACAGGTCGGATGGCAGGCAGCCGAGATTAATGCAATCAGAAAGTGATGGGAATTGTCGTAGAGGATCAGAATCAGGAAATTTGGAAGGTAGTAGAGATATAGTTACGAATAGACGCGATGGAGAGGAGGTGAGAAGGAAAAAACGTGTGCGGACGGAGTCTGCTGTTTCTTCGGGGGGTGATGGGTATAATTTTAGGAAGAGAAAGCCACGTTGGACGGAGAGACAGAAAAGAGGAAGGCCCGAATCTTAGGTTGAGAACATACAGAGGAAAAAGAGACCGGAGGCCCAGGTGTCCCGGGACAAGAGAAAGTTGGCCTCGTCAATGCCGTCTCGTCCCTCCAGAAAGCGATATAGAAAGGTGGAAGAGAGGAATTCTGAAGGAACAATTCCAGGACCATCCCGCAGCGAACAGAGGAAATCGGAAGGAACAATTCCGGGACCATCCCACAGATTCAAATACAACAGACCCCATCAAATTAAGCAGGAACGGAACTGCCCTTACAACCTTCGGAGCCGACGTCGAGTGGACAGCAGCCAGATTTAGAATCGCACAAGTGGAAGGAACGCCTCAGCAGGAGCATATCAGCTTCAGCGGACTCAATGGAAGAGGAGACCCAGAAGGTGGGAGCGCAGAGAGGACAGCCCTAGGACAAGGTCATCCAGTACAGAGGCCGTGGTTGGAGACAAAGCCTATGCAGATTGGATCTAAAGACTAGCCAGGTTGTATAATTCTAATTTGTTTATTTTTCCTCTCACAGACAGTTCAGAGTATTTTCCATGTGGGCTAGTCTATTTTTTTTTTGTAAAATTAGCGTACAAAAGTCACTGCGTTGTGTGCATTTTCATATCGATTGAAAAAGCTTTTTATTTAATTTTTTTCCAAATTGTGGAAAAACATTTGTTGAATTGCAATTGTTTTGCTACACTTTAAAGACGAGGCTTTATATGTGATATTACTTGTATTGTTTGTTGTAATATATTGTATGTAAAAAATGTATATATTTTTGTGTGTAATTATTAAGATGTATAAGTAGTGTCATGTTTCTGGGCGCGGCGTAATTAGGAATACTAACAAAAATATTAACAGCGCAGCGCGATTGATTGGGAATTTTTTGGAAAATGAAACCAGATAAAGGTTATTTTGTTATGAAACTATATATATATAATATAATGTATGCCATATTTTATGTCAATAAGGAAGTTGTATAAAAGTTCTGTGCATTTAATGTCATGTTTTAGAAAAATTGACAAGGTTTCCTTTCAGGGCAGCAGTCCCTGAACATAGTGATGTGATGAAAGTTTGATGTCGTATGAAGATACTGTTGTAAATTTTTTTATATTTATTAGCACTTAAGTAAACTGCATGATCAGGGTTTTTTCCTTAAAGGAAGGTTTTCCCCTGATCTTCGCCCGAATGGGATGCACTCTAGGGAAATTATGTACAAGATCAATAAATTAGAGTGGAGTACCCCTTTGAGTAGTCATTTCTGTGTGCTAGTTTAATTAAAGTTTCTAACTTAGTGAGTTAAAATTTTCTGCAAGTTCAGTGTTTTCAAGCATTCTAAAGTTCATGAGTTAAAACTGTCTACAAGTTCAGTGTTTTCAGGCATTCTAGAGTTAGAGTTAGAATTTTGTGCAGGTTCAGTGTTTTTCAGGCGTTAGGTGAATTACGCGAGTTCTTTCAGGTCGTTTAGACCTTCAATAAGTCACGCTTTTTTCTCGGAGGGGGGTTGTGACGGATGCTTACGCGTTTCACTAACCTTCTCAAAAATACTCTTTAAATGTTTTATTTATTTCAACCAATCTCCACCGGGAGCCAAAAGTGTGATTTATGCAAATGAGATATTTTATATAAGTTCGGGTTTAGCGAGTTAAAAAATGAAATGAAAAGGGGAAATGAAATGAAAAGGGGAAATGAAATGAAGAGAAACGAATGAATCGAGAAAGTGCTTTTTCTAGTGTAAACGTAGACGTCGTGAGTAAAGTCTATTGTAAAGTGTAGATAAAATTAGTCGTGAAAGAACTGAGAGATAGCTGAGGCTGAAGCCGCCCATTAAAGGAATCCAATCCTGCTATTAATGAAGCAGCTAGACGAACCTGCCATAACAAAAGGTATCAGGTTAGTTTTACTTACCCCAATTAAGTATAAGTGTGTAGCTATAATTGTACGCTTCGATCCGTCGTGGATTCAGTTAAGATTCCGTCGTTCATGATTATTGAATCCTTCTCATTCTCCACTGTGTTTTATTGTTCTTAAAATTGAATAGTATTTGTGTAATCTCTTAATTAAGAAAAGTCAATAAATAAGATTGATTTGTGAAAATAAGTAGTAATTTATTATGAATTCAACACATCTAAATTCAGGTAATAACCGAAGGGGAGTTGATAATCTTAGAAGTTGCGATAGGCTACGACACAACACTATAAAAAAGAATATTAAAGCATCAATAAAGCGTTGCCTGAATCAGAGAGTATATTAAGACATATTAGACTTCTTGGGAGTGAGTAGTGTATATTAACGTCGCACAATGAAGCAACACGAGGGCGAGAATTTCTTGAAAAAAATATCCACTAGATTTAAATTTATATTATTAATACTGTTAAATATGTGTATCTATATTCGTATTATTCAATTATTATATTAAAGGAAGATAAAAATACTTTATTTTCATTATTTATTGTTCATTTATCATTTATTCAATGATATTTATTTCTCAGTCGAGACAATGAAGAGACATTACATTACAACCACCTATTTAATATAAAAATCCTTTGACCATAAGACCGACAGCATTCGGGAGTCACTGACTTGACAAGGTGCTGTTATGTAATCTGAGGTATCTGGTACTCACCAAATGTGGTCCTGCTACTCCCGCTCATTGCGAGGTTGTAGATTGGCAATACGGAATTCGGTAGTTCAGGTGGAACTACAAAAGTTTGTTTAGATGCATGCCAAGTGAATTCGGAGACGTGACTTGAAACTCACCAGAACGTTCATTGAACCGCTTCCTGATGATTCGACTAATGACATGGTGCATTACGCTTCTGGTATAGGCCATCACTCATCGAGAACACTGTTGACATGATGGGGCGTATCTGGTCTGCAATGTTATTCAAATAGTGAACAGAAGTCAGGGACTGTTCTATGTCCATGATGGATCTTAATATGTTTCTCATGAAAAAATCACACACACTATAATATCGTCACCACCGCCTTCTATCTGGCCACGTGTGTACCCGGGTGCCAAGATTTCCTTTGGATATCGGCGAAATTTTAATCGATTGTTAATGCAATTTGCCTTAAAATGTGATTTCTCGGATCAAAGCAATTTTCGTCCATTCTTCTACGGCCCAATATAGACATTCTATAGCCCATTAGAGGTGCGGTTGACGATGACGTTCTGTCAAAGTAGGTCAACGACTGCATAGTCCCTCACACAATTCAGCACACTGCATTGTGTGTTGAGACACATCGTCGGGGTCGGCATTACTATGGCTGTAGGTGACATAGACCGTTGTTGCCCTTTAGTCCTAGCGAATAATGCTGAACAATCTGCGAATTTTTCTGAAATCTCTGCCCCATGGGCAACAAACCTCTTGCCGGCGACTTTTTGTTTCACCATCCATATACTATTTTGGGTAAGCATTCATAACTGCACGTGAGCGGCCCCTCAAACGCGCCATTTATGAAATCAATGTTCCCAGGCACCAAGCTTTAACGGTTTGATTTGTATCGAAATTTGATACATTGGTTACTTCTCTCTTTGTGTCTCTATACACTTTACGTGTGGGAGAGAGTTATATTTACGTCACACCATAAAACTGCACGAGAGGGCTATTGGTGACGGAACCATGTGACTGTGAACCATGGTCAAATGGCAAGGACGACAACTGAGCTGGTATCTTCCACACCTCATCAAAAGGAGGATGTTTGAGCCTCGACATATTTAACGTGCATCGGCCCCTTCTGTACGGTGGGTCTTCAGTGGTACACTCTGCGTGTAGAAAAATAATGCATGAGTGTTTTATATATTCCAACATCAGCTGCGCTTTCGTCCTTGTTTTACCTAAGGGTGATCTATTGCTCTAAGTGAGGGGTGATGATAATATAATGACACTACTCTGTATTATTTTTACATAAAATATATTTAAAAAAGATTATTTGCTCCTTATTAGATATGAAAAATGCTAGAAAATTTATTAAAGAAATTCACTTTTAATATTTTAATTGGTATATTAACACACACATTGTTGATGTGAAACTATCTTAATACTTGTTTCGTTTTTTTCCTTTTTTGGTTCACAGAATATGTAAATTGTGTTATTTTTCTGTATGTAAACATTCTTTATTTTACTTGTGTTTAAGAGGACGCTTACGGGATATCATTTTATGAGAGTAATAAAACTGTATTTTTCCCCACTTACGTTGTGCATGCAATAACTTTTAAGCAATTTCAAGTCCCCCCCCCCCCCCCGAAATGTTGACGTTGTTACGATTAAGGTTGTTTTTGCCCAATGTATGAGAGTTTGAAATAATAGCGGAGCACATTTTTGGACAGAAAAATGTCTCGATTTTCATGAAAATTTGTAACATTGTAACTCATAATTTTATTTATAATATAGTGTTTTTAAAATTTCAAAGTATTCCATAAATAATTAATTTTTCCTTTTAACAAGCAAAAGGATAGATCATTTAGAATTACGGTATAGAAAAAAATGCAAAATTTTTTTTTATAAAAATAAATTATAGTTTAAAGAAACTAAAAAACACGCTTTTATACTGAATCAAACTAAAAAGTAAAAAAATAATTCTTAATATAAGAATAAAATGATGAACGAGAAAATTAATGTCATTGGGGTAAAAGCGTGGAGTGCAATTTCGGAATAGAAAGAAGTCAGAAACTACAACAATTGATATATTATACCCCACGCTTTTACCCCAATGATTCTTATATTAAGAATTATTTTTTTACTTTTTAGTTCGATTCAGTAAAAAAGCGTGTTTTTTAGTTTCTTTAAACTATAATTTATTTTTCATTTTTTAGTTTGATCTGCAATAAAAGTGTGTTTTTTAGTTTTTTAAACTATCATTTATTCATTGTTGAATTTATTCTAGAGTTTGATATTTGAAGCTGGAATTACGGGGCTGCTGGAATTAGTCTTGTTCTTCAATGGATATCAATTAAAGGGCCTGAAGTATATTTATCAGATGAGTATCAGATGAGTCCCGTATCGTTATATTAGATTCCGTCTCGAAAGAACAGGCCAAACAAGTAAAAGTGTGTTAAGCAGAAAAAGTTCGAATTGAAAAAAAAAATTTATTGTACCACATGTTTTTATAACGGACTAAAAAGTATAAAATTCCTTCTTTTCATTTTTTTTCCTTTTTTCACATTTTCGTGTATTGTCATCCACTTCTGAGCTATGGTCCAAATTTCAAGTCTCTAGCTCATCGGAAAGTCACACAGTTTAAAATGAATTACAAAATTCCACCCTGGCAGACATTAAAGAAAGGACATTAAATAAACATGGTAATATTAAGTGTCAATCGTATTATATCCTTTTAAACGTATTGCTCTATAATGTTAATTCTTCTGTAAGTATTGCTTTATAAAAATAAAAAAATATTTAGCTGTTATAACATAAATTATTTTTTTCACATGCACGAGCCTTTTTTTTTTTTTTTTTTTTCATTTTCATTTTCAGAAAAATGTTTATATTATGGTAAAAAATTCCTAACACACATACACCCTCCACTTTCTCATATAAAGAACTCTTTTTTGTTTGTTTTATTCGTATTAACCACAAGTGTATTTTATACTTGAATATAATTAGTTTTAAGTTAAAAACACTCGCTTTTAGGGTTACACCTTATTCTTGTAGTCGCTAAATCTGGAATTAGTCGCCAAATCTAGAAATGGTATATGAAATTAGTCGCCAAATCTGAAAATTATATGGAATTAGTTGCCAAATTTGAAAATGGTATTTGCAATAAGTCGCCAAATCTGGAAATGGTATATGGAATTGTTTCCAAATCTGATTATCGTTATTCCTGACGATCCTGATAAGGACAATGGAACAAAATTATGAAATTATTGTATTGTCATCGATCCTTGACAAGTGTGCAAAATTTCGACCTTTTTAAGTGGGTGAAAATCGAGTTCCAAGATTCCGTTACATACAAGTGAAACGAATAAAAGCGTGTTAAAAATGAATCAACTAGGATAAAAATTAGTAATATGATAAAATAAGTGATTCTCAACAGGATAGTGAAGCCAGAATATAATATTAATGTTGGAGTATTTTTATATCTGAAAACATATTCAGATATCGGGTCCTATTCTTTAACATTAACCGAAGGCAGCATTAAATCTTCGGATCCGAAACAGTAATAAAAAAACTCAGTCGGATAAGTGGCAGGAATAAAACCACTTATTGCCCGGGCGCTTTAGCTCAGGTAACATTTTTACATGATTAGTATAAAAATGCAAGTCTCTTAAGACCTTATGATTTGACCTATTTAGTGGGCTCACTTGTTGCGACAAACGCTTCAAGGATTCAGGATTACAATGTCCTTCGTCGAGTTTCTTGCATAAATATCTGGTGTAAGAACTTCCGGTTATCCAATCCTTGGTTTGTCTTCCACTAAACCTATTTTGCGAAATCGCCACATTAATCGACACAATATTTACTCAGTATTACATCTTTTGGATATTTTATCGCATTTTTAATCTTTTTCGCATGATTTTTATTCAAAGTAAGCCTCAAGTGGCACAATTCTCTGAATTCGTGATAAACTCCAGAATGCTCCTTTTGCGAAGAACAAAATTGTGGGGTAATTTCTTATCGTACAACTTGAGCGCCAACAAAAGATCAAAATAATTAAACAGACAATAAAATTCAAAACTGTACGAAAAAAACACTCACGACGATTTTTTAAAAAAAATTGGATTATTGAAACTTTTAGGATGCTATAGAAATGAAGTGTTCAACGTTTAGATGTCAAAAACGTTTTAAAGTGGAAAAAATTACGTTTTTCATGTCCATACAAATAAAAAAAAATTAAATAATAATCGTCGATAGAAAATTTTCTTTTCTATCCCTAACGGAATTCTTTTCACACGTCAAGGAAAAAGAAAAAAACATCAGCTGTAAATAAATTAACGGTTTTTAATGTATATATCATTTAAATGATATTATTCAATTGATTGCAACTGTATAAATAGAATTGTTTATATTGTTTTCTTTATTTTGACTCACTTTTTAGTTGTTATTTTGTTGCTAATTATAAAAATTTTAGATTACTTTTTATATTAAATTTTTAGTGAAATGCCCACGAATAAGGTTTTCCCAAAAGTATTGTTGGCGCATTCGCACCAACGTTATGCGCGCTAATACAAATATTCTCTTCCGCGCTGTACCGGCAGACGAGAACTTTCTAAGGAAGAAGCTAGACAAGAGTTTGTCTGTGTTATACGCTAACGTGAGCAATAACAGGACTCGTAACACTTTGAAGCTCACAATCATAAAATAATTAATATTTTCTGCACTTGTAAAAAGCTTATAGATATTGCATGGTTAAATAAAGAGAGAAAAAAAAGCAATGCTTAGCTGGCCTGTCATTGAAAAAAAAACAAGACTAAAATTAACAAGTATGTAGAGTAAAACTGAAATTATAAAAATATCTTGCTCTTCTTTAATTTTGTACTTTTATAACAATTTTCTATCAATAATTTTTTAAATAAGAATGAGTTTTTCAAACGCAAATGATGTTCAAAGCAAAAAACAAATTTTTAGTAAGCAAAAAAAAAAAAAAAAAAAAAGTGAACCTACTGTATTTCCTAAATTGTTCAGACCAACACGAACCCCTCTTTTGTCTTCTACGCCCTCCGATTTATCACATGACCAGGAATTTACTTTGTAAGCGGGGGTCTGAAAAAAAGAATATCAAAATCACAATTTTCTATTGAAAACATAGTTCTCTTTATATAGGTAACTATATTGGGAAGAAAATTTCTTACTTAAAAAATTAATTTTTACATTTATGTTATGAAACATACACTCTGTTCCAAAAGTTACAGATAATATAGTAAAATACATGTTTTAGTAAAACGGAAAAGCATTTAAACACCAATAACCAATTAAAAATATATAAGTTCAAACCCTATTCAACCTGTATTCAACGAAATACTTTTTTAAGAAAGCTGATTAATATTACAATTATATAACAAAATTTAAATATTTGATGTCTCAAAAGTGTATAGAATGTATGGTATAACAACAAAAGTTCAATCAAGTTTTCTTAACAGTCTTTCCCTCTTTCAATATGACACACGTTTTTCCATCGATAGGATTGTTTGTAATATCTTTAGTTCCCAGTTGTTTAGTTCAATGGCTATCTTCAAGGGATTCACTGAATAAAATTGCCTTGCATTCTCATATACATTCAGAGACATAATGTCCTCATATTTTCAATTGGGTTAAGATCAGAGCTTATCAGAGGCCTTTCAAGAGTAGCAATATTTTTTGAATTGAAACAGTTTTTCGTAGAATTGTAGATACGGATATGTCGATATTCCCATTTCGTCCTCCTATGTCATTTGCAAATGGCATAAGATTTTTTTCTAGTGTTTCTAAGAGATGTGACACACATACACAAAAGAAAACAAAACGAGACCAGTTTAGTAAATCACTGTACTTACAGAATCAGTTCTCCGTGACATTATCATTTTCAAAGTAGTTCCCTTCAGCATTCACACACTTCTGCATTTGGTACTCCCATTGCTGGTAACAGCTCCGGAACTAGTTTTTTTGGATGGCCCTTTATAAGATATTCCGTTTTTGCCTAAACCTCTTCAACTAAGGTAAAATGGGTTCCTTTTAAACAAATTTTAACTGTAGGAAATAAAAAAAGTCGCCTGGGGCCAAATCAGGTGAATAAGGAGGATGCCCCCACCACAGTAATGTTTTTGCTGTTCAGAAACTGCTTCACACATAGGGCCGTGTGAGGGGGTGCATTGCTTTGGTGCAACAGACATCCATCACTCCCCAATTCTGACCTTTTCCCCCCTAATTTTTCCCGAAGTCTTTTTAGTACTTTAATGTAGTACTATTGATTAGCAGCCTGACCACTGATGTGAGTGGGGGAACCCACTCATATCACGAATTTTGGCAATGTTTTGGTCTGTAATCACTGACTTGGGGCGTCCAACATGTTAATCATATTCCACACCTGTCCCTACTCCATAAAAACCACTTATGCCATTCAAACACATGTGCACGAGACAAAGTTTCATCTCCATAAACCTCTGTTAGTTTTGGAATTGTTTTCGTGGCTGGTTTCTTATGTTTCACAAGAAACTTCTTGTTCATTCGACATTTTTTTGGCAGAAAGCAGTTGCACGTTTTCACTCAATGACGCAGTAGTCCCAACTGGCGTGATCGGTTAAGGCGAAACACTGCCACATGGATAGAGGAGGTGCGTGAGATATCGTCACCAAAACAGTTGTTATCCTTTTTTCAAGTTACACATTAAGTCTCGTTTTTTTGTGTCACACCCTGTGTCTATTTAGAAGTGTTCTGCCAATCATGTAAAAAGGCCAAACCCCTTTTCACCGTTGAAAACAAAAGTTGCCCACATCATCACAGATCCATCACCACTTTGCTCACTGAAATAGTTCATGGGGTTTTTTAGCAAGTCATACCAATATTTTGTATTCCCGTCAGGTCTCGATAGAGGTTCTATTTCTTTTTATCATTGAAAATGACAGAGACATCTATTTATCACCATATGGTTACGAGCCCATAGTTATCTCTTACTAATATGAAACTTTGAGAGTGGTAATTTACGAGCTGTTTATGCGTAGATCATATATCCGAATTCTATAATACGTCTATAAACAGTGTTCTTGAAGATTTGTAACCGCGGAGCCCTAGTGGTTTTGCGAGCAAGCATTTTCCGCTTTGAAATCTATTATTTAGTTCTAGTGTTTTGAAAAGATGATGCTGTTTGCCTATGGTACTGAATTACTTCTCATCCGGCATTTCTTTTGTGGTGAAGAAAGTTTTTCTTTGAGGAAGGTAAGAATTTAGACCCTTTAAATTTCTGTTTTGGTGTTTACAAAGCTTTTGCATTCGGACCGATGACTTTTGAAATTACGAATAATTAAAACAACAAAAACTCTTTTTTTTTTGTGAAAGGAGGAATTAAATTTGGATACATATTTAGAACTATCTGCTGATTATTTGCATTATTCTTCAGAATAATCCAAATAATCATCAAACTTCTTCAAACATACACACAAATCCCCCAGCCGTTTTATAAAGCACTAACATAAGATTTTTTCAAGATATATGAAAAATTCTTCATGGCATGCAGAGAGTGTACTTACAAAAAGCAAACTTAAAAGATTGTTTTGTGTTCCACAATTGTAAAATAAAAAATGGTATAAAAACTTTAAAATTAAAATAAAGTTCTTCCATTTTCTCATTCTATTAATTATGGTTTTTAGTTATACACAATAAAAAACTGCCCTTTTTTAAAACCATTTTCGGCAAAAAAAAAAAAAAAAGAATAAATAAATAAAAAAAAAGACCGGTTAAAAGGGATTAACAGTTTCATTGCGCAATTTCGCACAAATTCAAAATTTTATTCATTTTATATATAAGCTAAGAAACTTCATACATCTTGAAACGCGGAACAAACGCGGTAGCTTTCTTCTTTTTTTTTTTCAAAACATTTATTAATCTCCGAATCACCGTCATAATTTCAAATTTGCGTATTGCATTTGTCAATAAACTTTTTTTGGACAGATTTTTGTTTATTCTATGAGTCTTTTGTCTTCAGTTTATTCTATTAATTTGTAACTAATTATATGATGTAGCATTGTTGACCTAATATTTCTACACAGTTAGTTTCATCGATATACATCAGATATAATAAAAAATACAGGCAAAATACAAGATTCTTTTGAGGAGAACACAGTAGTAGAATGGTCATTTTACTTATCAATAAGTATATGAATTTTGTAAGTATATTCATGATTTTAAATTTAAAGTGTTTTTTCCCTGCGAAACGATTTTGTGCTTTCGAAAACACGGAAAATGAAATATATAAATAAATTTATATTAAAATAGTAGTAAATTACACGATATTAACGATTTTCAGATTCCTTATAGGATCTTTGAAATTTTCTAGCCAATTCTAGATAACATTAAATTATTACTGAACTAAATGAACTTTTTTAACAAGTCAGTATCAAAAGTATTAATTGAGCTAAGAGCAACATAATTTGAAGTGTCATATGAAAAAAAGCGGTCTCGCGAATTATTTAAGATTTTTAAAAGGTATTGAAAATATCTGTTTAAGTATTGACATTTCTGCGCCATAAATAAGGCATTATTACAAATGAGTGAAAAATATCATGATAATAATAGAATGTATTCATATTTGAAAAAAAAAATTTTAATTTCCTTCTACGGTCAATTCTATTTTTTAATTATTTATACATTATAATGGCTCCAGATTATTAATCACTTTGTTTAAAAAGCTTGTGCAATTATTCGAAATTTGGGAATACGAATATTTTTTTTTTCTTATCACGTTACATTCCATTAAATATTTATAAATGCTATACGTAATGTTATATATATATATATATATATGTATATATATATATATATATAACATTATGTATAACATATTGTATATAAATCTTCAACTACATATTTTTTTTCTTCAAAGTTCTGTTTCCTCACAAATTAATACATAGCTTATGTGAATAATAAAAGCTATATAACATAAGTAATATTAGTAACATAAGTATTAAAGATAACAATATAATGGCATTATTTTTATTATTTAACAATAAGGTGGCAGCATATGTCAGATATTTCACATCCTAAAAACCTTCAGCTAAACACTTCATTTAGTATAAAATTTTAATTAAAGTTCATCATTTTTTAAAAACACAGAATCAAAAATATTTTTATGTTTACGTCATTTAAATTATTTTGTAAATTGAAAGTGCCCATTGGCGCTTTCAATTTAAATTTGGCAATTCACAATAAATGACAATTAGTAAAAATTCTAGACATAGCTAAGAGGAAAGCGTGCTATTAAAACACAAAAATAGAAGGAATTGTATACAGCTGTGGCATTGGCCTGTTTGTTCGAAAATAACTCGAGAACATTTCGGTAGTTAAAAATAGTTAACGAAGAAAAGTCACAGAGTCTTAAAGGTAGTACGTCACAAATGATATTTTCAACTTCACAAGCGTACAAAACATTCAAAAGTGTCGGAGAAAAATTAAAACGTATTACAAAAAATGTTTTACCTTCCGAAGAATTTTCACTTTAATCCGCGGGTTAGATATGTAGAATAAATAAGTTATAAGGAATGCAATCACAAAAGAACACAATAACACCGGTGAAGTTTTCCACGTGACTAAAAATAAGTCATATATGTTTCGAAATGTTTGTTGTAGGAATGTTAACAAAGTAACAGCATATTTATTACACATTCCATGCTCACGGCTTCTAATTCTATATCTTTTCTTCGTCATCATTGCCAATGCTATTGAAACTCGAGAGTACCATGTGTTGAGGAATTCTTAATGTGGGCAACTTGCCATGGTGCAGCCATTACTCGAAATACTTCCTTTACAAAGCTGTGACAGAAATAGTTCTCTGGAGAAACTCAGGATTTTTAGATAAACTGACAACTTAATAACACAATAAATGTACTATGCAGTAAATTGTTAAACCTATTTGTAAGCATAGGTTAAGAACACGAGTTTCTTAATATTTGGTATAAGATCATAATTAATTAATTAATAAGGCCTATGAAAAGTTCATTACAATCATTCTAACGCTGTATTCAAAATTCACATAACATGATTTATGGCTATAAGTTAATTTATTTGCAGATATATCTATCGTTTTTATATCTAGAAAATTCCTTTACTTTCATTGCTGCTTATTTATGACACCATTTTCAAGACAATGGGTAACAATAACCAATATACCAGAGTATTAAAATATTAAGGTGGTAATATTTTGTTAACCTGAGTGTTGTTCACTAATAAGAGGGGAGCATTTTTCCATTAAAACAAAGTTGTAATTATATTAAAAATTTGGTAAAGCACTAAAATTCATGTTAAATGAAATTCGTAGGAAGACAGGGGAGTATATTGAATTTTTCTTTCAGGGAGTTCAGATTTTTACAAGTTAATATTCGTGGTTTAATGAATGTTCTTAAGTAGCAATTCAGGAAAAGGTGGAGTTCGGAACTCTATGAGCTTTCTGTGTACACTGCTGGTGTTAATGCATGCAATGTAATCATGTAATCTAGAAAAGTATTACACTTCTCTTTTATATATAATGTACCTCTTTAGTGTATGAGCGATTGATTGCATTTGTTGTGCAGAAATTTATATATATATATATATATATATATATATATATATATATATATATATAATTAATTAAGTGGCAAAAATCAGAAAATTAGTTGGGATTTTTTAGTTTAAATTAGAAATACAGTTTAGTTAGTTCTGATAAATATCATGAATAATAATATTTCTAAGTGTCCATATATAAGTATAGTATATATATATATAAAGCTTCTACGAAAATCAGAAAAAAATTGAGAAAACTAATAATTCGTTACAATTGTTATTTAGAGTGTACAAATCTTAAATTGAACTAATTATGAGCTATGATCAGTTTTTAAGTTTAAATCCTAGATAACGAAGAATTTTTTTAAGAAATCACTTTTTTGAAATATAATTGTCATGAATTTTTTTTATCAAAATTAAGTATCATGTGTCACACCAAAATTTCATAAATTATCACTTTCTTCGGATGTTTATATTTGAATGGGCCACGTACAAACTCAGTTATGTTGAAAATTTACCTGGGTTTATGCTAGAAACTTGGCAGTATAATTCAAGAAAAAATTTCAATATTGCCCTTAAATTTTTATATATATCCTTATATATGTATATATTTAAAAACTAATTATTGAAAATACAATGCAAATTAATGTTATCAATTGCCAAAGTATGTATGATATATGAACATCTCATAATATTCAACAAATTCAAGAATAGGTATTGGATAATTTTATGATGTTGAGTATTAAAGAGCAAATACGAGTATCAGCTTACCTTTTCTATAGATGATGTGTAAGCTGGTAAAGACAGTCTTGAATTTCGCTCTGGAGCATGAGATGAACTGACCAATGACGATGAGGAATTTCTTCTTGACAAAGAAGGGCTCCTCCCCAACAAATCATTGGTACTAGTAGTCGATGATTTCCATTTCGAATCAGATGTATTCCAAACTGCGCTTGTATAACTGCTTACAGAATTGAATTTCGGTACACGTGCTGTAAAGCTAGAAGTCGACACATTTCTCGGCAAAGTACTTGACGTATACGAGTTATTTAATGAGTAAGAACTTGGAGATCGATATTTTAATGATAACGTGGAACTATAAGCAGGAGGTTTGTAACGGTAGTTTAATGTACTTGACAGAGAACTGTAGGAGTCACTTCCCGCAGAACTTCTAGGTGTCGGAGTATATGATGACAGTCTTGAAGATGACAGCGAAGGAGAATATGCATTGTATGGAGACATTTAAATAAACAATTTTCACACTGCAACACTTTGCTTTGAAATTTTTTATGAAAAATGTTTTGATTTTGTATTTTTAAAACAGTATCTCACACCACACTTCCTTCCTTTTATTTCTAGATTTAAAATGATTTATTTGGAAAGAATTTTAGAGATTTTTCCGATAGTTTCCTTTAAAACACACTACAGCTAATAAAAATTTGATTAAAAATCGCAGTTGACGAACGAACCATTACTGTTTAATCACTCAAAAACATCCTCTGATTCAATTGCACTTTTGAAACGCATTATTTGCTGAAAACTCTCTCGAGCAGATATATTCACACTTTGTTTTGTCACAGCTTATCATATATTATTTTGCTAAGCATAGAAATTTTTTTTATGAAATTTAATATTTATTGATGTGAACAAAAATTGACGAATAGAAAGTTTTAGATTTTCATCAACTTATGCGCACTGCATCATTACTACATAATAGCAGAAGTCAATCAGAACGTATATTCATTTCTGACTGAAATTCTATATTGAAAGAAAATAAGAATAAATATATCAAATGAAAGCAGATAAGTAATTCTAAAATTTGAATTAAAATGAATATACCAATAAGCAAGATAATACAATAAACAAGGTAATAAAATAAATAAAGCTCTAAGCATGTACAATAAAATAAATATTCAGGTTAAACATTACCTCGAAATCAGATGAATTTCTGATAAACAGATGCTCGAAACATTTTGCTGTCAAACGAAATCTTGAAAACGAAACTAGAAATATTTTAACAAAATTTTATTAATAATATGTATCCATCTCTTAATATTCCAAAAAAAATTCATTACTTGTAAGATGCTAGTATGGAAGAGAGTCAACTAAGAGGAACTTTTCCCAGAGTAGTTCCTTTGCAGCCAATTGAACAAGCAAAAAGGAGATGTCTAAAAATATCAACATGACGTCATGAGGAGTCTAGCTCAGAGAACTGCGACTTCCTTAGAGTCTGTTATGGAGAGCAGTATTTAGGAAGGAGTCTTTTTTTCTTTTAGTCGAAAAGTATCATCTTCGAGAGAAAATTAAGTCCTTCACATATTTTTGAAAAAGTTGAATCTTCAATGCATTAAAAAAGGCGTCCTAAATTTAAACGTTCCTATTGAATGAATAGGTTTTTAGTATTTAAATTGCGATAATGTGTAGCATATTTATTGGAATTTTATCTACACTACACATTCTAATTTCATTATAAAAATATTTTACGTTGTTGATATGAAATAAATTATTCCCCAAATGGGTGCTGAACAAAAAATTTATTTCTTAGATATTAAAAATTTTATTCTGCAAATTATTGCAAGTTTTCCTTTTCATTTTCAAATTTTGATTTATTCATTTATTGTTTCTTTTTAGTTGTTTAAAAATATTAGTTTTTCAAAATTTTATTCTTGTTCATGTTTGAAAAGCTATTTTTCGATAATCATCAAACATTTATCGACATTAAATTATGACAAATTATAAAACATCGAATTTTAAGTTTTTGTTTTATGCAATTGCTTTTTATTCCATTTTTTTAGATGAAAGCTAAAAACAGTTTCAATAATAATTAATTTCTTTCTTTTAATATAATATTTTCTAAATTGCATGAAAATTTTTCGAAAATATGCATTTTTTCTTTACGTATTTTAAAGCAAATTCATTATGGTTAAACATTATGGTAAATGCATTAAATCCAGGCTTTTTTTCCAAGTCGCTAAAATTTAAATTAATTCCCTAAACATAATGTTGTCGAAAAGGGTATAGAAATGAGGAAAAATGTGTGAATATGTCGATTACACCCCTACACTTTGAATAATTGAAATAATGTTATTTTAATTACAGAAAATGTTCTCTCTAATAACTACCACCAATTGTTTTAACATTGGAACGTGCTTCTCCTTGACAAAATATCCATTTTACACATGAAAAAATCCTTATGAAAAAAAGAAAGCGTGGTTGCTAGGAAACCTTCAGCTAATATTTTCAAATGAAATACTGAAAGGGAAAGTAGAGAAAATATATAAGCTACAATTAAAACTTGTATTTTTTAAGAGAAAATTGATTTTTCGATTATATAATTCATAGGCTATATTTAAATTGTTACTTTTTACATTGAATATCGAAACATATTTTATGGATATATTAAAAATATTTTACTAAGTGTATCCAAATTCATAAGAGATTTTTATCTGTTCAAGTGCAGAAATTATAATATCTAGCTTCTTAAAAGTTATTAATAATAGCATATTTTAAAAAGAATTTTTACTCAAAATATTTTGTACATGAATTTAAAATTTTATCAGGATACTTTTGACAAATATTTTTTCGAAGATAATTTTTCCATCAATTTGATTTAAAATGCAACAAGTTTTCTGCGCAAATTGCTTATTTGTCGGTCTAGTTAATAATTGTAACACTTGAATTTCTTTTTTAAGCTTCTGGAGAAGACAATATGAAATAATTTCCACAAGGAAGACGCTAAAATGATGAAAGATGTAGAGACAAAGAGGAAATTCTGTCAATGTTAAACATTTTGTTATTAAATGAGCATAGATGTAAACATTGTTTCTTAAAAAACAAAAAAAAATTGACTAATATGATATATTTATACTTTAAAGAACATGGCAAAAAATGGACCAAAAAGATTATAAAATTGAAATTTTCCAGGGAGGTAATCCACATTTCATTTTTTTTTCATTAATATTTTTTATTTAAATGAGTACACCGGAATTTATCACAAACTTTCGTCTCATCCATTTTTTACAACCCCTTTACGCGTAAAATACTTCCAAGTTGAATTTCTAAATTCGATAATTCCCAAGGATTAAAATATTAAAAACCTCGCTAAATTTACTAAATTTTTCTTTTTTTTTAGATAAAAGTACTTTCTTTTTGACATCTGGGTATTTCTTTGGGAAAAAGTGACAAGAAAAAAAAAATTCTAAAAAAAATCATATATATATATATATAATTCAAAAATATATTCAAAATAGTTTTAAACCGAAGATAACTGTTCATGATAGTAAAAAGTATTAGCCACAGTAGTACTACTACAAACTCCTTGCCTTAGGAACCAGGATTGTAGGTTTAAACAAAGTTTTGCGGCTGCCCAACCTTCACCAGTATTTGCCAATACTCTGGTTCATAGGAAAAGTAAGAAATGTCAAGAAAAGTTTAACTATTATTACAAATAAAACCAGAATCTTTTAA
Source organism: Trichonephila clavata (assembly GCA_019973975.1). Classification (NCBI taxonomy): domain Eukaryota; kingdom Metazoa; phylum Arthropoda; class Arachnida; order Araneae; family Nephilidae; genus Trichonephila; species Trichonephila clavata. The sequence goes on from BMAO01031525.1 coordinate 146,465, forward strand.
TATAAAATGATAATACACTGCTGACCACCGTTAATGTAACCCCCTGAAGGAAGCCCTCAAATAACATGAAATTTACAACATGCATTAGCGGAGGTGAGATATACAAATGATTAGAATTTCAGCGCAGACACACATCACGCACGCCTGTGGCGCTACCTCAAAGCTCTATTAAAGGCTTGGAGATTTCGACGATTTCAAATTCGGCAATCGTGTTTTTCTAGTGGTTTTTTCAAAAAATGATCAGTTATGTCTCATAGAAAGCAACGATCAGCTTTTGATCAAGTATCCGAGTTCGACAGAGGAAGGATAGTGGCCTACCGAGATTGCGGATTATCTTTCAAGGAAATCGGTAGTAGTGTTGGACGAAACCAAACAACTGTAATGTGGATATGTGACCGTTCGATGCAGGAGGGTACGACGGACCGACGTGGTCAATCGCATCCACCTCAATACACCACTTCACGTGAGGACAGGCAAATTGTGCGCATGGCAGTGACGGATCGCTCAGTCACATTACGAACCACAGCACATTGAGTCTGTAACGTATCATTCAGTGTCTGCGCGTACCATTCGACGCCGTTTACAGCAGAGTGGTCTGTCCGCAAGACTTTCATTGCTTGGTCTACCCTTGACGCAGAACCATAGATGTCTCCGCCGCCAATGGTGCGATGAAAGAAGGATGTGGATGGCAGAATGGAATGAAGTTGTCTTTACTGACGAGTCACGCACCTGACTGCAACACCACGATCGTCGGATTCAAGTCTGGAGACACCGTGGAGAGAGGATGCTGAACAGCTGCGCTATGCACAGCCACATTGGTCCTGCACCGGGTATTATGGAATGGGGTGGTATTGGATATCACTCTCGCACTCCTCTAGTACGCATTGCCGGTACTTTAAACAGCCAGCGCTACATCTCCGAGGTGTTGGAGCCAGTTGTCCTTCCTTACCTTCAGGGCTTGGCCACAGCTATATTTCAATAGGATAATGCGTGACCACACGTGGCACGCATTGTCCAAAGGTTCTTCGTCAATCACCAGATTGAATTGCTTCCCTCTCCGGCTCGCTCTCCGGATCTTTCGCCGATAGATGAAACGATTCAACGATTGCCACACCAGATCAACTTTGGCAACGTGTGGAAGCTGCTTGGTCTACTTTACCCCAAGAACACATCCAAAGTCTCTTTAAATCAATGCCGAGGCGTATGGCAGAGATGATGGAGATCATCGTTGCCAGTGGCTACTCTGCTACTGATGGCGGCTACTCTGGCTACTGATTCTGGCAGGAACCACACTTCACAGAAGTCTACAAATTTAATCATTCAGCAGTGTATTATAGCCTATAATAATTACTTGTTTTGTTAAAATCAAAGCTAAAAATAATTAGATGAAAAGACTTACCACGTGAGTACAGCAATAACCATTTTTCCCGCGTGACAGAAAGGTGTATATCAGTAACACATAAAATTAGTAAGTTATAATAAAATAGCATTAAGTCTATATATATGCATTTAAAAACTCTAAATATTGTTTTAAAATTTATAGAAAATAAAAGTACAACCCAGACATGTACAATTAGTTTTAAATCAAATATATTATTATTAATTTACTTAGCATGAGGCTCTATCTATCGATTAACTGTACAACTAATTAAAAATGCTATTGTTTACATATTTCATTACACTAAACTGATAGGAATATAACTGTAAATAAAATTAACAGGGTATCCATGTTCAATACAATGTTTAATCAAGTTATTAAAATTTAAATATGTATTAATCACTAACTAATACGTTATTACTATAAATATAACTAAAAATAATATTTCTATATAGAGAGAAATGGATGAATTGGAATTCTAGTATGGCACTTTAAGAATGTTAAAATTAAAATCATCTCTTTTATCATAAATTTTACCATGTAATATGTAATCCTAAATGTACAATGATACATCCAAGTAATTAGTTTAAACTGGATTACTATTAATTTTAATTAGACTTAAATAATTGGTATAAAAAGTAATATTGGGGTTAACATTATTATTTATTACCAAAAATAATTAGATCACCTATGTATCCAAAAATGTAATAATCATTATTAATAATATATTTATATTCGTAAAAGTGTAAATATAAGTTAGCCAAACTATTGCTAGCAGGGCCACCTTGAGGCAAACCTTTAGTTTCTTTATACAATGAACAATCAAAATTATTGTAATTTTCTTTTAAGACTGAATATATGAGAGTTTTAAATTTGTGGAAGATAATCGTAAGAATATAATTACTGTAATTTTTTTAAATTACCTTAATAATATCATTGATATCAATGAAATGGAAAAGGTTGTCGTGTCTCAGTCCTATCTTGGACTGAGCTCACACTGCCCGACGCGCCTCTAAGTGTAGGAGGAGACATATCATCACCAACAAAAGCCACAGCAACAAATATTTATTTAAGACAGACAAACACAATTAACAAACACAAGTTCAAATTATAAGTGGAAACCTCGGAGTGATTCTCTAATACCTAGATTAATCCTGATACTCAAATCTAATACTCAAATCAAACATTCAAATATAATATTCCCGTCTAAGTAATCTCAGCTAACAGAACGGACAAGGAGACGAACTCTTGCTAACCTCAGGTCGGTACTGAATCTAATTCCTTTGATTCCTTTAATGATTAATCTAGTACTTTACTTTAATAATATCAAATACTATCAAATGCGCGCTAAGTTCTTTGAAGTAATCCGCCGACGATACTTACATGTTGTTTGGCAATTCCTTCTCCCTACACATTTACGAAATCTAGACTTTATATAGTTGAACTAATTAGCATATAACTATCTCATGTTTTTCCCGAAGAGGCTGTGAAATAGTATAAATGCTGGCCCCAAAGTTACCCAAGAGGATTAGTAATAAATTCTCGCGGATAGCTCCGTCACAAGGTCTTCAAATATGTGTATATATATATATATATATATATATATATATATACACTCATGGTCAAAAAATTAGCGCACCAAGAAATAATTGCGGGATCGTAACGAAACTTGGCATGAAGGTATATGTCGGAGAGATATGCAAATGATTAGAAATGCACCGTGTGTTTGCACATTACGTATAGCCGGTAGAGGGCGTTTAACATCGTTCTCCGTGGAGTTTAAAATAGGTAACCAAAGCTTGTTTGAGCGAGCTGCATCGTTTACAAAGGAAGGACTGAGGTAGACATGCCATTACACCGTTTTCGCAGACAATATGAGCAGCTGTCGCAGTTTGAGAATGGGTGAATCATTAGCATGATGGAAGCTGGGTGGTCAGCTAAGTGAGTAGCTCGTCAATTAGGTCGCTCTGATTGTGTTGTGAGGAGGTGTTGGGACCAGTAGGTCCAAGAAATTGTCATTTACACGAAGACCAGGGCCAGGACGCTCTCGACAGACCTGTCGTCGAGAAGACCGCCAGATCGTAAGAAATGCATGCGTACAGCCAACTGCTTCATCAGCCGCTATCTAGCCACAGGTAGCACCTTCACTAGGGGCCCCAGTGTCTTCTGGAACCATACGAAGGCGCCTGGATGAAGGACATTTGGGATCACGTTTCCATAACGTGTGCTGCTTTTGACGCAAACCCATCGACGCCTCCGTTTGGAATGGTGCCGCACACGAGGAAACTGGACTGCAGCGGAATGGAACCAGGTCGTCTTTTGCGACGAATCTAGATTCAGTCTCAGCAGTGATGACAATCGTGTTCGTGTGTGGAGACCCCGTGGTGAACGCCTCAATCCTACCTTTGCTTTGCCACGATACATCGCTCCCGCAGCTGGTGTGATAGTATGGGATGCCATTACCTACAATACACGGGAACCCCTAGTATTGATCCGTGGCACCATGACAGCCCAACGGTATGTCCATGACATCCTGCAACCACGGGTGTTGTCATTCATGCAACGGTTCCCAGGACCCTTTTTTCAACAAGCCAATGCTCAGCCTCACACGGCAAGGTTATTACAAGACTGTCTCCGCACTAATACTACCCTTCTTTGTCCTGCCCGATACCCATATTTGTCTCCAATCGAGCATATCTGGGATCATTTGGGACGGCCAGTTGGGCTTCTCACGAGTTTGAACGAACTAGAGGCGAGGTTACATCAAATATGGAACGAAATGTCTCAAGACATCCTACAGAACGTGCATGCCTCAATACCCGATCGTATCGCATCGTGCATTCGCGCTAGAAGGGGTTCAACAGAGTATTAAGTCCTTTGTCCTTTTGCCTTTTTCTCTGAAATAAATGATCTTTTTTCTTTGATTTTCTAATCATTTACTTATATCAAAGTAGTCATTACGTATGTAAAATTTCGTTTTATTTGTTTCATATAATTCTTCTGTGCGTGTGTATGTGACTCAACTCCTCCTAAACGACTGGAGCGATTTTGATGAAATTTTTTGTGTGTATTCAAGTGGATTCCAGAATGGTATAGATTCACATTCGGTCTTATATTGCAATTAGTTTAAAACCTTAAAACGCGTTATTGTTTTACCCCGGTTTGTTGTTTTTTATGCGCCAATGCTTGGCGTCAAAAACCGGTTTCGAGCCAAATAACTTTTAAACTGTTTTACTCTCCACTTCACGTCTAATCGAGGGTTGCACAAAAAAATTGGTGACTGAAAGAAATGAATATCAGCAAATTTGGCGAGTAATAAATAAATAAAAAAATGCGAGTGAAAAATTATTTTTTGCTTCAATTTTTGTCTCTTTTTTATTAATGTTTATTTAATTTTCAAAATTAAATCCTAAGTGATGCCAGATTAGGATGAAAGGATCTATTCAGTACATTTCTGGGATTCATTAAAAATATTTATCAGTATCAAAATTTTGTTCTCTTTCATAAAACTTATAGTTTACTTTAAAATAATGCCTGAATGTAACTATTTTTTAACATTTAATCGCATAATAAAAACGCAAAAAACTGGTCATTTAAATTTGAAATTTTTTTTTTTACATATTCAGTTAAATAAGCATAACTTCCATAGAAAAAATAAAAGCAAAGTTCATGTAAAATATTCTTCATTAGTAATTGCCAGCGTATTTTCTGTACCTCATAATGATACTTCAAGCTTTTTCTAAAGTTACGAAAGTTATTTTAATTCCAAAGTATTTTTTCTTTGTTTTACTGAACGTAACATAATTTTGTAATACATTTTTTTAACTTACGTACCACTTCTTATAAAATATTTTACACAAACATTTTTAATAAAAAACAAAACATAATTAAACAGTTTTTTTAAATTATATAGCTGCATATTATCTTCGAAAAATATAATGAAAGTAATAATCTTTCTTTTTTTTACATTTAAAACGTACTTATTAAATAAAAAAAATGTGTACTTTTATCAATTTAGTTTTTTATGTTATGGATTTTCTATCGTCCTAATGAATCGACATTCTGTACAAAAACAGTTCATGCTTTGTTCTTAGTATCAGTCATTTAAAAAATAAAATGCCGAAAACTTTTCTTTAGAATTGTGAAACTTACTGAAAAGTTAATCAATATTCAAATTTTTAAATTCCTTCATAACATTTTCAGTTTACTTAAAAATACCTCGATGTACACATTTAAAAAATTATGTTACTTTTAAAATTCTCAGAGTTCTCCTTCTATTTAAAAAGACTTTTCACCCTATACGATGTGATGTTTGTGGCCTGGTCGTCATATCGCGTGGTTTTTATTCGGAAAGACTGGGGTTCTGTCTTTCTCAATTGTATGTTTTCTGGAAAAATACTCAAAATTTTACTTGCACATTTAATAACTTCGCCAGCAACTTTTTTAATCGGAAAGATCATTTGTCTCACTACGAAGGTATATATATATATATATATACATTACAAAAATATACAAAAAATAGTTATATACCTAAGATAACTATAGTCATGATAGAATAGATTTAGCCACAGAAATGCTAGAGCAAATTGTATATATAATCTTACCTTTTACTATTTTATTATATTGAGTATATATATATATATATATATATATATATATATATTGTTGAAAAATAACGATACTGTGCATATTTTATGAATTTTTCTACAATAAATCAATATGGATGGGTTTCTATGAAAATTGATTCCGCGATATGGTATATATATATATATATATATATATTACAAAATAACAATATTTTCATTTTTACGATTTTTTTCTAAAATGAGTCAATACGAATGCGTTTTTTGGAAAATGGTTTTTAAATCATCCCATAGGGATTTTTAATCGTATAGTTATGAAATTTTGTAATTTTAAAAATTGCTACTTTTCTGACTTTTTTCAACATACAACAATTTTTTATAAGGTACATTTCTCCGGGGGCTAAAAATTACAATAAAATAATGCAAAGTGAGTGAGTGAATATTAAAGTCGCCCTGTTCCCCTATACTCGAGGGCTTTTAGTTGCAGACCTCGAAATTTTGAACCATGGTCAAGGGACGAGGATGACACCTGAGCTGGCACCCATCTCTCCTAACTACCACACCACACCAACTGGAAGAAGTTTGAGCCTCGACAGATTTAACGCATTGCCCCCCTACAAAGCGGGTCCTCAAAGGTAGCCAAAATTGTCAAAGGACAGTAATAATTAATAGCGGGAAACCACCAGGAATTCTAGGTTTTGAGTGCTTACAAAGCATGGGCGGAAAAATAAATTCGGTAACCTTACTTCTCCTACCCCCCCCCCCCTCCTCCCTTCTTTTCTGCCATTGAGATGAATATCAATAAACGAGATTTTTTCCCTTACTGCCATTTTTTAAATAAATGGCACATGTTACATTTAATTGCTAAATGAACATTTTTAATCAATTTTATTAATTCAAAATCTAAAAACGAAATTATTGTTAAAATAATGAATATGTTAGTTTTTTATAATATACTTTTTTCCGTCAGATACGTGTTTAAATAATTTATATAACACAGAGTAGAATGAAAAACTATAAAATTAAAATAGAATACTAAAATGTTTTTACAGATAGTATCATTTTCTTTTTGAATGGTTTTTTTCCAGTGAATGTAAACATATATCTAGGCTTTCACCCATAGTGTTTTTTTTTAACACTTACATATGTTTAATCATACACATTCAAAGTTTCAGAAAAAAATTGTTTCAAGAGCTCATTGTAACTTCTTTGCCCAAAACTTCCTGATAAATCTCAGCTTGGGTTATAGCTGATCATTTTAATAATAATTGACCTGCTTTAATAGGGTAATTTCCCCAGATTTCTTAGGGGTCTCAGGGGCGTTAACTTTTTCTGGAGGGCTGAAAATATAAACAATATTCAAATACATATAACTCTTTTAAATTAAAATTAAATAATTCGAATATTTTACAAATTATTTATAAAGGAATGAGGCTTCAGAAAAGTGTAAAATGTTTAAAATATAATCATAATTTTAAAAATTATAAGCATATGAAAATAAGAAATTTTTTATAAGAAATATTAATCAAGTTTTACTGCACGCATGCTATTTTCTCTCAAAAAAGTATCAGCTTTAAGTACTAGCAATAAATTGATTTATAAAGTTGAAGGTATCCTTATTACACCGTAGTAAATTTTAAAAAATAGAATAATAAATTATACTTTTTTTTAAAAAAAATTATATTTTCAAAATTTTTTTAAAAATTTCAATATTTTTCAAATATTTTTTGAAATACAAAAGATATATTGTTCTTAATTTACTAGAGCTTAAAGAGTATGATACAATTATAATTCTATACAGTTTTATGCGACAAAGACTACTATTTTAGAAAATAGCGTGCGCGACACAAAAATTACTTAATATTTATTACAAAATTATTTCTTATTTGCATATGCTTATAACTTTTAAAATTATGATTATATTTCAAATATTTTATACTCCTTTGAAACCATAATCCTTTGTAAATAACATGTAAAAGATTCGTATTATTTAATTTAAATTTAAAAGAAGTATACCTGTTTGTGAAAATTGTTTACATTTTCAACCCTCGAGGCAAAATTAACACCCCTGAGACTTCTTAATAAAACTAAATCTACCATTGCTGTGCCTTTCAATTTTAAAAACTCTTCCATTCTTCTAATAAATATTTACTTTCTCCCTCGTGATGATTTCATTGATTTAATTGATGAACCTTCCATTTACAATTGTATTGAACAAAATTGTCTTTTGATCGGGGATTTCAATGCGAGATCCCCAATCTGGGTTACAATTATACTGATGCACGGGGGACTTATTAATTGATTTTATCTTACAGAATAATCTCCATATTTGTAATATACCGGAGTTGGGGCCCCACCTTTGAGGCTCACTCCGGTACAGGGAATCCTGATATCACCCTTATCTCTAACAACATCTACTATTTAATAAATAATTGGTAGATTTTGGGCCAGAAATCTCTTAATGACCACCGGTTTATTCGTGTACGGCTCCGTGGCGATCTACTAGGTTCAGACTTTTATCTTAAAACCAAATATGGGTCCCATAAGTTCCTTAACCTTTTTAAAGTTCATTATGACGAAATGAACAATAGAGCAGATACTATCTGTAATACTGATCAGTTGGAGGGATTTATAGCTGTTTTTATCCATCACGTGAGGTCGTCTGCTTTTAAAACATTTCGTAAGCGGCGGATCCTCCCTGCTTGGACCTTTACCTGGTGGAATTCTAACTTAAAAATCAATAGGAATAAAACTAATGCCTTTAAAAGAAAATTGCAGTATTTAGTTAGAAATAATTTTTGTATCAGTGAAATAGAGGCTTTTAAATTTTTATATAAAAAAGCAAAAATCTTACTATAAGAAACTGATTATTCAAACCAAATGGGAAGCCTGGGAGAATTACTGCCGGTTCAATACTGAAAGGTATGGTTTAATTTTAAAAGTCGCTTTTGGTAAGGATATTAATTTCAATGCTATAGAGATTTCTCTCCCAGACTCGCCTAGTTCAACCCCAAAACAGAAAATTGAAAAACTTTTATGTACTGTTTTCCCCTCCTCTTCCCCTTTTGCCATTGGCTTTAATAATTGTTTTCCACCTGAAGATATCATCCCTGAGGAGGTGGAGATAGTTTTTCGGAATTTAAAGGCTGGCAAGGCCCCTGGGCTTGATCTTATAGATTATAATATTTGGAAAATAATTATATTTATTCTAGCTATCCGCAAGTTATTATAAAAATTATTAACCTTTGTATTAAGTTTTCATATTTCCCTAATATCTTAAAAAATGCTAAATTAAAGCTTCTTTTTAAACCTGATACGGACCCATCCTCTTTCAATTCGTATCGGCCGATTTGTTTGTTACCTACCCTCGGAAAAAGTATTGAACGTGTTTTTGCTAATAGGCCACACTTGGTTAACTAATCATAACATTATTCACAAAAATCAATTTGGCTTTAGGGAGAACTGCAGCTGCCATTAACAACTTAATTACTTATATTATATAAAAATAACAGAGTTTCTGGTCAGACATCTTTAGTCCTAATTGACATTAAAAGTGCGCTTGACAATATAAATTGGCCGATCTTATTTCAGATTTTTTACAACTACAATACCCCACTTTATTTTCAAAATATTATTTACTCCTATTTGGTTAATGGGTTTGTTGTTTTTTTGTAATAATAATTTTTCGGTTAAGCATTCAATCAATCAAGGCTGTCCCCAGGGTTCCGTTCTTGCCCCAATCTTGGGGAGCATTTATTTCAATCCAGTCTTAGGCCTCAACTCGGAAAATTTTTTAATTCAAGCTTTTGCGGACGACCTTGCAATTGTCACCAGGGGCAAGGCCCGAAAAACTTTAGAAATTGAAACCAATTCAATTCTTGACCAAATTTCTAATAAGCTCTCAAAAATCTTAAACTTGCTATTTCTCCTGAAAAAACTTACTCAGTCGCATTCAGGTGTACAGTCCGTGGTGGTATTGTGTTTCGCAGAAAAACCTATCTTTAAAATCAATAATGTTACTATAGGAGTTGTCGAGTCTATTAAAAATCTTGGGCTTATTATTGACAACCGGCTCTCTTTGTTCCCTCATATAATTTTTTTTAAAACAGAGAATTTATCAATTGTCTCTTCAATTTAATAGAATTTTGTTTTCCAAATCTATCTTAAAAATTTTAAATTGTGGTACTTTACTGTGATTGAACCCATCATTATCTATGGTGCGGGAATTTGGGGTGGCTCACTCACATCTCGTCATATACAAAAACTTAACGCTATTTAAAGAATTTTCCTTTTAAAAATCACGAAGGGCTTCAGGACCTCCCCCACCAACCTCTTACAAATCATTTCTGGGGCTCTCCCAATTCACCTTTCTGTTAATAAAGCTTTTCTTAAATACCAAATCTGGAAACTTCGGAACTCTGTGAATTAAATAATATTATTGTTTGTCATTCCATTGAAAATTTTATTTCTCTCCACTCTGTGGAAGCTCGTAATAGGATTATTAGTTTTAATCAATTGCAGAGGCCTAATGAGTGGGAGGTGTACACCGACGAATCCAAAATTGGGACTGAGACCGGATTCGCGGTGTGCATTTTTTATTGGGGGTCCCTTTATGGGAACTATTCTTTTAAATTAAAACCCTACAATACTGTTTTCCAAGCGGAGATATCTGCAATCGGCTTCTCCGTCCTATGGGCAGTTGCTAAAAGTGTTAAAATTAATATCTACACTGATAGTTTATCATCCATTCTTTTCCTTAAAAACCCTAACAATAAATCTTCCTATCTTAATTTAATAAAGAATAAACTCTCTATGTACCGCAACTTTTACAATATTTTCTGGGTTAAGGCTCATAATAATAATTTTTTTAAGGATATTGCAAATCGTTTTGCTAAAGTCGCTACTACTAGTGGTGTAGAGGTGAGTGTCCCCACCCCTCGCTCTTATATCACCAAGATCCTTCAAAATAAATTATTTGAAGACTGGGAAAGTTGATGGTCAAACTCTTCTATTGGCTTACGAGTCAAATCCTTCTTTCCCAAACTCAGTCTAGATATCAATCCCCATTCCAGTTACCCAATTCTTAACAAACCATGGCCCATTTGTTTCTTATTTGCATCGCTTCAAATTAAAAGCTACTCCCAATTGTCTTTGTGGTTCTGTTGGGGACGCGGACCATTACGTGTTTGCATGACCTCTGACTAAGGATTTCCATTTGGTTTCTCCATCTGAAAATGCTAAAAAAGCCTGGTTACAATCTGTCGTTAAAAATCCTTCTATTCACTCTAAACTAATATCATGTGTGTATTAAAATTGCCTCTACAATCCGGGATCAAATTCCTTAGGTAAGATTATATTGGTACTCCTTTGTGGTCCACGCGTTTTTTTTCCCCATCTCTCTTTCTCCAAATGTTTTCCTGCCTTTTTTTTTTCAAACCCTTTTTATATTTCTCACAAAATATATTGTAGCTTCCTGGTTTAACTCTTGGGTTACAATTTTAATATATTTTGTGGTTATTTTCTTGTTTGTTTTTTTTCCTAGCGAAAAAAAAGATATCTCAAAAAAAATAATCCTCCTTCCAGTGCTGTGAATCATTTCCTTTTCATTAAACTGAAGGACCAATTAAGGGAAAATATCAACAAGAAGTGGTGACTCCAACTGAAAGCTGGATTCCAAAGAAACATTTTTTTTAAACATTATTAATTTTGCTTCCTGTCTCTTTTATTATTATTTTTTTGTCTTTTTGATGCATTTGTCTTGGATAATTCTATTGTTGTTTATGTTTATGTAAGAAAGCTGGAATTTTGTAAAATGTAAACTTTGATTTTTTACAATAAAGACTGGACGTGAGGGTGGTTGTTTCCCGAGTGATCGGATTGTAGCTCTAAACCCTCTTCGGGTGAGCTCAGTTTCTTTGGGCATTCATCATCATCAAGCTTCATCATGTTTTCAAAATATTTAGATTTTATAGCGGGATATAAAAAATTATTTTTTCCCTACAATCATCCTTTCTTTTACTGATAGAACAACCGCTTCAGCAAAATAAAACATTTTAGAAAGTAGAATGTAAAAGAGCAAGAGAAAAATAATTGCACAGAGTTGCCAGAAACTTACGCAACGAAGTAGCTGGAAGAATAAAAATTTTCATCAATGCGGTACAGACTGTTAAATCTTATTCATAAAAATTTGAAATTTTTGAATTTAAGATGTGTGTACAGACAACATCTGTCTAGTTCACTAGTATATATATACATATACATGTGTGGGGCGGCGTCTAGGGGAAGGTTCGATTTTAATGTTAAAATAAGCACGCAGAGTTAAAATAACCTAATTTATTAAAAACACAACTAAAACATTTACTATCTACAAGGGGTTTTAAATAATTCGAGATAGCACCATACAAATTCCGAAAACACGTACTCTTTCTCAAAACAACGGAGAGACCGATTTCCTCTTACCTGCCTTCGTTCAAGCTTTGGTGCAACTCCCAGTTTCTTTTCTGCCACCTCATAAATACATGACCTCATCGTATCGCGCAGCTAAAACTCACGTGGTTTCGATTAGTGGTGCCATCTCTTACAATAAAAATCAAAAGAAGTAAAAGAAAACTTGCACTCCTTTCCTACAAGTTCGGCCATCCTGGGAATCACTGACCTCAGTGATTTTACATACCATACAATAAAATATCGGCCTCTGCAAAATTAATATTAATCGGAGATAAAAATTCCAAGATAGACATTCAAATTTAAAAATAAGGATACAACTCTCAAAAATGAAATATTAATAGCAAAGAAAACAAAACACATTAATACACATTATGTTCTTTTAAAAAGAATAGAAAACGCTTTTTATAAAAATACATCATCATGGTGAGTAAAATTTCATTAAATCAGCAGATGAATTTGTTATCTTAGGTCCCTCATGATCACCCACTTTCTCTAAATCATATCTATCTCTAGGTTTTACTTTAACTATTTTATATGGTCCCTTCTCCTGTGCTAACTTTATTATCCCAGTTTGCATATCTCTTGGTACAACTATCAATTCACGACCTTCAACATATTTGTAAAGTATTTCGTTTTTATCGAAAAAGTCTGAATTGCTGTTTGTTTCAATCAGTGACCTTAGACTCTGAGTGTATTCATCCTCTTGTTGTGCCCTTTTTAATCTTGCGGTTAGAGTATCGTTAGTAATTATTGCGACTGGATATCTGCTAAGGGCATCCACATGTTGCATTCTCTGGCCGGAACGATGCACAATTTCATAATCAAACTCTTCCAGCAATAATGCCCATCGCGCTATACGAGTAACCAAATCCTTTTTGACCATAGTCTTTTGAAACACTGAGCAATCCGTTATGACTTTGAAATGATTTCCCATAAGGTAGGTACGAAATTTCTTTAAAGCGTTGACAACAGCAAGAACTTCAAGTTCATAGCTGCTATACTTCTTCTCTGCCGGAGTAGTTTTCTTAGACATGTATTGAACAGGATGCAATTTTCCATCTTCTGTCTCTTGGAGTAAGACGGCTCCGTAGCCTTGTTGACTTGCGTCCGTGTGCAATTCGGTTGTTTTTCCCTGCTGGAAAATACTTAATACTGGACTTTCAGTCAATAATTGCTTGAGCTTTGCAAATGCTTCTATTTGAGGTCGTTCAAAGACAAATCGATTGTCGTTTCTAATTAGATCACTCAAAGGTATCGCTATTTTAGAGTATGACGGAATAAATTTTCGAAAATAGCCAGTGAGTCCCAAAAAGCTTTGGACTTGTTTGACAGTCGTTGGTACAGGAAACCTCTTGACAGCTATCGTTTTTGCAACTGAAGGGCGCACCGATCCATTTTCAACAACGTGACCCAAAAATTCCACCTTTCGTTTTAAAAACTGACATTTTTCAAACTTGATCTCCAACCCATATCTGGATGCGACCTCAAACACCTTCTTTAGTTTTTCCAAACCTTCTTCCTCATCTTTAGCTGGAACGATCAAATCGTCGAAATAAATTATTACGATGCCTTTTCGCATGAGTTCCCTAAAAATGCTGTACACATATCTTTGGATTACGCCTGGGCTTGTACTGAGACCAAAAGGTACCTTATTAAATTCGAACTGACCGTCTGGTACAACAAAGGAGGTGAAATGCTTGCAATCCTCGTTTACGTCGACATAAAAAAAACCAATTTTTCAAGTCTAACGTGAAATACACTTTGGCGTCTTGCAGCCTATCCAATACGTCCTCTATCAGTGGCAAGGGGAAGCGATCCTTGACTAGTTTTCGGTTCAGTTTCCTATAGTCAATGCATAGTCTGTCGGTACCATCTTTCTTCTCGACTAACACGATTGGACTTGCATATTCAGAAGAGCTTGGTCTCACGATTCCCTTATCCAACCATTCGTCGATCTGCTTGCTGACGGTTTGATTCTCCAGAAACGACAAACGGCGTGCTGTTTGGTAAACTGGTATATCATCCTTCAGGATAATTCTCATGGATACATTTGTCGTTTCGGTCTTCTTAGGTGTATAGCTGTTGATTAGTTCAGAGAGTTCCTTTCTTATTCGAGGATTGATAACACGTTTAACTTCGATTTCGTCTTCAGTTCTTGCTTCATAAACCTGTGTATTCACAAACCACACCTTCTCTTCGTGTTTATGGAAATAAACCCCTTTTTTATCAAAGCCAACAAAAGCTTGTTCCAAAATGTCCGATCCTATCACTGCCTGGAACTCCAAATGCACCGCAGGCACGACATGCCATATTACGGAATATTTCTCTCCATCCAATTCGATTTCTCGTTGGAACGATCCTTTTGTTTTGACTTCGTACTTTCCCAATCCAGATAACACGACAATGTCCTTCGAGAGCTTCGATTGCTCGATGATTCCTTTGCTTACATCTTCACGAATGAGCGAAACTGAGCTTCCAGTGTCGATTAGAACCTCAAAAGTCTTGTTTCCGATGGTTATTTTCCTGGACTTAATTCTGTCTTGCTGAATTCGAGAACAGATCTGGACCAGAGAGCTTGAAGGTTTATTGATTTTCGTACCCTTGTTGCGCTTTGTACAATCTACGGCATAGTGACCTGGTCCCCTGCAGTAGCTACATGTTACCTGTTTATCTCTTTTATCGTAAGTTCTCGTCGATTGAAAGCATTTTCTATCATTCCAATTATTTCCAAGGTGAAAACGTTCTTGCCTTTGAGAACAATTATCGTTATTGTTCGATCTCTTAGCAAATGAGTTTAACTGCTTTGGCCCTATAGTTCTTCGGACGTCCTCGTAATCTTCCTTCATATTAAACTTATGAAAAGTTTCGTGAAGCAGTTTATTCGATGCTTGAACGTTTTCGGTGTTATTCGGCATACCGGCAGTCTGTTGCGCTTGTATTCGCAACTTCTCTAATTCGTACTCTCGTCTTTCTCTCTCATCCTTTCGCATATCCTCTCTCTCCCCCTCTCAGCCCTTTCTCTCTCTTCTCTTTCTGTACGTTCCTCCACTATGCTATTAAGCATCTTTTTAACATCGTCTTCAACGTAATCTGGGCTTTTTACGATCAGCTCCTTTAACTTCAATTTTGTGATACCTGCTTCGATAGTAAGATCCAAATCCTCGGCGAGTGACACCAAATTCTCTTTCTTTTTCACGAGTAAGAATGCCATTTTTATACTCAGAATGGTGACCCAGAGATCAACTTAAATTTTTTCCCAAGTTAAATGAGACAAAACTATGAGAAAAGTTTACTCACCAATTCAGAAACAAAAGATAATTTAAATAAGATGCAATTATCAATTCTAAACAATTATAGACAAAAATGGACTTTTTAAAGAATTCCCGGAACTTAAATCCTTTTGCAAAACATAACAGTATTATAGTTAATATCAATTTTATTTTTTATTAAAAAAACAACGCGTTCCTCTCATTTATCAAAAATAGATTACTAAGAAAAAACACGGAAAGTACTCAGTTTTTTATCCAAAACTAAAAGAACATCAAATATCTCTGTCTGCAATTAAACCAATAATAGTACCTAGTACTTCAAAATTCAATTTCAGATTCACAGAACAGGAAATATACGCACAAAATAATTTATTTAATTTTCGCCTATTACTCACACAATACCAAAAAAAGGATACTAGCACAATTCAATGTAATTCTGAAGACACTTTACCTTGACCTCGATGACACAGGAAATCTTGTTTCGTGTTGATAACTCGCAATTCGATGTAGTTCCAAAGGTTCTCTCGTCAGTGTTGACCTCAATGATCAAGGTAATCCCGTTCAATTCGTTCAGTATCTCGTTGAGTCGCTGGGCTTCCAGTTTTGGTTGACTGCAGCTGACGTGGAAATTCGCCAAGATTCTTTGTTTCTAACCAAGTCAATGGACCCTTCCTCCTGTTGACTGTTCTTGCTGAAGTATTTCCGTATCGCTCGCAGAATCTCCATATTGCTCGTAAGACTTCCGTATCGCTCGTAAAATTTCCTATCCAGCTGAAGGCTTCGCCGGGTCTCTATTCGATGCAAGGCAAGGTCTATGTACCACTCAGGAAATCAAAAATCGATGAGGAGGTAAAACTTTTAAAAAATGCTCTTAGATAAAACTTTGAATAGTTAAAAAATCCCGGTCGAGCCCCCAATTTGTGGGACGGCGTCTAGGGGAAGGTTCGATTTTAATGTTAAAATAAGCACGCAGAGTTAAAATAACCTAATTTATTAAAAACACAACTAAAACATTTACTATCTACAAGGGGTTTTAAATAATTCGAGATAGCACCATACAAATTCCGAAAACACGTACTCTTTCTCAAAACAACGGAGAGACCAATTTCCTCTGACCTGCCTTCGTTCAAGCTTTGGTGCAACTCCCAGCTTCTTTTCTGCCACCTCATAAATACATGACCTCATCGTATCGCGCAGCTAAAACTCACGTGGTTTCGATTAGTGGTGCCATCTCTTACAATAAAAATCAAAAGGAGTAAAAGAAAACTTGCACTCCTTTCCTACATACATAAATCAAGAACGATTTTTGACAGTTTCCTTTGGATATCGGCGTATTTCCACACGACAATGCAATTATCCAGAAAGCGTGATTTCTCAGATCAAGCAACTTTCATCTATCCTTTTATAGTCCAATACCGACATGCCACAGGCCATTAGAGGTGCTGTTGACAACGACGTTTGTTCAGCGTAAGGCACCGGTTGTGTAGTCCCTCACACAGTACTCCACATACGCTGCATCGTATGTTGAGACACATTGTCGGCTTCGGCATTATTGTGACGGATGTCTCCTTCACATCCATCAGTGTTTGAGAGTTAGAATTGTGGTGACCTGTAGCCACCCCTTACATTAATACCTTCCTCTCTATCTGAAAACACGGCTAAATGTGTTGGAAGAACGAATTGATCCAAAGACATTATTCCAATTCAAACTGATTTATTGATTCTTATCAGATATTAAGAACAGACACAACACAATTCTAATTAAGGTATATAACTTTTATAGAGTGTAGATGTGAGAACGTACAAGCGGGAATAATATTACATTACCTCAACTGAATCTAAGATAGCTTAAACGCGCACATTTACAACTACGCCGCTCACTAATAATCAGATTTTACTTAATTAAAATTAAGGTACCTTGTTTCTTAATGCTGCAGATCCATCACGGAGAATTTGAGGCACTCAAATTAGCTGAATGAATTGACGAAGACTCCACGCTCCGTAATAGATAATTTCAATGCTTTTCAATCTTCGAATCCACTTCTCTTTGCTCACATCAAAAATATCAGCCTCGCTTAACTTGTCAACAGCTACGTGTCGACTTCTCACTCTCTTCACTTTACTTAACTTGACTTCTCACTTCGCTCTCTTCAACTCGCGAAAACCGAATTTACATAATATTCCTTATTTACATAAATCACGTTTGGTTTCTCGATGAAGGTTGGTTGAAATAAATATTTTGAATTAAAAATAAAAGAAGTAATTAGTAGAAACCTGTGTAGATCCGTCACAACCCCCTCCGAGAAAAAAACGGGATTTATTCGAGGGTCTAAACGACCTGATAGAAATTACGTTAAATACCTAACACTTGAAAAACGATGTACCTGCACTAAAATTTGAACTCTCTAACTCAACAATTTTAATTGAACAAACATAGACAAAAATAACTACTCTAAAGGGCACTCTACCAGATTTATTTACCTCTTACATAACATCCCTACATTGCATCCCATTCGGGCGAAGATCAGGGCAAAACCTTGACACAAGGGAAAAAAACCTTGATCATGCACTTTACTTAAGTACTAATAAAATTTAAGCAAATTTACAATACAATCTTCATACGACATTCAGCCTTATCTTCAATTTACATCTCATCACTAGATTCAGGGACTGCTATTCTGAAAGGAAACTGGATCAATTGTTGTATCAAAATATGACATTAAATGCACATAACATTATACAATTTCCATATTAACACAACCTCCATCTGGTTTCATTTTCAAAAAACTCCCAACCAATCGCCCTGCGCTGTTAATGTTATTGTTAGTTATCCTTATTACGCCGCGTCCCGAAACCAGATACTACTTATACATTTTAATAATTACTCACAAAATATATACATTTTCAAACATACAATATATTACAACAAACAATACAAGTAAACTCACATATAAAGCCATGTCTTTAATGTGTAGCAAAACAAATGCAATCAAACAAATGTTTTTCCACAATTTGGAAAAATGTTAAATACAAAAGTTCATTTTTCAAACAATACAAAAAACGCACCAACGCAGTGTCAACTTGTGTACACTTTAAATTTTACAAAACAAAAATTTAGACTAGCCCACATTGAAAATACTCTGAACTGTCTGTCAGAGGGAAAATAAACAAATTAGAATTATACAATCTAGCCATCTTAGAACCAATCTGCATAGGTTTCGTCTCCAACCACAGCCTCGGTACTGGCTGACCTTGTCCTAAGGCTGTCCTCTATCCGCTCCAAACTCCTCGGTCTCCTGTGCTGCAAGTGAGTCTTTTGTAATTGATATGCTCCTGCTGGGCCTTTCTTTCCTGCTGGGGGATTCCATTCCTGGCTGCTGTCCACTCGAAGTCAGCTCTGAAGATAGTAGGGGCAAGGCAAAAAATTTGTACTAGAATTTTTGAAAACTAAAGAAAAAATTTATTTTTTGAATATTGAATACAGTCAAATATGTATGTTGCATTTTGATTTGATTATTTGATCATCTAATGGGAAAAAAATCTTTCACTTTAGACGTTGGAATTTTATATTTGAGAACTGATACATCGAGCCGCGTGTTAACTTTTCGAACAATTTGAAATTAAAAAATTAGAACATATATTTTTTAGTTTTTTAAACTGTCACTTATTCATTGATGAATTAATCTTAAATGTGACATTTTTTAGAATCTGGAATACCCATTGGCATCCTATCAGTGCTTCGATATGGCCTGGTTTGCAGAATGTAGGATCAGCCAACTGAAGGAAATCTGGAAGAGCTAAGTTTGAAATATTTTATGTAAAAGAAGGTGTTAAGTCAATGATATTTTTCACTAAAAAGAACTCAATATTCTCTCTGAAACTTATGTTAATACAGTGACCTCTGAATAAATTATCAGCTGTTTTGGTAAAATAAAGCAATGAATGATGTTTCATTCATCAGATCCAACAAGAGAATTTAGAAAAACAAACTTTACTTGCACGAGTATTTTTTTTTCTTTAGTTTCCATTTTCAGAAAAACTAGAAATTTATTTATATTATGGTAAGAAATTGCTGAAGCACATTTTCTCGCTTTATTAGGGTTGTAACTTAATCTTTTAGTCGCCAAATCAGGAAATGGGATCTTGAATTAGTCACCAAATCAGGAAATTGTTATTCCAGATGATCTTGATCAAGAAAATGGATCAAAACTATGAAGTTATTGTATTGCCATCGGTCTTTGACAAGTGTGCAAAATTTCGAATTAATCTGATCTTTTTATGTGGGTAAAACTCGAGTTCCAAGATTCCGTTACATACAAGTGAAACTTATAAAAGCGTGTTAAAAAGGAACCACACTCTCAATTAGGCCATCACAGGTGAAATTCGAATTCACGACTTTTGAAGTACAAGTCCAACGCGCTATCATTTGCGCTACAGAGACATAACGAAAGTTTTTCTTTTTTGTATATGGTGTTGGACTATTATTTTTGTTTGTTACTATTTATTCAATAATTAAAAAATTAATGAATTAATATTTGGAAAAAAAAC
The DNA here is from genome assembly GCA_019973975.1 of Trichonephila clavata. Lineage (NCBI taxonomy): Eukaryota > Metazoa > Arthropoda > Arachnida > Araneae > Nephilidae > Trichonephila > Trichonephila clavata. The sequence continues at coordinate 166,690 of BMAO01031525.1, forward strand.
TGTATTAACATCAAGTGTCATCCACTACAAGTTTAAAAAATATATTTCAACTTGAGTGGATGAATAAAAAGTATTTTTTTATGATTGAAAATTTGAACTAGATTATATATAAATAAATATATATATATATGTAATGACTCTCTCTAGCATTCTTTAAATTAATTCCTTATAAAATATTTCTAATTCTTTGGTACTAGGCTAATGTATTAACCTTAATCTTAATCTAATTAATTCTTCGCGTTTGCAATCAATTAAAACTCCCGTTAGAAAGGAGTCGCACGACTTCACCATCAGTATATAAACCCAGAGCACTGTATGCTCTCTCTCTCTTTGTTCTTTTTAGCGCGTTTTTCACGTAGTGGAACAAAAGAGCTATTAGGACGCAAATTTCGTTTTCGTCTTCGTTCCATATTTTGTAGTACCTTTTTCTCAGCCAATAAGCAACCAATTGGCCTCGGGTTTTCGGCATTTGGTCGCATTTGTGCCCTAGATGAGCCGAATTATATTTTAATTTTCCCATAGTTTTCCCGAATTTTCCTACAAATTTTCCTGAATTTCGCTAGTTTATAACAAAATTTTCTCAAATTTTACCTAGTAAATATATTGTTTGCAAAAAGTTGTTTAAAAAAAAATCTACCTGCATTTTGGAGGAAATCTTCACAAAAATAGTTCAGAAAACATTTAGATTAGTAGTACAGTACACACTACTTTCTGTTAGTAAAAAGTTCATTAGTTGCATTATTGTAAAATACAAACATGTGAAAAACGCGCTAAAATTACTTGGCTATGCCAATGATTGATATCTTGTTGTTCTTTGTCTGCACGCCAAAAACATGTCCTCGTTGTTGCTGCTTGTTGCTTCTGCTAAGTGTTCGTGCCTTTATTGATTAATTATTCTAAATGATATTACATTTCATATATTTGTGACCATGAATAAAAGACACTTGAAACTAACCCTGAAGAACTTTTTACTACACACATAGTATAGGGAGAGGGTGAACTATAGTAGGAATTGAAAAAAGGGAAGTTTTTTTACACGAGTCTACAATCGGATACAAATTTTGTTAATAATAATAATTTAAGAAGCAATCAACTCTGTTCGATTTTAACTCTAATGAAGAAACAGGTAACACAGTGCTTCTCAAACTTTCAATATTTGCACCCCAATTTTCAGCCATAATACAATAACAATGTACTGAATTTGATAATACGATACTTTAATGCTAAAGCTGCAATACAACTTTAACCTTATAAGTGCCCCCGGCGTATATAAACGTCTCGCTCAGAGAGTGCGTAAATTGCCCCGGACATATATATACGTTTTTCGGGAATACAATCTTTTCTGTTCACTGTTATCTATAAAATTATTCCAAAGGCTTTGGAATGCAATAAAATGAACTTGATAGTGTGTGTTTGCGAAGGATTTTCTTATTTATTCCCTGTATCCCACACGTTTGCATGCATAATAAACGGTGGCATTGAGGAGCGAATCACATAACTTTTAATCGACAATTAAGGGATTTATTAAAAACCGAACAAATTATCAAGGTAAGTGTTAATGTTTGCATATAATTTTATATTTAAAAAGCCCTTAGGGTCCAAGGTAATTATTAAACTTATTCTTAACTTAGTATTGTTAAATTAATTTAAAAATACATTGTACAGTACTGATGCATTTATAAGTATACTATATCAATGTAGATGTTTTTTTTTCTAAGTCAGAATGTACGTGGTTTGTTTACTTTCAATAAATTAATAATTTTTAAAAATAATCTTTTGTTTTCGACTTTTCAATATGCTCGCTTTCCTGGGGTTATCACGCCCCCTGGGGGGGGGGTGCGTCCCACAGTTTGAGAAGCGCTGAAGTAACATATAAAAAAAATTTTAAGTCAATTCTTACTTAGGTCATCAAAGAAAAATGTTACTTAAGTTACTTTTTATTAAAGAGTTACAATTAATATAAATATATATATATATATACAAATGACAGAATCACAATTTTAAGTGACAAAATAGGAAGCGATTTTCTTTGCAATTTTTCATTTTCTTTTCTATATATGGTGTTGGACTATTTCTGTTTGTTTGTTACTATTTATTCATTAACTAAATTTAATTTTTTAGAATAGTGGAAAAAAAATTACGTTCTCTGAAATTAGGCCATTCTAGGTGGAATTCGAATCCACGACCTTTGGAATTGAAGTCCAACGTGCTATCCATCGCGCTACATGGACATAACGAAAGATTTTCCTTTCTGTATATGCTGTTGGACTATTATTTTTGTTACAATTTATTCATTTTTTAATTTAATTAATTAATATTTGAAAAACACTGTATTAACATCAAGTGTCAGCCACTACAAGCAAAAAAAGTATTTGAACTTGAATGGATGAATAGAGCCCTAAGTTTTCCTGGAGGGCTTTTTGAAACTTATCAAGTGGTATGACAAATTTATAAATGTACTTGGTGCTTATGTGGAAAAATAAGGTGATGTCTTATCTTTAATGTCTCATTGTATGTTTTAACTTCCATACACAACTCTGACCACAGTCGACAGGGGAAACTTATTTTCCGACTCACCCTTGTAAGTGTGACACCATATAGGTGGATATCAATTGCCTCATGAAACTTTGACGTCCTGTTTCCTCCCTGGGGGGGGGGGGTACCTGAGCTCTGACGATGCGAAACTGCACTAGAAATTTAACTTTTCTGAGAGCATTCAAGCACTCTAGGAATCTTTAACATGACGCATAATCATAGGACATGCTGTCGATTTTTTCATCATGAAAATCCACCGACTTAGGCTGGGGTCAAACCCGTATTCTTGGAAGTACAAGACCAGCGCCAAACCAACTACGCCACCTAGACGGCAACTATAATATTTTATATATGTTAAAGGCAAAGTATGAAATGCCGGCATTCTATAGAATGCCGGACTTTTTTAGGCAAAGTATGAAATATGAGATTTATTACATACTTTGTCTAGGCATTGTATAGATTGCCTAGGCATTCTATAGAATGCCTAAAGCTATTTAAGCAAAGTATGAAAAAAGGTAATGATAAGGATATTATATCAATGGACTTACATTCCTAAAAGTACAAATGTTATTCTGACAAAATAATGAGACTGCCATTAAAAAAAAATATTGTTAAATTCTGATTTCGCATATACTTGTATTCAAATTCCTTCAGAAGTTCCAAGTAGATAGAAACCATCCTATTTCCCACTCATTACAAGTGCCAATGTATTGGCATTCGGAAAAAAAAAATCAGAGTTTTTTCTACAATACCGTTTTTTAAATAATTTTCTGTTTTTTCTGGCAAGGTTCACAAAGGTGGATGCACAATTTCAATATCATAACGTGTAACATTTTTGTATTTGGTTGACAGTTCTTTCAGAATTCTACGCATCCCCAGAATTCGGAATTTAATTTTGCTCTAGGCAAATTAAATTCCTAGAACAAGTTCACATCGTCAGAGCTGGAAACTAGGTGTCAAAATTACCGGCGGCAATTGGTATCGCCCACATGGTACCGCCCTAAAAAGGGATAGCAGCACCTGGGGAATATACTAGGTCTGAAAATGGTAAAAATACCAATCTGCAGCTCCAATGAAAAAAAAAGAAAAGAATCCTTGACTTAATACTGTACAGCAGTTCTTCCCAACATTTTTATTTCCGAACCGGTCAACGTTTGATAATTTTGCGGTGGCCCGCTGAGGGTGAGACGTTGATTATTTATATTTAAAAATGTTTTGATTTTATAATTTGCAGTAGAACGTCGTTTATCCGAATCCATTGGGACCGGAAACTATTTGGATACTGGATTGTTCGGATAACCGAAAACCACCTAATGCGATCCATGCAGTATATGAAACCGGACACTATATGAATATTGAAAATCATCAGATGCGGGAAACGTGCTTGAAGGAAAAGCTAAATAAGTGCAAAATGTCGCGTGAGTGAGTGAATATTAACGTCGCACTGTTCAGCTTTTGGCGACGGACCTCGTAATTTTGAACCATGGTCAAGTGACGAGGACGACACTTGAGTTGGCACCCCTGTTCTAACTACCACACCAACGGGAGAACGTTTGAGCTCTCGACAGATTTAACGTGCATTGCGCTCCTACACGGCGGGTCTTCTGTGGTACTGGGCTCGAACTCATGACAAGCCAGCCACGAGTCCGATACCTTGACCACTTGGCTACCGCGGCCGTGAAAAATGTCGCAATTTTACCTTTATTGTGGAAAATAATCACTTATTTTTCTCTGTACCATTGTATACACCTTCGTTTTTTTTACAGCAAGGTCTCTGACCAGTGGTTGAGGAACATTGTTTTATGGTACTGACGCCTTCTTTAACAGGTTAAATGTGTTTACCTTTATTTTCCGCAAACATCACATCATAGCCATTCAGCAACCAATAGTCCCTGGGTACTTTCTTAGTAGTAATTTTAGCCTTTTATATCAGTTATTAACTTCTAGTAAGTAATTTCAGTAAAGAAAAAAACATTTTTTTTAGCAGCATCGACTCGAATTTTGGGCAACTAGCCGTCGAATAGTTGTTTCATGTCTATGGACCATGAGTCGGAAACCTTTTAGCTGTTGCGTGTCAAACCAATCTACAAATATGATTCAGAGAACCACATAGTAGAGCATTTTTGAAAGAATTAAAAAAATTACAAATTTGTTGAGTAGTGCAAAGTGCCTCTGAGAATTGTACCGTGTTCCACATGTGGCACGTGTGACATACGTTGCCGACCCCTGCTATAGACCATGACTTCTTCTTCAACACTATAGCTTGCTCCGCCATTTTCAGGTATCACAGAAAAAATAAATTTTTTTGTTGAACAAGTTTAAGTAAAATTGAGTATTTTGACATTTCCGAACAAACAGCAATGTACAACTAAAAGATTCTGAGCATGAGATACGCATTAAAAGTTTTATGTCTTGCCAACTGACAATATTCGAAACGAATCTGAGATGTATTTCATACTTTGCCGGTTTCTCATTAGGCATTCTATAGAATGCCGGATTTCATACTTCTTTTGCCGGTAACATATACATATATATTGTAATTGTAAGTCTTCTATTTGTGTACCTCATTTCTGTAAATGAGATCAGTAGATTTTGTTTCCCAGCATAAATAGAGAAAAAAAATTATTTAAATTTTTATAATTTTCTAATTTTAAAAGTATTTAAGTAATGAAAAAAATTTAGGATATAAAGAATGCAAGCATTCTTTAGTTTTAATTTTATATAAGATCTATTATGAATCTTTCAAAAGTTATTATTTGGGAAACAGAGTAAGCTAATAAGTTTTTATTATTTTCGTGTTTGTGTGTGTGTTCATATTTATTCTATTTTTAAAAAAATACACTAACATTTTATAGCAAAAATTGTTTTGATACTCTGAACTTAACGTATCTAAATTTAACGATGGGAAAGTTATTAAAGTCTCTGATACCATTAATTTTATGATATAAAATTTGCTAGCCTACATTAAATTCATTAAATCTTTTTTGTCTTATTTTTTAAACATTTTTCTCCCCATTCCAACAATCATAAATAAATGTGTAACTTTATTCTTGTTCAGTTTTAGGCTGCTGAAATTAGTTAAAAGGGGTAAATATAATTTCTAAATTGTCACAAATAGTTTTTGAAAAGCATGTAATATTAACTGATACTCATTCAATCAAATGCAAACATTTAGACATCCGCAGCATACTAGTGAAAAAAATAAAATATCTGTTTGCCATTGTCACTACATTAGTAGGTTATGACTGTAGACAAAAGAATTTAGTTCCGTTTACATTCACTAAAGTTTCGTAGATATTTTAGGCCAGATTATTTTAAGGATTTGTTCCATTTTAAACAATGCGCAATAAATAATAATGAAACTTCTTATCGAAGCACCATACGGATCTTAATTACAAATGCTGTAAATTTACTTTTTTAGAAAAGGAAGTTTAATGGTTGTTGATATTTGTTTTATGACTATTCTGAGATAAAACACACGTAGAAAATGGTTTTCCTGCATTTTCGTCTTCACTAGCATATGATGTAATCTAAATTGTGGCTTTTTCAGGCATTTAATCTTCATATTTATTATAAGATTTCGTGGAAAATATTTTTCTACTCCAGATTTCTTAAATTATTCATTTTGTCAACAACTGTTATAAAAAATATAAAGTGAAATTTGTGAGCACACACAAAAAGGAGTAGATCTCTAATTTCTCAGTGCGATGCCAAGTATAACGCCCCAACGATTGAGGGTAAGTTTCTTGGAGTAAGAAATCTCTCTCTCTCTCTCCCCCAAGTAAAGATTGGGCTAAATTAATCTCTGTTACCTTTTGTTTTTAACGTACTGGAAATTTGAAATTTTTTTGCTTTTGAGGTGAACATAAATTATCAGCTAATCAGCAGTTTTGCATAAATTATTAATTACTAGCTGGCAACTCTGGTGAGTGAAGTGGTCAAGGTAACGGACACGCGTCCGGCGTGTCGTGAGTTCGAGCCTAGTACAACTGAAGACCCGTCGTGTAGGGTGGCGATGCACTTAAAATCTGTCGAGTTTTAAACTTCCTCTCGTTGTTGTGGAAGTTAGGAGATGGGGTGTGTGTCGCCTTTGTCTCTTAACCATGGTTCAAAATTACGAGGTCTTAGTTCAAAAGCCCTCGAGTAGCTCAATAGTGCGTTGCTGTGTTAGCTGAGTGGTCAATCCTCATGCTCACAAAGACCTGCCGTAAGCAGAGGCCAGTACATGCGTTTAATCGGTCGAGGTTCAAAGTCCTTACTTTGGAATGGTGTATAATTTGGAGAGTGAGATGCTAGCTCAAGTGTTATTCTTGTTTCTTGACCGAGAATCAAAATTACAAAATCTATCACCAATCGCCTTTGTACAGCTTCAAAGTGCAACGTAAATATTCACTCACTCTGTTTTATTGCAGATATGAATCCTATTGCACTCAATAAAATCTGTTGAGCGAAACTGAGTCCAAACTTTTACATTCAAGAATTAAAGCCTGTAAATTTTCATAACGCTCTAAAAAATTTAACTATTAAAAGTACATGCAGTAGGTTAGGAAGATTTCTATCAGGAATTATTCTATCTAATATGGAGAACTGTGATAATAATTTATGAATTTGTGATATCAAACAAGTTTTCCCTAAAATCTGATATAAAAATAGTGAATAAGTTTTTTCGAGGAGTTATTATGTTTCTTCATATTTTTTTTCTATTTAAAAACAGAAAATTTAAGGCGAGAATTTTACGTGAAATGAGAACAAAATATGTGATACTGGGATATCCACCCAATAATTGAAGGAATCATTTGACCACTGTTGAATTGAAAAATGTGTAGTAGGAGAGGGAGATAAATGTTTTAAAATAATAAAATACACACACACAATTTTTTCCACAAAATTGCATTCTTACTTTCAACATTTTCAAAACTGTTATATTTTATTTAAAATTTTAATTCAGTTTTTATGAATACGAATATGTATATAAAAACTTGAGTATTTTGTAGCAAATTATATATATATATATATATATGCTTATTTAAATTTTTTAGCTCTAACAATTAAATGATACATCAGATATATAAACTGAGTTTTATTATGAAGATCGAATGATACGTTCGTAAATATAGGAGACTTGTGAAAGTTTTAATCTCTCCATCAGTTGGATACCAACTCTGTTAATCTCTATCACACATGCATGCAATGACAATCACGTTTCATGCATTGATCAAGAAGAAAAAGTTTTCAATGTTAAACTTACAGAATTAAAAATGAAAAAAATTTGCAGTTTTTAGAATTTTTAGTTATGTTGAGATGCGCAACGCAGTTGGATGAAAGCAATAAATGAGTAACACAATACCAAAGAAGTGTATTGGAGCTGAAATCAGTCATTGCAATTTTTTGCGCGATTGAACATATAAATACAAACCCTAATTATTGATACATATAAATATTGGAGAATTATTTAAAAATTATATTTATATATAGTGCTTATATATATATATATAACGTTACATATGAAATTAATATTCAAAGACACAATTAACGAAAAAGACTAAATTTTTCATTTAAATCCTGACCTTTGTTACAAAAGTTCATAGTTTTGTCGCAATTTTCTTTAAAAATTAATTTCGTAAATGCAATTGTTTTAAATGATGTATTTGGGATGAATTACGCAGTTTTCAGCCGGGGTTATTTGAAGAATTTGACTCTGAATTCTGAGCGTACGCCTTAATTTTCATGCAATGTTAAAATGAAGATTGAACTAATAGCATCGCCAATTTCGACTCATGATAAATTGGATTAGATCGAGACTCAAATTTGTAACTTTTTAAATACTAAATTGCAATCTGTTTGATAGCTAAAACCGGTCACATTACACTCTCGTAACCCCATCCCTTTCGAGACGATTTCTGCAAAACCCATTCTCAGCGAATTTCTTCTCAAAAAGAAGATGCGTGACAAATATCGTCTCAGGTCAAAAGGCTCATGGACAGAAATTATTTATCAATAATGTCCCTGCAACCACTCTTGGGGGTCGATGCTCAAAATCCTCCCATTGGTTTTGTGTGGAAGTTCGGAAAGGGGTGTCGCCCCCCTCACTTTATCAAGATTCAAAATTACGAGGTCCACTGCCAATAGTCCTCGTGTTCCTTCACAGTATGATATCGATAAACACATACCTCAGCAGCCCCCTTGGGAGTTGATTTCCGCAAAACTATTTCATTGTAAATCTATATTCCACAAAAGAAACAAGCTTGTCAGACTTCATGTCTATAGTCTCATAGTTCAAAAACGGGAATTTTCATATGTAACACCTTCGCAACCCTTCCCCCTTGGGTGTCGATTACTCGTCGAAAACCCTCTCTTAAATATTGTCAAAGTAAAAGATGTCAAACCAAATGCAGTAATCGTTCTCTGAACATGATCGGGTACGGCTTTCCATTATTGGTTGCGTTTGGCGACTTCGTAAATTTACACACATGAACTCTTTCTTAAGCTAGGGTGTTTTAGATAAAAATTTCCTGAAATTAAATTTTAGAATTTTTTGGCGGATAGATATTTACGTCTCCTTTGAAACATCAGCGAAGCTCCCTGTAAATTTTTGGAATAATTCGATCAACGATGTGGCTTTGTATAAGTCCCAATCAAATGTACAAACATTCAAATATATATGTATATATAGAGAGAGAAAGTAATCAACTATCCATTTCCTTAGTAATCAAGTATCAAAAGTAGCAAATACATATATTTGCTAGTTTTTGATAGTTTATATACTTGAAAAGAACGTATAAATTCACATTGAGATTAAAATTTTTGTGAATATCCTCATTTTAAAATTATTATTATTATTTGCTTGCTTAGTTACTAATATTACATGCCAGTTCAAACATTCACTTCATAAGTGCATTTTGCAATTTTATGTTTATTTCTTTATTTTATATGTATCATGTCAGAACATCTTCGTCACTTGATCATGGTTCAGAATTTTGAGGTAGGTTGCCAATAGTCATCAGAGTGCTTCAAAGTGCAACAAACAATCATATCAGAGAGAGAGGAACTTATTATAAAAAATTGAAGTGTTATATATATAAAATATTATTTAAAACTGTGTTACATAAGTATTTTAAAGATTACATTGAAGTTTTTTGATAACTATAAAGCTGATATAAATCGATGTGCATAATAATAGAAAATTTAAATGTGTAGAAGAGAGAGATAGGGAAATAAGAACAAGAGAAAAAGCAAACAATTCTGCTTTTTTCATAGGGTCCGACTAAAGGTGAAAAAATGTAATCATTACATAAGTATTAAGGAGAAGATAAATAATATAAAGATATATTTTTCTTTTAATGCTTTTCACAATTACTGACGTAGTTTAATCTTAGAGTATTAAGAGAGGAATACTCCAGAGAGAGCTTTCGATACAGAAGTACCAAGATAACTAAGGTATTAAAGAGTTATTTATATACATTCACGTGCGCAAGAAGATCGTGATCATGACTCTCTGCTCCAATATATATTTTAATGTTTTTAATAGTATTTAAATAAAGTTTTGCAGAAACTAAGACATTTTCAATTCCTTTAAAAATTAAGAATTATTTAAGATTTTTTTTCTACTTTTGTGACTCAATGCGAGAATAACCCTTGTCAAAATATCATAATGTTGAGAATTAAACCTTTGTGAAAGCTTAGTGAAAATTTTTATGTACCAATAACAAGTAAGGACTTTATTCTGGAATTTCATGTTTACACTAATAATTAAAATAGACTTTGGTTGTACTTGCAAATCAAAGTCATTTTAATTCTCCTATTTACTAACCCTTTAGAGTGTCATAAAATACACAGAAAGTATTTTTGACACTTCTGTTTGAGTGAATTTCTTGTACATTCCTGAATTCACGTATGCAAATAAGTAAACATTGCTGGAAAAATCCCTTTGAGTAGTCTTTCTCAAGGAAGACTTTTTATTATTAAATTGGTCTTTTACTTCTTTCCACCTCCTCCTCTTCTCTATAATTCTAATATTTTCACTGATTATCCTAAGTAACTCTCTTCAGTCAATCCGATGTTTCAATGTGTACCCATCTACAGGTAAAATGTTCAGTCGATGAATATAAAGGAGAAATAGAAAAGGGAACAGTTTTTTAGTAGACATTTAATTCTTTTTTAAAAATACCTAAAGGCAGAATTTGGAAGAGCCCCATCCTTCTACGCGAAGAGCCGTTTGTTTCCGACACGTACTCTAGAGAAACCTTGTGCTTCTTTAGGTTGGGAGAGAATTTCTTATCTCATATATGTACAAAACATATTTTATTCCTTGAAATATTGAGTGGAGAAGAAAGATGAATAAAAAATTATCAATAGTATATTTCGAAGCAATATTTTTTTAACAAGAGCCATTGCTTTTTACACATTGATTTACATCGATAAATAGGAGAAAAAGAAGCAAAATTCCTCAGTTCTGATAAAAAAAAGAATAGAATATTTATTTTCTATATATTAAGGTATTCATATAACTAGTACTCAAAATTTTTAACAGCTTAAATAAATATGTTGTCCGTTTTTGTACTATGTGTCTGTTGGAATCACGTTTTTGAATATTTATTTTTTGCATTATTAATGTATATTATGCTTTACTTTATTGAATAGTTCGTTAATTGTTCAAATAGATCCATAGAGTTTATATAAACCATTCAAAGTCAAACGTGCATGGGGTGAAAGGTGGGGTCATATCAATTCTGGAAAAAAAATTCCTATCACTTCACTAAGTGAAAATTTGGAAAACTGACACCCTAATAACATCATTAGGACCACAAATTTTCCGATTTTCCACTAACATGAAAAATGTGCAATTAATCACAGTCGTAAACTGCCGATTTAGTTCAAATTAACGTAAATTGAGTCTGAGAAAATCATGTCACCTAACTTTGATAAATATTCCATACTACCCTAGGTAAGCTGCTTCGAAAGAAGACCCAAAAAGTTAAGATTCCGAAATGGTAAAACACTGCTACTTTTCTATATACACCAATTATTGACTTTTTTTTTACAAAAATGACTTAATTTTAGAAAACTCAACCTTAAATGTGCAACTCAAATTAGGCAATAAATTTTAAAATAAAATGAGAAACATTTTTGTAATACGTAAAAGAATTAAATGTTCTAAATATTTGCTTTTAACATCTTTTAAACCAATCGAAAATGTATTCGGCCTGCGCCAAAGGATTGCTGAAGCAATGGAAGAAATAAATTTATTCAGTTACTACATTCATCGAGTGATTACTTTTAAAAAGATGTAAAACCCGCATTCATGTTCAAGTCAAACACTTAAACAATTAATTAATTAAAATGTTACAAAAATCTTTTTCATTTTATTTTTAGATGTATTGCTTGGTTTGACTTACACACAAAAGACAAAATTTTTGAAATTAAGTCATTTTGTAAGAAAAAAAATTGTCAATAATTGTTATGGATAGAATAGTTGTACCCTATTTTTCATTTAATTGTGTCATCTTTTGAAATAATTTACCTAGGGTAATATTTTTCTTTTTCTTTAGAGAGTTAAAGTTATATGACATAATTTTTTCAAATTTCGTTGATTTTAACTAAACCAACAAATTTTTAGCCTGACTTGTGACTGCGATTAATAACATGGCTATTTAAGATGACGTTAGTGAAAAAACCACTGTAAAATTATGAAATTTGTGGTCACCGAACCTAAAAATATGATGGAGATTGTCAGTTTTCCTCATTTTCAAAAATATGCTAGCCATCACTAAATAAAGTGGTATGGAATTGTTTTAAAATTTTTTTCCGGAACTGATATGGCTCCTCCTCTCCCTATGCCCATTTGACATCGAATTTCGGGACACCCTGTATATTAAAAAGTTTTAATAAATAAATTTTTAAAAGTGATTTGAAGGCTTAAAAATACCTGTTAATAAACAAGATGCTGTTCACTAAAATCAAATTTTAAAGGAAAATACAAATATATTAGTATTCTAAAAAAATGTATTACTTAATGAAAGACAGCTTTAAAAATAATTTATTAAAAACTATGAGATATTATTAAATAATATCTAATTATAACAGTAAAAAAGTGATATCTATATTACTAACTATTCATCCCTTAACATGCGGTATAAATGTTAAACTTGTTTAAATCCCATAATATTAACATAAATATATGATGCAGAGCTCCTAATAATACTTAATTTAACATCTTATGATTTACGCAGGTTCGATTATTTAACTAATGTCTGCATCATGATAGTGGTTAGTACTTTAAATCATAATTAAGGACAACGCAAAATTAATGAATTACTCGGATTAAATTAAAACAAATTCGTTTATTACATTTAAAACACATCACGAAATTAGATTAAACGCTATTAAATTTTAAGAATAAGAATACTACAAACATTTCACTTATCTGAAACGGAGGCCAGGCGATGGGTGGGGCATTGGCTTTTTTGTTAAGTATATGTAAAAAACTCTCTCTTAATCTCCCGAGAAATGTCCCGGTTCCTCCTTTTAAGTGGGGGCAAATTACCCCTTTTTTCATCCGCACGCCCTTTGGTCTCGCCTAGTCATTGGTCAGGAACCAAGCGCAAAGTTACAAATTTCTCGACTCCTCTTCAAATTTATGAGTCCATTCAACTTTTCTGACCGGGGGCCGAGACCCCCAACTTAGGAATCCGACAACATCCTGTCAACAGAAAACAAAGGGGAATACACAAATTACATGTGTCTTGGGGACCATCTTCAAACCCGATCAGCATCTAACCCTTCCAGCCTCCAAGCCACCCATCACTCCTCCCCCCTTTCAGACTCACAAACACCTGGAAAGTAAAAAAAAAGAAAAAAAATTTTAACATATTTGCAGTAAATAAATACTGAGATGGGATTTTAAATAACAGAAGGAATCGTCCAACCACGAGCCGTGGATGACTTCTTGATGCAACGAATTCTTGGAATCACGACTGCAGGAGAGAAAATTATTTGGAGGAGGGAGATTGAACTCTTTAGTGTCCAGTGCAGTAGGAAAGACGGAAGTACCCCCTCCTGTTGTGAGTGTGAAGGATCAATGACACGAATGTCCTGCCGTTTAATGAATTGAAGAAGGGTGGTAAACACTGCGCTGGAAGAATGTAGCCGACGCCTCGAGCATTGTAGGTCAGCATTAGCCTTCGGCGATCTCTTGTTGACAGTCACAAATCTTGAAAGCTGTAGAACCCAATGAATGTGACTGTCCTGTCATCCTGACGCCATGGCGAAGGGGGAAATGTCATTTCCTGTGGTCCGTGAGTCATGTCCACGCCCGACCTGAATAGGAGAAAAAAAAATTCTTCCAAAGAGATTATTTGAAGTGCTACAAACACAACACGTGAACCAATTTCCCTTTCTTCTCTTCGGTTTTGTCGATTTACGAATTTTCTCTCTCCCTCCATGATGTACCACTCGGCATAAGTGTTGAATGATAAGTGAAGTTAGTTTTGATTTCGTGTTATTGGTTCATTATAATTTTTTTTTGATGAAAATTCTTGGTCATATTATTTAGTATTGAGGTAGATAAGTCTTGTGTTCATTCTGTACTTATGAAATTGTTTTGAATATTTAGTGGGTTGAAGCATGAATTTTTTATATATATATAAGTTGAATTTCATTATGTGAAGAGTGTTGGTTACATTTGAGTTATTATTGGTGATATTGAATACTGATGTGAATTTAATAATTTCTTGTTTGTCTGCATGGAAAGTAGTTTTCTTGTTTTGTTTTGTTGTCATGGTAGTTGTATTCTAATCTAGCGGGTTATGTGAATTATTTTCGGAAGTTATGTTTATCGAATTGTTAAAGAGGTACAGGAAATTGTTGTCATTATAGTTGTATTAGAATCTAGCGGGTTATGTGAATTATTTTCGGAAGTTATGTTTAGCGAATTGTTAAAGAGGTACAGGAAATTGTTGTCATTATAGTTGTATTAGAATCTAGCGGGTTATGTGAATTATTTTCGGAAGTTATGTTTATCGAAGTGTTGGAAGAGATACAGAGAATTGTTTTATGAGTTTGTGAATTAATATGATTATTCAGGTATTAGTTAAGTGATTGAGTAGAAATGATTGAGAATTAGAGTTTCAGTTGACGAGTTAGTTCTGTTTTTGAGAGATAGTTATCTGTTTGTAGCGTTAGTTAATTGTTAGCGGATCGTATTGGTTATAAGGTTTTATGGCTATGTTGTTTGAGAGTCAGTATTCGAGTTGCCGATAGTCGATTTTGGTGAATTAGTTATAGTGATGGGAATTAATATTTTTATTATTGAACAAATTTTTTTTTGTGTCTGGTGTTGATGACATGCGAATCGCTCTGTTCAGTGCATATTTATAGCACTCAAAGGTTAGAGTGAAGTATTTCGTTTTTTCGCCTTCTATTATTTTTTTATATATATAGACTTAAAATCCATTTTTATTAATAGCCACAATTTTAAAAATCTCGTCTACTTTTAGTAATATTTTTTTTTGTTTCTCAACCTTGTGTTTGCATCCTGATCACATGCATATTCATCGTTTTGTAATAAAGAAAATGCACGCCTAAGTTATACTATTCATACGCAATTCTCATGGTGAATTTGTCATTCCTTTATGCTATTGATTTTGTTGTACATTGTATTTCAAATGCATGCTTAATTTAATTGGTACTCTAGGCTCAGGGTGAATTTATAATTCCTTATGCTCATTGACTTTGATGTACGCTGCAATTTCTTATGTAATCATGTCATATTGTTATCATGTCGAAATTCGATGTTAGGTGATGCAATGTTGTGATGGTTTTCTGTTTTTTTTTTGCATTATACTCATAAATAATAATAATAACTTATCTAAACTTGTTCTCACAAATTGTTACAAGCTCACACTGTAAAATAATTTTTTTTTCCAATTCCTTAAAATGGTGGATATTCTCTTGTGTACATTGTTAGCTAATAATTTTTTCTTCATCATGTCGTTCGGCAATGATCAGTGCGAAGGAGGAGTTAGCATAATTATACAAAATATCTGTTTAACTTTCATGTCAGACATCAGAAATGTTGTTTTCTCCCATTTTACTATGCATACATGTCGCGCCAAAATCTGTGTCACAGTCAATTTTTTTTAAGTATCTACTTCCTGTATCTTTATATATATATCACTTCTATTATATATATTACATATTAATCACTGCTGTGTTATGTACACAATTATACTGTTCCAATGTTTTCGTGCGTGCAATTCTTTTGTGTAAATTATATGCGGTAGCCCAGATCTCATCACAAAATTCGAATTTTAGGAAATTTTTTTTCTTTCTGTACAAGTCGTTTTATTGTACTACATTTGTTTGGCAGAAACGGAGGCAAGGGATGGCCGGTGTGGTATTCAAACGAAAGTTACTATCGGTCAACAATTCAGTGGGGAGAAAGAGAGTGAGGGAGGAAAAGAAGAAAGGGAAATTGGTTCACGTGTTGTGTTTGTAGAACAAATTTCGCACTTCAAATAATCTCTTTGGAAGAATTTTTTTTCCCTCCTATTCAGGTCGGGCGTGGACATGGCTCACGGACCACAGGAAATGACATTTCCCCCTTCGCCATGGCGTCAGGATGACAGGACAGTCACATTCATCGGATTCTACAGCTTTCAAGATTTATGACTGTCAACGAGAGATCGCCGAAGGCTAATGCTGACCTACAATGCTCGAGGCGTCGGCTACATTCTTCCAGCGCAGTGTTTACCACCCTTCTTCAATTCATCAAACGGCAGGACATTCGTGTCATTGATCCTTCACACTCACAACAGGAGGGGGTACTTCCGCCTTTCCTACTGCACTGGACACTAAAGAGCTCAATCTCCCTCCTCCAAATAATTTTCTCTCCGGCAGTCGTGATTCCAAGAATTCGTTGCATCAAGAAGTCATCCACGGCTCGTGGTTGGACGATTCCTTCTGTTATTTAAAATCCCATCTCAGTATTTATTTACTGCAAATATGTTAAAAATAAATAAATATTAATTATATAATAATTAAATTAAAAATATTAAATAATTAAAAATATAATTTGCAAGAATAGAAAAACTCTTCCATTTTTATATATTTGTTTTTGGTGATATATATATATATATCCCATGTGTGTGAAATTCAACACTTTTATTATTAAAATATTTTAAGATATTTTTTTAAGCAAATGCACATATGCAGTTCTTATATATTGGATATATTTTACCTATAAATTGCTATTTGATTTTGCTTCCATTCGTGTACAATATTTAGTATGCGAAGGCTTTTAAAATCATGGAAATAAAAAATAAAGGCATAAATATCTTTTGTACATGTTGTGCATTAGTTCTGAGCATGGAATTAGCTCTAAAGTGTTTTTTTTTTTTTTTTTTTTTTTTTTTTGTAGTTATTAAGATAAAGTTTTATGAAATACTGATCTTTCATTCGTTTTCTTCTATATATTCATTATGGCAGTATACTGTTTAATTGTTCTACATTTGTGCAATTTTTCATGGTAAGTAGTTTTAAATAAGCTAATTAACATTTCATAAAAGTTTCAGACTATTCGATGAATTGTATATCATGCTATTCATGGAATAAAAACTTCAAACTCATATATCTACATGTTGAATTTTTGTACATATACTGTTACTCAAAACCCTAAGGCTTTTTTGATAATTGAAGTACGGGTTTAAAATTTTTTATACATGATCTGAAATGTATGTTTTGTAAAACTGTGCATGGAATTAATTCTAACGTGTTTAGTACTTTTTCTAAAAAATTTTAAAATCAAAATTAATGTTTTTTGAGAATTTTTGGAAGTTTAACTATAAAAAAATTAATAAAAAATTAAAGAGCAGCAGCAGCAGCAAAAAAAAAAACATGCATAGTTTTATGTAGTATATTATAAGGTACTTGAAAAAAATTTTTAAAGAAAAGAGACATATTTAAAAAAGCCTTAGGTATTTAAAAAATGTTTTAAAAAGTTCAAGAATTAAAATTTTACAAACATTTGCAACCAATTAAAAAGTTTTTGTATGAAATTATATTATTAAACATTAACCTTTATAAAATACAATTAAAACCAAATATCAAATATTAAAAATAAAAATTTGTGAAGATGGTACCATATTGCCTTAATGAGCTTCTGAGGTTTAATAAAATACGAAACTCATCGTCCGTTTATTCATATTTAATCATGATCAGCGAACGCAAGATGAAGATTTCCGAGAAAGATAAACCGTTTTACCCGTATATGACGAAATCTTAGAAAGGAAACTCTTTATCTTAAAAAACTTTAAGATATACCGGTTTTTTTTTCAAAAAAAAAAAAAAAAAAAAAAATAGAAACCAGTGATTCATTTATGTAGAGCTATTTCTTTGTCGCAATTCATTCTTTTCAAAAAGTTCATGCACTAAGTGACTTGAGTAGATTTTTTATTGCTTATTCACCAATTATTGGGTAAAGGAGCTATTTTTTCAATGTCGGTTTATTTTGTCTCTCTCACACACACACACTCACATTCACACACTTCATTACTTAAGAAACTTTTTATTATTATTATTTTTAATTCTACATTAACTGATAAAAAAGTAGATGGTCTAACATTAAAAACAAGATATCAATCATTGGCATGGCCAAGTAATTTTAGCGCGTTTTTTACATGTATTTTACAATAATGCAACTATTGAACTTTTTACTAACAGAAAATAGTACTATACTGTAAAAAAAAATTTAAAAAATAAAAATAAATTTTTTTAAAATTTAAATTATTAAATTTAAATATGATTTGATTCATCTAGGACACAAATGCGACCAAATGCCGAAACCCCGAGGTCAATCGGTTAATTATTGGCTGAGAAAAAGGTACGACAAAATATGGAACGAAGACGTAGACGAGCACGAAGACGAAATTTGCGTCCTAATAGCGCTTTTTTTACACTACGTGAAAAACGCGCTAAAAATGAGGTATTGAATTGAAATAAGAGCATAAAAATGTGTTATTTTTAGTTGCAAGAAAATTTTGTTACTCAGTTGCTACATTACAGCATTAACAAGAAAAATAACGGAAAATAAATTTAATGTCTTACCTGCTAATCTATTGAAGTAATAAGGAAATCTAATTTATATTCTACAAATTCTTACTGATCTCTAATAAAATAATTCTTCTCGGATTGGTAATTTTGCTTCAGATGATGGATTGCAATCATTCCGATATTTTCTTTCTTGACTATCTAGATGACTCGTTTCACTTCCCTTTCTTTTTGTGGTCGTGGTAAACAAGCAGTCACAGTCGCGAACTACGGGCCGGAGTTCTTGTATCGTGGGTTCTAGTCCAGGTACCACTGAAAGCACGCCGTTTAGCGAGGGAAATACTTATGAAACTTACCGACATTCAAAATCCTCACGTTGGCATAGTGTGGAAGTTTGGAGAGTGTGGTACTATAGCTTAGATGTCGCCCTTTGTGTAGCTCCAAAGCGTGTTAATAAATATCAAATGAAACTAACTGTTATTTTACATCACATTTTGATTTTAAAAATATGTTCAAATCGCTGTTTGACACTGTGTGACACAACTATTAATATTTTATTCTTTATGTTCCTCTTCTTTTTATGGTTTTCTATGGTTATAAATTTCTTGTTTATTCTTCGAGAAATTTTGCAAGCGAATGGATGACAAAATTAAAGGGTTTATGATCCTTTAAGCGAAAACCCTTAGGTTTCGTTGACATTTTTTCCCCCTGGTTGATAGTAGAATAGAGGATAATGATGTGCGTGAAAGAATTACTTTTCTTTTTTTTCTCCTTCAGCTTTTCATACATTTATATATAGTATGCTAGGAACACTGTTGTAAAAACTCAAGGCTGAACCATTTGAAAGTAATTTGTCAGATTCAAGGGGAGGGGGGGGGGAATGCAACAAAGGACTGTTGAAGAAAATACAACTTTGCTTTTATGTGATAATCAAAAAAAGTTACGAAAAGATCTTGTGTTTCTCTTTAAGATACGTTTGCTGTGTTTATTTGATGAATGCGTTCATTTTTGAGAGAATGTTTAATTCAGGATTGTGCTAAGCTAACCCTAACAGCAGAAGAAGTACATATATAGTCATTTCTATTCAGCTATTCTTGTTGCTGTTGTTGTTGTTGGCGTGTCCATGATGTGCAGATTAACAAACAAAAAAAAAGCTTTAGATCGCTCCGAAGCTGTCGAAGACAGCTTTGGCAACCTCAATAGTTTTATCAGAGTATATCAAATCCTCTGGGTCTTCAGGGTTCATCTTTAAAAGCCTAGCTTGAATTGCTGGGCAGCTGATATTCTTAATTTTCTTTAATTACATGTTTTTTTAAAAAGCGTACCTGAGGAGATATGCATAAAGCTCTGTATTGAAATTCCAAATCAGATTTTTTTTAAAAGTATTAATCTGAAATAATTTTTATAACGAATCAGTTAGTAATCTTTTTTTTTTATTTCTAAAGGGTTGCGGATTGGTGTTTTACCATTGCAGTCCTAGTACATTCGCCGGAAGCTGGTATCTCTTTTTTATTGTGGCCTATTGGCAGATACCAATCGCCGTAGATAATTTTGACGTGGAGTTTCCTCCTTACAGGGAGGTAGGTACCTAAGCTCTGACGATGCGAACCTGAGCTAGGATTTAATTTTGCCGAGAGCACCCAAGTGAAACATACGCTCTAGGTATCTTTTACAAGCCGTATAATCATACGACAGGGCCGCTGTCGATTTTCTGCATCATGAAAATCCACAGACATGGGCCGGGGTCGAAACCGCAACCTTAGGTGCAGAAGGCCGGTGACAAACCAACCCCACCACCCAGCTCGCTAAAAGTGTAGTAATCTTGCATGTATTATTTTAATCAACGAACACATAAAAATGAAAAGTTATCAGCAAAAGAAGATTCAATATTTATAGTGTCACGGGTCTATTCGGATTTTTCCAATTAACAATCCTCTAGGGGGAAAATGAGTCATTAAAATTTAATTTATTGAAAACCTTCCTTCGAAGAAAAAGATGTGAGTATGTAAATTAAGTCTTGTATATAAAGATTAAACTTTCGAATTAGTGAGATTAGCAAGAGAGAGGTTAGACTGCTACGGCTAGCAGAGATTGATTACGCTGAGGTGAGGCGTGGATTCTTAGTAGCTCAATATTGTAATATTAAAGTTGACGATTTGTCAAATAGAAATAAAATTAGATTAGATCTCTAAAAGAATTAGAAGGCATTGCTTAAACGTAAGTGATCTGTTTATTTATAGTCTTCTCGTACCTCGTCTGCCTAGATATTTTTAAATATTTTAGTATTATTTGGTTTTTCTTTAGTCGTAGCCATAAAGGAGTGTACTGGATTATTGACTGATTAAAATTTAAATATGGATTTAGATGAGTTTTTTTCTGAGTGTTGCTGTGTGTCCGAAGCTTATCAAGAAGTAGTATAACTTTAAAATTTGTTGGCGATTCTTGAATCAGTATTAAAATTTATTAACGCAATTTCTATCGGGTCGTTGAGACCCTTTTATAAATCACGTCTTCTTCTCGGAGGGGGTTGTCGTGGGGTCTATTCGGATTTTTCCAACTAACAATCCTCTTGGGGAAAAATGGGTCTTTAAAATTTAATTTATTGAAAACCTTTCTTCGAAGAAGAAGTGAGTATGTAAACTAAGTCTTGTTTATAAAGATTAAACTTTCGAGTTAGTGAGATTAGAGAGAGAGGTTAGACTGCTACGGCTAAACGTGAAGTGAGGCATGGAAATTTAGTAGCTGAATATTGTAGTATTAAAGTTGACGATTTGTCAAATAGGAATCAAATTAGATTAGGTCGCTAAGAATTAGAAGGTATTATTTAGACGTGAGTGATCTGTTTATTTATAGTTTTCTCGTATCTCGTCTGTCTCGATATTATTATTCATATTTAGTATTTGGGTGCATCTCAACTTTCGTTAATAAAATTTGTATTGTTCGTATTGAAAAATAAATTGAAGTTATATTGACTATGGCTAATCTTCCTTACACCCTCTCCCCCCCCCCACTGAGGGAAGAGATAACTCTTCCCTCACAATAATATTTTTAGAAACATACAGAGTCTCCCGCAACTCAGCGTCAAGCGGGTACGGGTTGAAAGGTGGGGTCATAACAGTTCTGGAGGGGGGGGGGAATTCCCGAGAAAAAAAGTGTCAATTCTAGACTTGATGACTAGCCCATTTTTGAAAATGTGGAAAAGTGACAACCTTCATCACATAATTAGGTACTGTGACCATAAATTTTACCATTTTTTGATGATTTTTTTCACTAACATTATCTCAAATAGCCGTTCTATGAATCTCAGATACAAGTCGGGGGAAAATCTTTTCTTGTTCAGTTAAAATTAGCGTAGTTTGTGTTGAGTTGGTGTTTTAGAAAGTGTCACCTAACTTTGGCTCTCTATAAGAAGAAAAAAATTACTCGCTACCCCAGGCAAACTTCTCAAAAGGTGGCGCATTTATTTAAGATTCCAAACTGGTACAATTGCTCTGTTCTTCATAACAATCATAGCCAATTTCTTTATTCGCAAAACATCTCCGTTTTAAAAATATCTCTGTTGACACCCTTCATTGCATTATTAGGTACGGTGACCACAAATTTCGCAAATTTGCTATGACTTTCTTACATATTCACGCTAACCAACTGGGTGGCGTAGTTGGTTTGTCGCTGGTCTTCTGCACCCAACGTTGCGGGTTCGACCCCGGCCCAAGTCGGTGGATTTTCATGATGCAGAAAATTGGCAGCGGCCATTTCGTAGGATTATGCGGATTGTAAAAAATCTCTAGAATGTCTGTTTCACTTGGGTGCTCTCGGCAAAATTAAATCCTAGTTCAGGTTCGCATCGTCAGAGCTCAGGTGCCTCCCTGTAAGGAGGAAACTGGACGGCAAAATTACTTGTGGCAATTCGTATCGCCTATAGGGTGCCGGACTAAAGAGTGATACCAGCTCCTGGAGAATGAGCTAGGTCAGCAAAGGTAAAAAACACTAATACACAGCTCCATTAGAGGGATATTCACGCTATTAACACAATCTTACATATTCACGCTATTTACACAATCTTACATATTCACGCTATTTACACAATCTTACATATTCACGTTAATAATCACAGTCACAAGTAGAGAAAATAATTTTTGCTGGTTTAATTAAAATAAACGTAGTTTGAAACGGTTTGGAAAAAAATGTAACTTAACTTTGACCCCCTCCAAAAAATATTGCATCCTACTCTAGACAAGTATAATTTCAAAAGATGATCCATTTATACTCATGTCTAAAATTAAGGTCACAAACACAAAATCTAGGAAAACTGATGATGTGCAAAATTTGGCACAGAGACGTATTACAATGAAAGAAAGAATATAGCAACATAATCATATAGAAATGATTTAAATTCTGAATTAAGATAAAGGAAATATCAAAAAGTGGGAAATCACGAATCAGAGATAAAGCATATAACTCGTTAAAAGACTGTCTAATTTGAAGTGTGACCACCGCACACCGATATACAAGAATCATCACGAGCTATCATACTGTTTTTGAGGGTGTCAAATATTTATGGCAACAAATCCCATTCTTCTAAAACAGTGGTGGGGAAACTTTTTTTAAGACGGGCCATTTGTAATAACTAGACAATCGTAGCAGGCCAAAGAATAATGCTTAATCGTTAAAAAATTTATGTGTTCTATAAACATATACATATATTATTACATACACTTATTATTTTAATAGTAAAAAAGCAAAAGGTAAGAAAATTATAAGCACAAAATATAAAATGAATTTAGTGTTGTTCTTGATGTGAAGTATTATCACTTTATTTTCTGGTGTCATTACTGGTTGATGGTGCATGAGAAAAATGAAATTGAGACTGTTTCTTCAAAATTTCATCATAGTCCGGTTCCATTTGCGAAGCAGAAATTCTTAAAACTGATGAAAGGTGCTCATCTGTAATTCTGTTTCTTAAAGAAGTTTTCCTAAGCTTCATTGTTGAAAAGATTTGTTCGCATATATAAGATGAGCCGAACATTGTCATTATCTTCATTGCATGAGTAATTAGATTTGGGAAATTATCTGGACTTAAATTTTTATAAAATTCTAGTAATGGTACTGTATGAAAAGTTTGTTTCAGGAGAGTATTACAGTTCAGTTCTATTAACTCAAGTTGAAATTTTGCATCAACTTCTTCGTAATTAACATTGAATGGGGTCGCAAAAATACTAAACTCTGGTTCCATTTTTCTAAAGTCCTGAAATCTCCTTTCAAATTCTGAAGATAGTTTTCTCAAATTAATTTCGTATTTTTTAATCTTATTGTTTGATATAGTGAATTTTAAAGATTGTATTCTTGGAAAATGAGAAAAATCAGATTTAGAGATCTGATTAGCAAATAATAATAACTGTAATTTGAAACTTTTCAGGTATTGCCAAATATCGTGAAGAAACTGATTTTTCCCTTGCAATTTGAGATTAAGTTTATTCAAGTGTACGAGGAGGTCTGTGAAAAAAGTGAAATCAGAAAGCCACGTTTCGTTTTCTAAGACGTCAAATTGATTATAAATGTCTTTATCAAGAAGAAAATTCACAATATCGTCTTTTAAATCCCAAATTCTTTCAAATACTTTTCCAGCACTTAACCAACGAACTTTTGAATAATACAGGATATCGGAATGCTCAGCATGTACGGACTCCAAACACTGTTGAAACTGGCGATGTAATAATCCTCTGGAACGAATCATATTTGCTAGTTTTACAACAATATTAAGTATATGGTCAATATCTAAAGCCAATTTACAGAGAGCATCCTGATGTAAAAGGCAATGCAAAAAAACAACATCATTTTCCGGATACTTAGAATTAAATTTCTCAACAAATCCTTGATTGATTCCAACCATATTATGAGCACCATCTGTAGTTACATTACATAACTTATCAATAGGTAAACGAAGTTTATCGATGCAATTTTCAAATCCACAAAATATATCGGCACCAGTCGTTGTTCCTTTCATTGACTGCAGCCCTGCTAGTTCTTCTGTAATTTCAAAGTGGGCGTTGATTCCTCTTACAAATATGAGTAACTGCGCAGTATCGCTGATATCTGTACTTTCATCCATGGTAATTGAATAAAAAATAAATTTTTGAGTTTTTGTAGTCAGTTGTGAAATTAGATTTTTATCAATATTTTCATTTCTCTCGGTGATTGTTCTTCTTGAGAGAGACATTGACTGAAAATCATTTTTCTTTTCAGGGCACATAATATCGCATACATCTATCATGAACTGCTTTATAAATTCACCATCTGAAAATGCTTTATTAGATTTAGCAATATTATAAGCCAACACATAACTGTCTTTCGTAGCGCATTTTTGAGAATGATTAGCTCTCTGAAATAATTGTTGTTGACTTGATAAATTTTTTATTAAATCTTTCGATTTAATTTTTTTCACTTCTTCACTTAACGATGAGTAGGAGTGGTTTTCATGTTTGCTCTTGAAATGGCGTTGAATGTTATATTTTTTTAAAACTTCAACAGTTGTATTGCAAAGTAAGCACACAGGTTTTTCTTTTAATAAAGTAAAGAAATATTTCCACGTCCATTTTTCTTTAAAAAATCGACATTCTGAATCCACTTTTCTTTTTTTAACATCAATTTTAGACGTTACCTACTACGGAGAACAACACACAGAAACGCAATTGACGAAAGCTTACTGCTAACTAATGCTCTTGCGCGGGTGTTTGTTGAGGCAGTGGGAGTTTCGGGGATTACACAAACAATTACTCGAGTCACAGTGGGTCGTTGCAGATGACTGACTAAGTCGCTAACTAACTGATCTTCGGGCGGCCTCGCTTGTATTTATACCTACCTGCAAGGATTGTTCGGGAATTGGATTTTTCCGGTTCTTTCGAGAAAACAGAACAATGAATCGAAAATGAGAGAGTGTCTGGAAGTTTCGAGCGAAGATGAGTCATCTGTTTAGGTCGGATGGATTTGTCCAGAATACTATTGTGTTTTGAATATCGCCGCACGTAGTTTTTATGCGGGTCGTCACATTACGAAGTAAGAACGCGTTCAAACATTCTCACGACGGCACTCTTAAACGGGCTGGATTAAACCTTTCCGCGGGCCGTAGTTTCCCCATCACTGTTCTAAAAGCACGACTTTTGACTCCTAGGGGCTCCTGGGAAGGGGGCTATGCTGAACGATGGCTTTTCCTAGACCATCCCAAGTATATTTAACTAGGATTTAGATCCGAAGACCTCGAGGGCCAATCCATATAGCGAATATCTCCTCCCAAATGAAATTCATCAACAATGTGAGCTCTGTGTGGCCATAAATGTGTGGCCATTTTCGTCCATAAAAATGTAGTGCAGGCCCATGGCACCCAGAAAAACCTCATATAGGCTTCCAAGATGTCATCCCTATAGCGCTGTGATCGAAAACGTATAGGGGCTTATGACTGCCCAAAACTATGTCAATACACACAAAGATTCCTTTGCTATGAAATCTGTCGATTTTTATTACGTAAGAGGGTTAAAAGTGAGCTTCACTTTCTCTCCAGATGAAGACTCGACGAGAATCACTTTGTCTGGAGAACTTCGACTCATCACAGAAAAGAACACGCCCCATTCTTGTGGTGTCCAAGACTGATGTTATCAGCTTTACAAATATCCTGTCTTTCCTGCTGAATGCAGTCAAAGGGATACGCAAGACTGAACACCGGACGTAAAGGACACTCTCTGCAAGACAGCTGTAGAGCGTTTGCCTCGAAATTCTTCTTCCAGACACAGCAGCAAGATCACGAGCAAGCTTATGAGCTGTTGCCCGCCTTTGTCATCATGCGCTTAAAGCCAATTAGCGATCCTATGCAGATGCTGATGCTCTGTGGAGACCTTGGCTGACCTTCTTGATGACAGTACTACTTGATTGGAATTGATTCCACAGCCGGGAGACCATTTTTGGGCCCCTTGTAGGGATCGAACCACCTCCACTTGAGACCGGCCAGTTTCAAGCCTGCAAACCGACTCTCCATCTCAAAAAATCATCTAAAGGGTTATGAGAAATCATTCTCACTGCTAACAGGCTAACTTCTTTTTGTCCTGTTCTGATGCTAATTAAGACTCCCAGTGTGGATATGTTGATGCATCTTAAATCTATCAAGGATCTCAGTCTTCATTTTGGCGTGGTGTGTAAGTTTGAAGAGTGTGGTGACTGCTCAGGTGTCGTTCTCGTCTCACAACAAAGTTCCAAAATTGCGAGATTCATTACCAATAGCTCTCGTGTTGCTTCAGAGTGAGACAATGATAAAAAGTCACTCAATTACTTTTGAGTTATCGTTCAAATATAATAGAATATTTGAAGTTTTTGAAAATTAATATAAATAGTTGTAGACTTATAGGATGTGAAGATTAAATTCTCAGTGAATCTTCTACAATCTCATCTCCATGTGCCTCGAATGTTAAAAACAATGTGAAAATAATAAAGATGAATTATAATTAAAATTTGAAAGGTACCTGTAGAAGACAGCGTTGTGTTTTTCGACTTGTACTCTTTTGCTCTCCTTTAATATTTATATTAATCATCTTTCCTTACTCCATTTTAGCTATTTTAAAATTCTAGAATAATGATTGTATAATAAGATAGATTGTATGGTAGATGTGTGTTTATTACGTGTGAAATCCAACTGTACTACATGAAGTATATTGCGAATTTAACTGAAACTCTCTCTCTTAATTTCTTAATTAAAAATTTCTGTGTGTGTATTGTCTAATAACATAAATAAAAGCTAACGGAAATCATTATTATCTTCAATCTTTTTTCAAATTTTATTTCTTTTCTAATATGCACAAAAGTATATCCTTTTTAACATTCTATTTTTTTGTTATGCATTTTGAATTAAATTTATGAGGAAGTATCGAATTTTTAAAAAAGAGCCTTTTTAGATTGAGCTGAATTATGTGGGAAATACCACTACATAGCATTCAAATCTAAAGCAGCATCCTTAAATACATTTAACATTTTAAAAAAACGAACAAGGCCAATAGGTTAACAGGTGAGTCGAAATTTCGTATTATTTTCAAACCCATTTCACAGCGAAATCCAGTTTTAGTTCAACACCACCCTTAAGGGTCACTTTACCAGTAATTTTATGCATCTGCTATCGTGATTCTGTAAACAATGAAACCTCTATAATTTTTTCCAGAAATTGTCGCGTAATGTATTACAAAAACTGATGCTACTCAATCTATCAGCACGAAGGTCAGAGGTCTTCTTATGCTCGTGTATCGAAGCGTCATAAAGTGATAGAAGCGCAACGGTTTAGCGTAGAGAGACAACGAAGTGTTCAATGTTGTTTACATCGTGATAGTGTAGGTCATTGTTTACAGTCGGTCTTTTCAAGATGGATGAAAAACAGACAGAAGTTTTCCATGTCATTCAAGTAAGTTTATTACATATTTATAAAAATTAATTATTCCATGTTTGACAATTTGTTTTATCCAGGGTATTTTCAGATAGGAAAAGCAATTTTTTGCAAATAATAAAAGATTACACACACACAAATATATATATATATATATATATATATATATATATATATATATATATAAGCTGTTACCGTTAAAACGTGTAATTTATTCCATAAATATTTTATAACTGAGACAGTTAAAGTATATGACACATTAATGATATTATACTTCACCTATCTTTATTCTGTGAAATAATTAGGTCTATAAATAAATTAACGGTAGACCGTTAAAATGAAAAATAGGCAATATCATATTAAAATGAGTCCGGTGCCTTATAAATTAATTGATGATATATAGTGAAAGATTCCAGAAAAATACATTTCATATATTACGGATACATAAATTGATAGTAGTAATATGTTTAAATCCTATTTAAAAAGAAAAATTGAATATATAATATAACTTTTCTGGTTTAAATAAACAATAATAAAAAAATTGCATAATATACTGCAGTGAGACAGCAATAACTATGTTTAAAATTTAACAGCTAGGCTAAATTATTAGGTACTTAGTTCTGTTGGTAAAAGCCCGCTGTTAAAAAAATGTTACAAAAACTTTATCCAAAACGCAAATATACCGTATTTAATACTTTAATGATTAGACAATAATTACTCATAAAATAACTAGTTAAATATAGCAGAATCCAATAACTCTATATACTGTAATTGACATGGTTGGGTAAATTATGAAATCGTATATTTTTTATATAAGCATTCAAGTAATTTTGGATTAAATATTTATATTTAATAAAAGTTAACTTAAGAAAAAGTAAAATAAATCAGGAACTAATATTTTTGTTTTTTTAAACTTATTAAAAAAAATTTTTTTTTTTGACTCTCCCTCTTTCCATTCTTTTAATAGCATAAGAACAAAATTAATTCTTTTCTTGTTTTAAATACCAAAGAATCCATGCTATTTTTATTTTCAAATGGCATATGTACTTAATACCCATTTAATATCTCAATAGAAAATAATTTTGATGGATTGTTAAATTTCTTAGTTTCTAGTCATTTGTAATGTATCCAATTTTTTTTTTTAAATGTAAATACTGAATTTTCGCTAATGAAAATTAAGTGGTTAGGAGCAATGATCACTATTTTTTCATGAAAATCACCATAAGCTACATTCTGTTCTGTTTTAAAACTATTTTCAACAGCATTTGTGAAGAGAAAAATAAAACTTTTAATACTTATTCTTTTTTCTCTCAATTCCTACTATTAGTTCACTTTCTCCCTATATATATATGTATATATACATACATATAGATATATATATATATGTATGTAATATATATATATATATATATGTATATATATGTATATATATTCAAATATTTTTCTACTTATCCATTCAAGTTCAAATACATTTTTTTAAACTTGTAGTAGGGGACACTTGATATTAATACACTTTTTTCAAATGTTAATTCATTGATTAAATTAAAAAATGAATAAATAGCAACAAACACACAAAAATTATAGTCCGATAGCATATATAGAAAGGAAAATTATTTATTCTGTCTGTTATGTTACCTATAGCACAATGGATAGCGAGTTGGATTTCTAATCCAAAGGTCGTGGGTTTGAAGCGCACCTGGGATGGACTAATTTCTGATAATGTGATTTCTTTTTTACTTTACTGGTTTATTAGAATAATTAATTCTAGTTAATGAATAAATAATAACAAAAATATAGTCCAACACCATATATAGAAAGGAAAATGGAAAGAGTTGCAAGAAAAATCGCTTTTATTGTGATTCTGTAATATGTATATACATATTTATATTAATTTTAACAATTCAATAAAGAGTAACTAAAATAAAATTTTTCTTTGTTGACCTACGTAGGAATTGACTTCAAAAATTACTTTTATATCACTTGTTTTTATCGGGCTCTTAAATTGGGTTAATGTTTTCTTTTTTCAAAGCAATCATAATTTAAATTTAGTTTTATAACTAGTCTGTTTACAAAGATTAAAAAGGTTGTTTTCTTTGAATTTGAGTGTTTGAATTTGTTTTATATAATTTCCTGTTGAAAGTACTAGAAATACTCTCTCTCTGTTGGCTTTTCTCTTTTTTCCCTTCTTTTTGAAAGGGGGGGATTGGAGGAAACACAATATAACTCATTTCCTTATAATTAATAACTTAGGTTTGCAATACATATTATGGCAAACAACAGCTAAGTGAATAGCATGTGATTTAAGATAGAATAAAAGTTTGAACTGATGTAGCCCTTATATAAAAAGCGTATCTTTCATTGTATTCAATAATATATTATGACAAACAACTGTGTTGTTTTTCAACTATACAAAATTCTTAAATTTATCGTAACTGCAATTCATTTGATATATAGAGGCCAGTGGTTTCGCATGAAAAGGTAGTAATACATTTTTGGTGAGTAAAGTTAAAATATCGAGTCAACTTTATAACTTTAATCAGTAATCATTTTTATGTGTATCATCTTATATATATATATATATTGTTACGTAGATCGGGGTTCGAGGATTTTATGCAAAACTAGCTGCAAGTACCCGGCTTTGCCCGGGTTTAAAATAAGGTTTTCTGTAGAAGCGTACAAAACTGTTTATTTGCATGCAATAAAAGGGTACATTTATCTTAAAGCAATGTGGTAGACAACATTTTTGGCAGTTCCATTTGGAGTGTGTAGAAAAAGATTTTTTCCTCTTTGCCCACTCTGGAGCAGGCCACATACAACTGCCCATGAGAAAAACATGGTGTCTGAGAATCTATACCAGCAATCCCAAGAGACTGGCCCTGTGACTTATTGATTGTCATGGCAAAGCGGGTACATATTGGTGTAACCGCAACAAAATTTGCACCATGATATCAAAATAACAAATTCTTGTATGTTTTATATGAAGAAAAACAGTCAAATTTTGGTTAAAAAAGTACCACTTTGACAGCGGTGACTCTAATACATAAATATCAGGAAAAGCAGTACCCTTTTTCTTTTTCAATAAAAGGAAATGTCGGTGCTAAAATTTTATCGCACCAATGCCAACATTCAAAATAACTCGCCAAGTTGGCAACGCTGATTTCAAATGTGTTATATACACTTAATTGGCAACCATGTGTTTCATTTCATGTAATGTTGCAATAATAATAGGTTGTGACAATATGTAAGAATCGAAATGTCATAGGAAGATTTTTATGGTACTTATGTATTATTGCAACAATTGCCAACTCTATTAATAACTCACTAAGTTGGCAGCCCCAATTTCCTATGTGTCGTCTGCACTGTGTTGGCTGCCATGTGCTTTGTTTCATATAATGCCGCCAATAGGTTGTGATCATACTAATGTTTTTGACCAAATGGTCATGCTGTGCAGTTGGAAGTGGGCAAGAAGTACCGCTGAAATGTACTGATATAAGCTATTATGATGGAAGTAAGCAAGACGTTAAAGTGTACTGATATTCAGGCGATGATTTAATTCCAAGCATTACTTACTTTGGGGCCAACTACCTTCTGTTGCCTGATATCAAAATCAGATGAATTGTAACCCAAGGACATCCAAAGATTGATAATACCAACATTCAGGTTAGCGAGAATAAGGAAAAGCAACCGCACAAACCCAAGGTCCTTACAACTGTTTAGTACCAAAATACATACAAATGTTTTTTTTGTTTTTTTTTGCATTGTTGACTCTTTAAAAATAACAAAACTAATAAACAACAGGGGGAAGCAAAGATTTTGTCGCCAAGAAGTGTGCCCTGCTAGGATCCACCCAGTTAGAGTGTAGTATGGAGGGGGGGGGCTTGGCGTTGTCAATTTCTTTTGGTGACCAAAATCGATTGCCAAGCTACTTCACTTAGCGATAGGTGTCCGGATGCCAGAATGAATTTGTTATCTCCCCATAATATGAATATAAAAATCTCCAGATCCAAAGGGCCCCCTACATTTGAGCCGATCCACTCAATATCTTTAAAAGTGACCAGCACAATAAAAATTGCCTTGAAAGCTGTGTAGTTGTTCCATTATTCACTCAACATGCATTATTACAAACCACAAAAGTATGTAAGAAATAATCATAAACAAAAATTACACAGATACATAAATTTAATGTGGAGGCTAGGCTTTAGTATCACCCACTCACGTTGGCGGGTTAAATGGCCGATTCGACATACACACACACACACACAATCCAACCAAGCTAAGAACTAAATCATTACCTGAAAATCAGTACACTTTAACGGTACACCTTGTCCACTTTCAACCGTATAGCATGACCGTTTAGTGTGAAAAAGCCGTTCTGAAATAACAACCTTTATTTATTTTTAATTTTTGGAAAAGGATAAATACGTTATAACACATCGAAAGTCGACTGTTGCCAAACGATAAAACAAAATTTAGAAAGAACATTATTTTACGACGATTTTTTCAAAGAATAAATGAAATTCCATCACAAAGAGTAAGAAAACAGATAAATACAAACATAAATAAATATATTTACCGTAAAATGTTCTACAATGCCCCAAAAAACTGCTCGAATCATTCATTTTTGCAGAGTTAAGACTTTACATGTTTGATAACGTCATATCTTCGCTTAAAAATTGAATTTTAATAAATCGCTTAAAAATTGAATTTTAAAATTGAATGAAACCTGTTTAAGAACCTCCCCCATGTAATTTTGTGTACGTGTACCAAATTTCACGTTATTTGTTTGTCTGGATCTTGAGTTATAAGGGACCAGACAAACAGATAACAAATGCGTCTTATATGTATATAGATAAGTCGTAAATAACAAGGCAATTCTTTAAGAGAGATGAGTATTTATTGTCGAAAATCAATCCTTAAAATACAGGATTCAGCAGCAAAATTCACAGAATAAATAACAGAAGGATTTCACACCTTCAACAGCACTCAGACACAATAAGCAGTGTCTAAAAATACACGTATATATAAGCTTATTCACAAGCACAGCCGAGCTAATCACGATCAAGGCAAGTTCACTAATCGCTAGTCAAAACCAGACTCGCTACTCGCTGGCTGAAACTAGACTCGCTACTCGCTGGTTGAAACCAGACTGACTATTGAACGAAACGAAAATTAGATATGACGGGTCCCAGCCAAAATGGCTTATACCCAGTATCCCTGAAGATAGGGTGAAAAAGAAAGACCATTAGTAGAATGACGCCTCCCGGAGGGAGGCAAAATGTACGAGGTAAAGCCGTCACGAAATAAACCCTTTCGGGAGAAAACGTGGTGGGGGGAGGGGAGGAGGAAGAAGCATTGATGGGCGAAAAACGCCGAAGTTCCCTGCGTTAGCAGGGGAGAAAATGGGGAATGACGTCAGCAATTTTTCATCTGACCCAGTTTTAAAAGATAGTAGCGGAAGCGTGTGATGTAATTCAATGTGTAAATTAAGTATTTTTGTTGAGTTATGGGGGTTTAAGGGAAACTTCCCACTTAGAAGATTTGTATGCAAAATTAACTTTAGTATGTGGATAAGTAAATAATGTTTGTGCTTTAATTAATGGGTTGTCATGATTTTCGATACTTCTAAAAACATTTCTAGAAAGCTTAGTGATGTAGTTATCTATCGGCTCCATATGTAAGTCGTTGTGAATGACTGAATTCCTAACGTACCAAGGTGCGTTAGTAATAATTCTCAGAATTTTATTTTGTATGATTTGGATCCGTTTAGTATGGGTCGGTGCCGCCGCGCCCCAGATGGGGCAAGCGTATGTTATCACTGGGCGCAAAATACGCTTGTAAAGAATGACTTTATTTTCTAGGGAGAGTGGTGACCTTCTCCCAATAAGGGAGATGGCCAGAGCAATTCTTCCCCAGAATTTCTCAGATAGATAATCTATGTGTGATTTGTAAGTTAGTCGATTATCTAGATATAGTCCCAGGTAACGCACAACCGAGACCCATTGAATGTTGTTATCAAAGAGTGTGAGTTCAGTCTGTGGGTCGATAACGCCCCATTTTCTGAATACGATAGCCTGTGATTTATCTACATTTATTGCTATCCTCCAGTCTGTGAGCCAATTCTCGAGTATATCGAGGTAGTGTTGCATATTTTTAATTGTGTAGCTGAGTTTTACGCCCTGGGTCAATGCCGCAGAGTCGTCTGCGAATAAGCATGTACTGACGGTGGGGTGATCGGGAAAATCATGTGTGTATAAGTTGTACAAATATGGACTTAGTACAGAACCCTGAGGGACGCCTGAAAGGCAATTCCCTATGTCTGAAAAAGTGTTATTTACACGAACTCTGAAGGTTCGATTGTGTAAATAGTTATGTATCATTTTAATTAAAAAGTCAGGGAACTGAAGTTTAATTAATTTGTAAGTGAGGCCATCATGCCACATCTTGTCGAATGCTCTCTTGACATCCAAGAAAACACCGACAGTGTAGAATTTACTTAGGAAACCCTCATTTATAATATTTGTAACTCTAATGAGTTGATGTAGAGTGGAGTGGCCCTCCCGGAAACCGCATTGTTCCGGGGGAATGCAATCTATGGCTTTGCAGTGATTTTTAATTCTATTTAAGATTACTCTTTCGAAAACCTTAGCAGTGCAATTTAATAAAGAAATTGGTCTGAAGCCTTGTGGGAATTTGTGATCTTGCCCTAACTTGGGCAGCATGACTATATTTGCTATTTTCCACTGTGTAGGAAAGTGACACTTAATGAGGCATTTGTTGTAGATTTTAGTTAAGTGTGTAATGGCTTTAATAGGAAGGTATTTTAATGCTATATTAGGGATTAAATCAGGGCCTGCTGACTTCCTATTAGCAAGTGTTTTAATAATGCCTCGGACTTCGGTGGGGGAAGTGAGGTGTGGTGTGGCAGTTGGGAAGTTGTCGAAATAGTGATTCACTAAATTTTCGACTTCTTCAATCTTGTCGTCACTGTAGGGTTCAATATTTTCCTGAAAAGTGACTTCCAAGGTGTCTTTAAAAGCCTCCGCTTTTTCGAAATCAGAATAAGCTAACCCACTCGGACCATGGAGAGGTGGGATAGGGGTGAATTTTTTGGTAATTCGCTTGTGCAAATTGTAAAGAGAATTATCTTCGGTATTTAAAGTTAATAGAAAATTTTTCCAGGTCCTGTTTTTATGTTCATTGATTTCTATCTTAATCTGTCTGTTGAGAGCATTTACTTCCCTTTTATAGGGAGGGTATCTCGTGTTGTTCCAGAGTTTTCTAAATCTATTTTTAGCTTTAATTAGCTCTCGAATGTTAATAGGAAGGCGGAGGTGTGTAGTTTAGACTGACTATTGCTGCGAGTATCGCTCTATTTATACCAGGGGCCGAAATTTCTGAAAAGATGCTCTCGCGCCACAGATCGTGAAATTAGTGGATTTCTCTACTGATTTCTAGAAGAATCCAGAGGGTCCCGAATTCGCCAACATGGTAGCCAAATTGGTCGTCAAAAATGATGCCTACTTGGCTCTATCGCCAATATTTCGCCAAGTTCCCATTGAATCGCCATTATAACGTAAGGGATGGCGTTGCTTGTGAATATTACAATTTTAACATGAAATAAATACAGCATAGAGTAATATAAAGGCATTGCACATCCAAATACAAATTATTTACATTATTTTATACAAAATTCGTAACAATATATATATATATATATAATTTAAAAATTTAACGTCAAATTAGCAAAAACTTAAATTATTTTTTTTTAAATTTATTTAGAACACTTGACAAACACTTAGAACGTTCCTGTATTTATTATTTAATTTTAGAGGGATTGTTTAATAATGTTCTTATTAGCTAATGAAATTTTGGTAAAAACGATTCGATATACACTGGTGTGCAAAAATTAAGGACGAGACGGTTTTTTCAATATAACTTTGCACAAAAGCATTCCAAATCAACACATTTAATACCGTAAGATCCCCAATACGTAAGGACATGAGTAATGTAAGCAACACTTACTAAAAGAGAAATCAGAGGGATAAAAAGAAGCTTTATTGAAAAAGTAGCATGGAGCGCAATGCGACTAAAGGCCGAAACATCCCTGTGATGGGTGTCCAGTAAGAAATATCCGGTCTTTAGTAGGGGATATGATATCCCCTGACTGCTAGGCAGGTTTCACAGCGTCTGCCCATGCTGAGAATGAGGGTGTCAATGAGTTGTTGAGGCATTGCTGCCCATTCGTCTTGCAGCGCCAATCGAAGCTCCGGAATCGTTACTGGTGGTAAGGTACGAGCTGCCAAGCGTCTGCCTAGAAAACCCCATACATGCTCGATGGGATTGAGATCCGGAGATCGTTCCAGCCAATCCATACGTTCAATATCCTCACTCTCTAAGAGCTGTTCGGCAGCTACTGTGCGATGACATGGTGCATTGTCGTCCATGAAAAGGAACTGCGGACCCATAGCGCCTCTAAAAAGACGCACATATGGAAGAAGAATCTCGTTACAATAACGGGTCCCGTTGACTGAACCTGCGTCGAAGATGTGAAGGTCTGTACGACTACCAAGCATGATGCCTCCCCAAACGAGAACACCGCCACCTCCATACCTGTCCCTTTCAATGATGTTCGAGGGATGATTGCGGCTTCCCCGCTTTCTCCAGATGAGTATGCGATGAGAATCGCTACTCAGACTGAATCTGCTCTCATCTGTAAAGAGTACTCGTCCCCATTCATTGTCTCTCCAATTCCGGTGTTCCCGGCACCACAGAGAACGCCTTATCCGATGGGCAGGCGTTAGAGGTACACACCGTACAGGGCTTCGTGCAAACAGACCACCACCGTGCAGTCTTCTGGCCACGGTAAAACGCGATATCGGCCGTCCAGTCGCCTGTGTCGTGTGTCTAGTGATTTCTCCCGCTGTCTGCCGCCTGTTTCTTCTGGCCTGTAAGGCAATATACCGGTCATCTGCGGGTGTGGTTCCTCGTGGACGACCACTACTGAACCCCCGGATAGCTGTTCCTGTAGTTTGAAATTGTCTCCAAAGTCGTGAAACGATGCTGTGAGCAATTTCGAACTCTGCAGCCACACTTGTCCCACTGCGACCTTCCTCCAACTTCCCAATGATTTGACCTCGGGTAAAAGCATCCAGATGTCGTCTAACAGATTGATTATTCGCCATTTCTCGCTGAGGCAGCAACTCGGTGTGATTTTAACTGCTATACGGTGTGCAATCTCTTTGCCAGAAATACTAATCTTACACCGACAACATGCTTTACTACTCAGACACTCCCCCATTACGTCTACCTGCATATCTGCGCATGTGCTACTGTACATCACCTCACTTAATCTCCTGATTGGTCTTTCTGTCCGCTCTGCCTCTTCGTTCAGCTGATATGCTAATTTTTCGACTTCGTTCTTAATTTTTGCACACCAGTGTATATGCATGGACTGTGAGAAAGAAATTCGGTACTTTTAATATTACCGATAAAGCATTGTCTGCAACACTAATTTCATTGTTACAATGTTTATTTATAATTTGATAAAAATGTATTTTTAATTAAATGTGAACATATTGGCTTTTAACCGGTTAAAAAGTTTGATGAAGACTATATATAGATGAAAATTTATTTCAATTCAACAATATATTTTCATTGAAATCTTATTAAATAAAAAATGCCTCACTGTACCAGATGTTCCTTCGACAGATACATTATACAAAAAGTACTCCAATCACTTGTTTTTTAATAAAATTATACTACATGACTGTTTCTAAAATTGAATTGGATCTTATATCACAAACATTAAATGTAATACATTTCTGTAAAATGATTGATTATATTTTTTAATGTTGCACTTCGAAGCAATACAAAAGCTATTGGCAACTGTCCTCATGCTTTTGCACCACGATCAAGTGAAGAGAACGACACCTGAATTAGAATTCCACTCTGAAAGCTTCCACGTCGTGACCACGGTAGGCAAAATTCCTAGCCAGCATTTCTTTTGTCAAGTCATGGGTTCAAATCTTGGTGCCACTAAAATCCGCTGTGTAAAGAGACTGATGCACGTTCAATCTGTTAAGATTCAAAGCCCTCACATTGGTGTGGTGAGAGAGTTTGGAGAGTGGTGTGCCAACTAAAGTATCAAACCTGTTCACTTGAAGGAGGTTATAGACGAGCCATCGTCTATATACATCGTATTGACTTGAAATGTCAGGTTTAAAATGTCATTTTTGAAATGTCTGTAAAATATAAATGAAAGAAGCAATTGAGAAATAATTTATCTAGTCATATAATTTAACAGTTAACTAAAATTTTCTGCCAGTAAAAAATATTATGAATATTTTTTCATTTTTTATTTTCATCTGCTCTGCTGAGCACACAAAATGCAACACCAAGAAGGACAAGAGGTATCACAGAGAAATTTATTCGACAGATAACATGATGTACAAAGATCAAATGATTAAAATTACAGCCTCTTGTGAAAGATGACAAAATCAGTAGTTGATGTAGCCGCCATTGTTGGCTATAACCGCATCCACACACACTTCTGCATAGAATCAAAGAGGCTCTGCATGTATCCTTGGAGTACAGCAGCTGATACGGCTTCCACGTATTGCCAAAGTTGATCTAGCGTATCAGCGGGTGGTATATCCTGGGCCAGTCGTTGTGTAAGCATGGACCACGCATTTTCGATTGGTGATAGATCAGGAGAACAAGCAATCCAAGGAGGCAATTCTATCTCATGGGCAAAGAAGAACTCTTGAACATTGCGTGTCACGTGTGGTCGTGCATTATCCTGTTTTAATATGGCTGATGGCAAGCGATGAATGTATGGGAGGATCACGGGCTCCAATACCTCAGAGATGTAACGCTGGCTGTTCAGTGAACCGGCAATGCGTAGGGAAGACCGAGGCAAGATGACTCTATGTTAGCAATTTTTTGTTGTTTATTAATTCATTCTTAAGGATAGTAAAATTAATTTTACACTAATTGTTAGAATAGTCCTTGTAATATTAAAATATATTACCATTTAATTTTTCAATTAAAGGAAGTAGAGAATAATTTTATTTTTTCATAACCTTAACAAACCGTCATCTTGCCCCAGTACTGGGGCAAGATGACTTTGGCCTTGGGGCAAGATGACAACACTGAAAAAGGTTGAACATATTTTATCTTTTGAATATGTTACATGGTTTAACAAATGATAACTGCGTTTTTACATCTTACAAAGTACACTCATGTCCATAAATTAAGGCTAATTCAGAATCACACAGAAATTGAACTCTAAAATAAAAATTTCACCTGTAGAATTATCACACACATCTTAAAGAAGAATATGCAATTTACAGGAAACCACCAGATGGCGCGGATAGTACGTCACAATGACGAGAGTGTAAGAGAGGGGTATATAAGGAATGGTGGCAAAGAAGTAAAATTGTTCACAAGCGCTTTAAAAGCCTTTCAGTGCAATAACCGCATAGTTATGGCACAAAGGAAGCATTTGGATGATTTTTTAGGTGGTAGAATTATCGGACGATTGAAATGTGGACGTACACAGCTGGAAGTATCCTAGGAACTTGGAATCGCCCAGAGTGTCATCTCCATGCTTTCGCAACGATTCCAAGATGATGGTAATGTAAGTAGATGTTACAGCACAGGTCACCCCCGAGTTACAAAGCCGAATGAGGACCGGTACTTGGCAGTTACTATCAAAAGAAACAGACGGAGCACAGCATCAGACCTATCTCATCAGCTCTCTTCAGTTACCGGTACGACAGTTTCAAGGCAGACCGTGTACAGACGCTTAGGGCACATTGGTCTATATGCTCGTAGGCCTGTCAGATGTGTTCCCCTTACCGCAACTCACTGTCGCCTGCGATTAATCTGGAGTAGAGAGCATGCATTGGGGACACCACAACAGTGGTCTGGTGGTGTGATGTTTTCTGACGGAGTCCAGGTTTAGTTTGCAGTCTGATTCTCGCCGGACTTTCATATGGAGAGCGCCAGGTACCCGTTACCACCAAGAGAACACCATTAAACGACATCGTTACAGTGGTGCAGGATGGCTCGTTTGGGGAGGAAATATTCTTGCTTCCAGAACTGACCTGCATGTTCAGAGTGTAACGATGACAGGCCACATCTATCGGGATGTCATTCTGGAACAACATGTTCGTTTGTTTCGGGGCGCCATGGGTGCTGAATTTCTGTTTATGGATGACAACGCCCGTCCTCACCGTGCAAACATTGTAGACGAATACCTTCAATCGGAGGATATCACCCGTATGGATTGGCCAGCATACTCACAGGACTTGAATCCAATGGAGAATGTGTGGGATATGCTTGGCCGACGAATTGCAGCCCGTCAACCCCCTCCCACCTGTCTACCAGAACTCCGGAGGGCATTGCTTGATGAGTGGTGTAATATTCTCCAAGATCAGATTGATAATTTGATACTCAGCATGCGTAGGCGTTGTAAGGCTTGTATTGCATCATCCGGGAGACATACTCCGTATTAACCATCATGCTAACCATGCTATACTGTTTTTTGTAAATAGGTTCTATTTTGAAATTTGCTCCAGGGAGTAAAAATTGCAATTTTTATTAATTATGTCAAACATATAGCATCTTTTTTGCTCTTTACCTTTTGTTTAATAAAGAGATTTCACAAATAAGTCAAATTTGTTTTGCTTCTGTCTCTTTCTTTGCCTGAACTTCATTATCCTTAATTTATGGACATGAGTGTATCAAACTAAGTGTAATGCATTGTAACGTAATGTTGAAGCGTTTAGTTGTGAACCTAACAATAGTCACAAATAAAAATGCCATTTTTCATAATTGGAACATTCCTCATGCCAACTCTCTTGGCATTTACAGCACCTTTCTTCTGTTGGAGGGTTGCAATATTCCTCTTCACAAGCAGGACATCTAAAACACCATCCTTTGAAGTTGATGCAGCTGGAATGTTTGGCCTGGATTTTATAGATTTAGGCCAACAGGAACTTAGTTCGAGTTTTTTTTACTCCCTTTTTAGCTTCACGGGCTTCTTTTCTCGGTTTTTTTTAAACGTTCTGTTCTTCCTTCTGATTTTCTATTTGTGTTCTAACATTTCTTTGATGGGTGTGCTTCTAAGAATGCTAGAGAGAGAAAGCTCAGTTTTTTTCTTTTTCTTTTTTTCTTTTATTATGGTGTTTTAGGCGTGGTTTGAAATTAAAAAAAAACACTAACAGGCTTCATTGGTG
This sequence comes from Trichonephila clavata, assembly GCA_019973975.1. NCBI lineage: Eukaryota > Metazoa > Arthropoda > Arachnida > Araneae > Nephilidae > Trichonephila > Trichonephila clavata. Next base: position 207,925 of record BMAO01031525.1, read on the forward strand.
TATCGGAATCAGCATTTGCCGTAAGTTCTGGTTTTTCTGGAGGGTTTATATGTTGGTTCTCTACTACCAGGGTCTGAGGATTCGCACTATTATTCTCAGTCTCATCGCCAACAGCATCATGGTTAGTAGTTTTTTTCGCAGCATAGTCATGTTCGCTAAACACTAGAGGATTATGAGGCTCGATCCCACATTCTTTAAACCCTTTCAATGGCATTTCCAACTGTAGCTGCTTTGAAGCGAGTGATGCTCAAAACCTCACTAATATTTTTGTCTGTTATAGTTGTTCTGGGTGAATGACCATAAAGTTTGTACGTACTTGGCTATAATGCGCTTTTAACTGGTCGAAAAATGACACAACAAGGGGCTGGAGACGATGTGATGTGTGCGACGGCAACCCAACCATGATGATGTTTTTCCCTCTGCACAATATAAGATAGCCTGCAAAGTTATATGAGTTTTGTGATTGTCAAAAATCAACAGATAAGGAGATTCTTTGCTTGGTTTCATATGAAGGTAAAAGTGCTTCAAAAAAGAGAAAAAGGTGTCCTCATTGTTCCAGCCGTTATCACTACAGTGACCTACAGTTCCTGGTGGGGCTCTTTCTACAAGTTCAGGAAGCATTCTCTTTCTCGCAAAAAATCAGAAAAAGTGGCAGGTAAAAGCCAGTAGCTCTAAAGCAACAAATTATTGTTACATTATTTCCTCTTTAGGGGGTGGGGGCTTAGAGGATGACAAAAATGTCTTCATATGGTCATCCCTTTTCGAACGAAACCTTTCCCAATCCGATGCACCCCTTAACCCCAGAAGCGAAGGACAAACACATACAAACAAGTGTTTAAAGGATTTAATAGAATGGACAACATTGTTAGTTTAATAAATTCCGAAACATGGGGCAAGATGAAGAGCTCGTTATCTTGCCCCATGTTTCGGATCGTCATCTTGCTCCAGACAGTTTGTTTAAAAATATTCGTTTTCAATATCATGAAGGAAGGCAATTAATTGACATTTATTTATGGTAATAGGTAGTATTTAAACCAAGTTACTCATAAATATTAAAGAGAAACGATATATCTTACCTGTATCTGTTGCAGAGCTTATTTACACATGCATAAAAGTTATATCGTGACAGCGGAATACAATCAAAGCTTCACAACTAACACAAAAATGGCTATTTCAGCGTGTCTATACTATCGTTCAACGAACGGCCAAAAGGAGAGCCAGTAGTGTTCGTTTGATGTTGCTACCTAGTGGAATGCGGAAAAATTAAGGCATTCCATTCGTCATCTTGCCCTGCTCGTCATCTTGCCACGGTCTCCCCTAATAGAGGGTTGCGGCTGAGATATCCAATAGCACTCCAAACAATGATACAGGCTGCAGGACTAGTGTGGCAACGCATAACGGAACAGTTCTGTAGCCTCTCACTACGGTGTCTCCAAACTCGAATCCGACCATTGTGATGTTGCAGGCAGATGCGGGATAAGATAAGAAAACATGTATCAAAATGAAGGGAATTTATTACTCTTACATATTGTACACTCATTTCTCAACATAGTCACTATTAACAGCTACACAGTTCTTCAATCGCTCTATCAACTTCTTCATTCCATGCATGAAGAAAGATTTTGGTTAACTGTGTATTCATTTGCGCACAACTGCTTGGACATTAGCATCCCGGATTCCTCATTATGACCCAGAAAACAAGAGGCAATCGATGGAATATCGTCATCTTGGTTCTCCGAGTGTCAAGAAATTCAAAACTTTAATGTCAGCTCACCATCTTTTGGGATTCAAGTGGCATGCTCTACACAGAATTCCTGACTAAAGGATTGACGGTGGATTCCGATAGGTACTGTGCAACATTACGATCACTCAAGCAACGCATTTGCAGAATCGGACCGGAAAGAAACGTCTTTCTTTTGCTTCACGGCAATGGAAGACCGCATTGGAGTTTACAAACACAGGACGTCATGGGAAAACTGAAAATCACAGTGGTTCCATGACCTTCTTACAGACCAGATTTGCCGTAGTCGGACTTTTGGTTGTTCTCAAAATTAAAGGAGACATTAAAAGGTCAACGTTTTTCAAAGGATTCCGAAGTTCAGGCAGCTGTGCGCCAATGGATATGCAGCCAACCAGAATCTTTCTACATGGTTTGAATGAAGAAATGGATAGAACGATTGAACAAATGTGTAGCTGTCAGTGGGGACTATGTTGAGAAATGAGTTTACATTATGTGAGAGTAATAAATTTCCCTCATTTTGATACCTCTGTTATTATTTTACCTTGTTGGGAACTTTATTTATACTATTGGAGTCCTTACTTATTAATCACCCATCGTAGTTAGCACCCCCAAACAAGAAAATGCATGATTATTGTGTTTGCTGGTACTTACTGTTGCTCTGCGTTTAGCCCCTTTACTTTCTTTATGAAATCTGTTGGCAACTCTCTACTTCATAGAAACCAGAACTTCTGCACGTTTCAGCTTTCTTTCAGTGTTCTTACTTCTTCTACGATTTCTGCAGGTTGTTTTTAGAATTCGAATTGAACTCAGCTTCTCCAAAAATGAGGTTGCTGACTGCGAGAATTCAATAATAACGGTAGGCGAGCTCTGTGCTGCTGTAACTTGGCGTTACACGGAAGGAAGATGAACTCATATATAGGACGAGAGGAGGGTCCGGGAGTAGAGTTGAAAAGCATTACTACAGGGGTGGTCATTAAGGCGATCGCGATCAAACCGTGGACCGTCAAGACATTTTTGGGTAACCACCTGAAGATTTTTTCGATTTGGAATCCCTTGGTATGAGAGCTGATCCAAAACTTTTCAAGGAAATTCAAGCTATGACCATTTTTAATCAAACTGTTGAATATAAAGACCGTCGTTACATAATGAATTTTCTATAGAAACTAGATCACAAAAAATTAAGTGACAATTACTCTATTGCAAAGAAGCGTTTCCAGAATTACTTGAATCGACTGCAGGACAACATTGAGATGAAGTCTCAATGTAAGGGATTAATTCAAGATTATCTCTCTCAAGGTATCACAGAAAGAGTTGATAATCTGGATTCATTGCATGATAACCCAGTTTATTATTTGGCTTATCATGCAGTTGTGAAAGATAATTGCACGACCTCTACCAGGCTAGTTTTCGATTCTAGTTCTCATGAAAGTGGACTATTATCCTTAAATGACTGTCTGTGGATTAGCCCGAACCTGAGTCTCAATATTTTTGATATTTAATGAATTTCAGATTGAACAAAATAGCATTATTCTCAGATATTGCTATCTCGTTTCTCCAAATAATTCTTGCAGAGAATCAGAGAATTGCAGTACGCTTCTTGTGGCCTGATGACAAACTGTCAAAGGACAACTTTCAAGTTTTCAGATTTCAGAGAGTTCTCTTTGGAGTCAATGCCTCACATTTTCTCTTTTCTGCCATCATCAAGAACCAAATTCAAAGATTCATTGAAGAATATGCTACTACAGTTCGTCTGATGGACAAATGCTTTTATGTAGATGATCTTATCGCAGATGCAGACAACTTAGAAGAAACTCCTGAAATTTCCCGTAATGCAAAAATTGACATGAAAGAAGCCAACACGACTATTCGAAAATGGATAACCGATGACATCCGCACTTAATAAGGCATTGAAAGAAAGATGGTTTCAACTCATTTTCAGTGGACTCTTCAATCATCTTTGGCTCAAACCTAACCAAAGTACTTGGACTGTCTTGGAGTACCAAAGAAAACTGCTTCATAATTGAGATTAAGTTTCTTCTTCAGAGTTTCTTTCATCGAACAAGAGCCCTGACCAATTTCTATTTCAAGCTGTTGGGAAAATATTCGATTCTTTGGGTCTGCTATCACCAACTATCTTACGTATAAAATTCCTACTATGAAAACTGTGGGAACTAAAGATTTCAGGGGACACTACTCTTCCATTTGACATCCTGCAAGAATGGCAGTAATGGTGTTCTGATTTATCACTGTTAGAAGAATTAAAAGTTCCCATATTAGTCCTTAGTTCTACAACAGAAGACTCGGAAGATATTGTAGAAATCCATTGTTTCTGCAACGCGAGCAGAAAGGGATTTGGTTCGGCATTGTACCTACGAGTGATCAAGAACTACGAGGTCACAGTAAATCTCATCACTTCAAAAAGTCGTGTCGCTCCTTTAAAGGCAATAACCTTACTACGGTAGGAACTTCTTGGTGCTCTTGTGGCTGCCCGGCTTACCAATAAAGTTAAAAAAATCATCAAAAGTAAGAAACTTGCTTCAGTAGCATTCTGGACTGATTCCCAAATTGTGTTATACTGGGTAAAGGGATGTAGTAAAAGATGGAAGCAGTTTGTTGCCAATCGTGTTAATGAGATAAAATCTTTGTCTGATCCAAATAGTTGGCATCATTGTCCAGCAAGGAAAATTCAGCCAATATTTTGTCTAGAGGAACATCAGTTGAAACACTCATTCTGGAGTCTATCTGGCTCAATGGACCAAACTTCTTTGTAAGCAGAAACTCTCTTTCCAGTTCCTGAATTTCCTAGATTCTCAAAAGAAGAATATTTAACTGACCTCAAAAATCTAATGACTCTAACAATTTCACTTCATTAAGTATTCAAGAAAACTTTCTGATTGATCATTTTATTGTTTTGGTAATAATATCGTAATTAATTTCAATGTATTGAGTTATATTTTCAGATTTATTAATGCCTACGAAGAAGTTCTAATTCAGAAATGCTCCATTTCTGCATTCGAAAGAAATATTGCAGAAACTCTCATGGTAAATGTGATAAAAAATGAAAATTTTTACAGCGATAATTCAACATCTAAAAAACGATTTTATAGTGTCATACTCAAGTAAGATTAAATCTTTATCATTATTTCTTGACTCTAAAGGAATTTTAAGAGCAGGAGATCAATTGACTAATGCAGATATTTCTTACAATAATATGAATTAATCTGAATCTGAATTAATTATTCCAAAATTGAAAAATTCAAAAAATCTGAATTAATTATTCCAAATTGTCATGTTAAGCATTTTCATTTAGACCCTCAAGCCTTGCTCTAGCAGAGCAAGGCTTGAGGAGATTAGACAAAAATATCTTACTTTAAATCGCAGAGACCTCTGTAGAAAGATAACTCGAAATTGTATAAAATGTTTTCGGGAATCCTAAAGGGCAAAAAATGGGTCAAACGAAAGGGTGAATCCAGATTTTGTTTTTAATAATATTGGTATTGACCTTTATGTTTCATTTTTCACAAAGAATAAACTACAGAGGAAAGAACCTTTCCGGAAAATTTATGTTTGCCTTTTTATATGTATGGTGACTAAGGCTATCCACTTAGAAATTGTCCTTGATTTGACGTTATTGCATCGTCAAAACGATTTAGTGCTCGTCGTGGCAGTTGTTGCAAAATATTTTGTGACAACGGTAATAATTACGTTTTTGCTAAAAAGGAACTGAGATATTTCTTTAATTTAATTATTAAACAGGGCCCCAGCAACATTCAAAAGTTTTCTTCAGTGGTAAACATTGCTTATTACCATTATAAGTCTAAGAATTGTGTAATTGTATTATTATATTTGTATTATTATATTATTATATTCCATTTTTTTCACTTCCATTTTTTTTTACACTTTTAAAACTCTACTACTGTACTATTACTATACATCCAGTAAATTTTTATGTATAATATTCATTCTATTCATTACATAATGTGTATAAAATGTATTTCCTTTAATTTTTTAAAATTTTATATTTTAAATCCTATTTATACGTTTATTTTTTATTGCATTTGTTCTGTTATTATGCATTTATTTGTTTTACTGAAAATTTGTGAAATGTCCAAGCTTTATGTAATAATTTTGCACCGAGCAAGGACAGGCGAGATGTTGGTTCCCACGCGCATTTCTGATAGCCAAGTGCGATCGGCTGGCCACCCATCTCGTCAGAAAGACTCTGAATGCCCTACGGGTATGCTGCAGAAAGGATACTCCCTCGTACCTTCACGTAGTTTTACAACCAAAGTTTCTGTTATTAATACTTTTTATCTCAATCATCTATTGCTTCACTTATGTTCGTTGTTTAGAGAAAATTAAACACTCTTAAATCAACGTGGTCCATCCTTGCAGTCTCCTGGTTTAATCTACACATTTACAAAGCTGCGTATAAATTTCTTTTCTATTCATTAAAAAAATATGGACTTTAGAATTACTAGGAGAATGATCGTTTTATTGAAATGTACTTGATTGCTTGATATATAGATATTGCACTGAGAAATAGTCAAAGGCAAATAAAAGCATATATAATTTTTCAATCAAAATTAACTACTTTTTATCTCCTTAAATAAGCGGTAAGAAGACAAGCTAAGCTAACAGTGACAAAAAGAAAGCTTCAATTTATTATATGTTACAGGAAAGAGATGACAGTAATATTACATTTTCAAATTTACTGTTCTGAAATGAATAAACACCATAAAATAAAACAAAATTGCGTGAGACGAAAGACTTTTCTTTTACTATAGAATTAGTTTCTTCTTCCTTTATTTATTTTGAAGGAAAAAATATAGGTGTCTTTCTCTACACGCACATGAGCGATTTCGATCTCTCTCTTTCCACATGCAGATATACCGGGTGGCCAAAGCGTCCTTAAGAACTTTAAAAATATATAAAACCCATAAAATTAAGCAAAATAAAAAACGGTTTACAGGTTTAGCATTGATAGATTTTTTTAAGATAAGAAAAAGAAAATTTTTTTAAAAAAACCCGATAGGTGGCGTTTCGTACATAAATGAAAGAAAGGACTTCCAAATATCAGAAGTGACGTTACCAAATCATTTATATTACAACAGCATGTGCTCCACATATCCACTACCACAAGGGATGACACATTCCAAGCGTGTCACAAATCCAACAACAGCAGAGTGCAGAATATCTGCCTGTATACCTGACAGCTCTCGGTGGATAGCATCTTTCAATTCCGATAGATTGAATGAACGGGATTAATACCCCCCATCCGGGAATTTTAATATACCCACAGCCAAAACTCTACTGAAGTCAGATCTGGAGACCTAGGAAGCCATGCAAACTTGCTACGTTTGCTAATGATTCTTAGACTTGGTCGTCCGAATCTTACACAATCCTCGAGCGATACAGTTTCCTCAAATTGCTGAACAAGCTTTGTGAGGCGAACCACTGTTGAAGGCCTTTTCTAGTCTTCCCATTTTTCTGTAGTCGGAATTTACGCAGTGCAACAGTCGCTGATTCCTTATTCATGAAAAACTGCTTCACCAAAAAAACTTTGTCTTTCTCGCTCAGCATCCTTGTTCACTTAGTTGGCATGCAACGGAGAATTAGATCTGGATCAAAAGCATCAGTGTGTAATCGCCTGTCTCATTTGCATATTTCCAGCTCAGTCATTTTTACGAGCGCCATCTGTCGGCATGTTTTTTTTTCTTATCTTAAAAAAAATTCCGTGCCTTATCGATGCTAAAACTGCAAACCGTTTATTATTTTGCTTAATTTTCCGGGTTTTATAAACTTTCAAAGTTTATACGGACTTTTTACCCACCCGGTATTAATTTCACAGTGGGGGTCTTTCATTATGTATTGCAAGTGGTTCTAGATATCTCGTTTTCTTTTTAGCTCAATAATTTAGTTTGAAATTAAGATCAAAGAATTAAAGAACAAAAACGGTTTTCTCGATTTCAAAATTACATTCAAGACCTAAAGGCCTTATAACTTGCGCATATTAAATGGATGTTGTTATATTTTTAAGACGAATTTTGTAATAAATTATTCATTTAGAGCTGAACCCACTTCTTAAGGCTGATGATTTATGTTGTAAGATGTTTAAATCTGTAGAATATCGTGCAATAAGATATTGTTATGCGTAAATAAGGCATAGGAAATGCACACTTAATTTTTCTTTTTCTTTCAATTCTATATTGTAACAAATTTATTGAAAAGGATACACGAAGAGCCTTCCATATGTAAAATATCAAGTATTTCGAAAAGCCAGATGGGTGACGTGGTTGGTTTGTCGCTAACCTTCTGCACCCAAGGTTGCGGGTTCGACCCCGCCCCAAGTCGGTGGATTTTCATGATGCAGAAAATCGACAGGGGCCATTTCGCATGATTATACTGCATATTAAAAAATCCCTAGAGTGTTTGCTTGACTTGGGAGTGTACGGTAAAATTTAAAAAATCCTACGTACCATTTTGCATCGGCAGAATTCAGGTGCCTCCCTCTGGAGAGGAAACTGGGCACCAAAATTACTTGCGGTAATTGGTATTGCCTATATGGGGTCGCACTAAAAAATAATAGCTGCTCCTGGGGTATGTACTAGGTGTATGCAAAGGTTAAATACAAATGCGCAACTCCATGAGAGAAGAAGAAGAGTATTTTGAAAATGGTTGCAAAAATTCTTGAAATAAGAATTCACGCATTCTCTTCGTAATTTAAGCAAATTTTTGATTACTTATAGCATTTTTACGCTTCAAAATTATTTTATATGTGCAAATTACGTTTAACAGCTGAATTTTCACTGTGCTCAAATGTTTTAAGGAATTAGAAGGCATGGAAATTCACGTTATGGTTATGTGTATAAGGAAGTTAACATTCCTGTGTAGCAATAGTAACGGGAAGTGCAGTCATGAAGAACCCTTTTTATAATGCCTACCTATTTTAAGAATATAAATGACATGTAATTTGTACGTATTATAAGAAACTTTCAGTTCAAAAGATGGACAATGTGTTAGTTATTTTCCATTTAGTTGAATGTATGTTTTCTAAATCAAACCATTTCACAAATGTACTTTTCTCAATTTCAGACATCTGAAAGCCAGATTGATGATGTTCCTTATAGAGACGAAGGTTTAAGTAAAGACATAGATTACAAAATTGATGATGTACCTCCGTGGTATGTTTGCCTCTTTTTGAGTTTCCAGGTACGCTTTCAAATTTGTTGCCGTTTGAAATACTGATATGAACCCCGTAAATTACATCGGTCATCAAAATTAGAGGATAATGTTAGAAATAAAATAGATATTTAATAAAAAAATTATTGTTAAACAGCGTTAGTTAACATAAATTATAACATTTGAAGCTGCCCATCCGGTATAGTGGTTAGTGACACTGACTGTGGTGCCGTTGGGCCTGGGTTCAAGTACTGGAGAAAGCATGGATGTTTGTAAATGTATAGTGCCTTCGTGGCAGGGGGGTACTCTCTCTAAATATCCGTCGAGCCGCAAGTCATTTCGTGAGGTTGGTGGAAGGGGAAGAGAGGTTGGAGGCCCTGACCACCCCTAGAGTGTTCTCCCTCAAACCGAGCAAATCGTACTCTCACCTACATGGTGCTCAAAGCTAAGGTTAACGATTGGCGTAAGAATCTAGCCCTTAGCCGTGATGAATTTTGTTTTGTGGACCTTGACCTGATGTTACTGTCGATCAGGTGGCATAAGCAACAACAACATAATGTTTAGAAGTTAATTATTAGCAAAAAATTGAAGTTAAAACCATATGTATATGGAAATTGGAATATGTTGGAAAAATAAAACCCCCTGTGCGGAAAATATTTTTCTTTAATTTGGTGTATGGTTACCTCAGACAGATATGCATACCTCCCATTTTTATTTCATAGACTTAACGAAATCGTTGATCGAATACTGTACAATTGTACGCTACACTCTTCGAAAAGATCCCTTTTCATCTTCTGGGGAGCCTTGGGTGGAATTTGAGGTGCAGACATTCGGTGAACTATGTTAAATAGGATTCAAGTCATGTGAGTAAGATGGGCAGTCAATTTGAGTGATATACCAGTTTGTGAGCATTCTGATACTATTCATGCTCGATCTGACCAAGTATTGTCATCCATTAACAAAAATTCCAGACCAACAGTACCCCCAAACAGCTTAACTTGGAGTTCCAGTACCTCGTACACATTCTCTGAGATTTAAGGAGCCTCCGTCAAAGATATTCAGCTTGGTGCGACTCCCGAATCCATTAAACTGCGGTAGTGAAAACGGGTTTTTTCGTGGACTAGGAAAGGCAAGTTCTTCCTTTCTTTAACACAGTTATAATCAGTTTTCATATTACATGTGGGCTTGTCATTAAATAATACTCGGGCTCAGTTTTTGGGCCTCCTGGATCTGATGATGACACAAATTTAAACGGGCCCATCTAGCACCAGGAGTCGGTGAGGCACAAACCAGTGGTTTTCTCTCGTATAATTCAGCCCCGTTAAGCTTTCGTGCAGCTGTAGAACAGCCAATTCAAGCTCCTATTGAAGCCTGAAGGTCTAAAACTAAATATCTTGCAGTCACTTCACTATTTCTTCTAGCTTACAATGACAGAAAAGATTGCAATTATTTCTCTTCGTTGTTCTTGGTCACGCTGTCTGTCAACTGATTCAGCGCTTAAAAAAAGCGTCTCCAAACTCTTGATATCATACTTGTGTGTATTTTACTTCGCTTGATTCTATAAATTATTAGCCATTTTTGACTTTTACTGAAATGATGCCTTTGTGACATAACTAATGAATACTGATCACTTTCAGAAACCCCATTAACTTTAAACAACTACTGATCGGAATTCCAGTATGTGTTCATTGCGCAGAACATTGTCATTAATTAAATTTGCGTATTTACAGCTCTTACGTATTCCCGGAAGTGCGGCTTTGTGTCAATGGAATTTAATTAACATAAACAATAGTAGCATTGGGCATTGGTTGAAATATCAACTTAGTAAACATATTTATCATTATCCTTTAATTTTGATGACCATTGCAAAATTTTTGGGGGAAACAAATTTATTCATTTTCAAAATTAGATAAATATTTAAATTAAGGAAGAATAAAATCAATTATCCTAATTTAGAATTTAAAAAATATTTTTTAAATTTTTAATAAACATTGCACCAGGGTTTTTGGATTATAGCTGTTAAAATAAAAATTAAATAGTTGAATTATAAAAAATCTAGTCCAAAGTCAATGTGTAAGCAAACGATTAAACTTATTCGGTGTTTTTCCGTTAATTCAAAAATTTGTCGTGAGTTGTCTAGAATTTCCTACATCATGTGCAAACATTTCCATGACTCTCCCGCTCTTCAGATCTGCCCCCTTATAGGGCATATTTAGCACCAGATGAAACGTAGCTTACCTCCGTGCCAACAGTATTCTAGATTTAGAAAGCACTCCACAGCAAGCGAGGACTACTCTGCTCCAAGACAGCATTAAGCTTCTTTTTCAATCAACACTACATCATACTGCAGCCTTTATTGAAGTACGCGGTGGTGTAGCACTCTATTGAAAAAGACAAGCCTAAGGCTTAAATCTGAGTCACTAGTCACTCTGCTGCTTTAATTTTGAGATCATTTGCATCTTTCATATACACTCAAGAACCAAAACATTATGACCCCCTGTCAATAACGAGTTGGCCCACCTTTGGCGTGCAACACAGCTTCAACCCGCCTTGGCATGGATGCCACAAATCCTTGGTAGATGGCCGGAGACTGATTGTACCAGATGTTTAAGCAACGGTCACGCAAATACGAGATATTGCGATTTGGTGGTCTTCGAACTCTGAGCTGCCGTCCCATGACACCCCAAATGTGTTCTATCGGATTGAGATCCGGTGAGTTAGGTGAACAGGACATTAACTGGAATTCGAGCATCGTGTTCCTGGAACCACTCCAACACAATTTTAACCTTGTGACACGGGGCGTTGTCCTGTTGGAACATTCCATTTCCAGCTGGAAAAACAGAGGCCATGTAAGGGTGCAACTGGTCCGCAATGATGTTCAGATACCCTGTAGCATTCATGGTCTGCTCTACCACAACCACGGGTCCCAAAGACGCCCAAGAGAACGTCCCCCTAAGCATAATACCGCCATTACCGGCCTTTGTATGACCTACTGTACATTGAGGGAGCAACTGTTCGCCTGGAAGACGGCGGATCCTGACACGGCCATAGGCGTGATAAATGACAAACCATGATTTATCTGACCAGGCAACTCTCTCCCACTGATTCATGGACCAGTCTCTATGTTTCCGGGCCCAGCGCAGGTGCAGTTGACGATGACGCTTGGTCAACAAAGGCACACGAGTGGGACGTTTGCTGCGTAGCCCCATTTCCAACAGTGTCCGCTGAACAGTGTGCTCCGATACTATTCTACTTGGCCCTGCATTGTATTGGGATGTCAGCTGAGCGACTGTCTGGCTCCGGTTTTGCTTCACCATGCGAGACAATCTCCGACGACCTTTTTCTTTGATAGCGTGTGGACGTCAAACACCATGTCGTCTACTGCTGGTTTCATCATCATTCAGCCACTTTGCATAAGTACTAACAGCTGTAGATCGCGAACAACCCACGCGTCGTGCAGTTTCGGAAATACTTGTTCCGAACTTTCGAGCCATTGCAGTCTGCCCTCTATCAAAGTCGCTTAGATCTACAGCTTTTCCCAACACACACAGAAATAAGTGAAAGAATGGTTCTTCAGACTCTCCAGCAGCAGTTAAATACCACTTCCACCTGATCACGTGCCTTCCACGTCATCCAGGCGAGTTCATTGCAAAATGTAGGGGTGGTCATTATGTTTTGGCTCTTGCGTGTATATCTTTATGTGTGTTATATTTCATGTATAAAGTGCTCCTTTCTTGGTGTGCTTTTTTCTCATTGACGCCTTACCTCGGAAATGCTGTTTTTCGCCCAGTTAAGAAAGAGAAAAAACTTTATAAATAGAAAAATATCTTCATCTCGCGCATCGAACCTTAAATTTTAAAGAGCTGAGAAATTTCGTTATTATTGTCAATTTTTTATAATTACTTAAATTACCAATGTCAAAATGATATTGTTTTGGATGTCAAGTTTGGAATACGGGGAGGAAGAAAAAATGTTAAAACTTTTATACTCAAAATATTTATTGTTCACGCAAAAAGCTCAAACCACATTTTTCTACAAGATTAACAATTTTTCGTAATTTTAATCAACATTTTTTCAGCTTTAATAAACGAAAAGCATATTTTTCTTATAAAATATTTTTAACATTATACAGTGAACAATTCTGTTTTGTTTATAAAATTCTGCAATATATTTTCCCTTGAAAAAGTTATCTTAAGTCAAATTTTTGGGAAAACTCGAATATTATTCATCCTGATAAAAGAATTGTCCTGATATTCCGTCTCTTACTTCAGCACCGAATCCTTTTATAGTTCCTTGGGTAAAGGAGCGTTCCACGCACCGCTTTGGTGTAACAGAGAAAGGTTTGGAAATCTGAATCTGAGTTATTTATCACACCACAATTTTAAAGGACAAAGGATCACATCCGTTGCTTGATAATATATTCCATAACAATCACTGATCATTGATGATATTATTTGATTGATTCACATTTCCCTAGTTTTTTTTTATCGGTGTCAAATCAACACTTGAATTGATCTCATCTTCATAATCATTATCGGTGATATACAAGCCTCCGTGTATTTTTAATTACTCAGTGTCAATGTGTTCTGGTTTTCTAGGTCTCCAGAGTATCTTTCGAAATACTTGGATGGGTCTAGAGCTCTTTTTTAAGCCTTTTTGCTAATTTACGTGTTTTTGTTCCAGCTACCTGAACTTTTCCAACCGGTACTTTCGTTGCAAGAACATGAAACATAGCTCAATTGAGGGAGTTGGGTTTAATTTATCTCGACGATGGTTAATTTAAATTATTCACTGACACAAATCTGAATTTTTGGCAAATGCAGAACGCAAAAATAGGACATTTCAAAGTGCTACATCAAAAAGCATTGTAGATTTACTTTTGAAGTCATTTTTTTAAGGAATTTGTTGAAAATTGCGATGGTAGGACCATTTATTTATAACAATAATCATTATCCTTATTAATTAGCTGTAGTATATATTAATTTGTATCATTACAGATATTTAATTTCTTAAGCAGCCGTTTCAGCTACTTCACAAAAACTCACATATTTGTTGCTGGAGCATAGTAACATCTCTCGCATCGTTCTTACAGACTGTACATTAAAATATCTTTGTGAGAAGGAGGTTTATGTGCTGCACAAATTACTTGGAATACCAAATATTCGGCCCTCAAAATCCATTTTACTAATGCTTTTATTACATTTTGCCGTTTCTGCCACACTCCTCTGACGTTAACATTTAAAAACAGACGTAAGAGCAACTCCGTATTGAATATCAATTACCATTTGTTGGTGATTGAAGGAATAACTTGGTTAATTTTACTTGGTTTGTTTTCATATCAACCTGTTTATGTAACAGTCAGCGGAGAAAGCGTCAAACACGTAGTCTGCTCGTGATATTCAATCTCCTTATTATGTCCAAATTTTCAAAGTAATCTATGTATAAAGTGTATTTATTCTTTTCAATACCTAAATGGAAATTAAATGTATATTCCCTATTTATCACACACACACAAGGTTTGTTTCAGTGGCGTAATGTGCCCCCTCTCCGCGCATTGCGGGGGGGGGGGACTCAGAATTCTAAGGGGTTCAAAGCCGGAATAATGCCAAGTACATAGCCTTTGTAAGATCCGGCATGGAGCCTAAAACTTGACTTTGACAGGAGGCCGTTACACCAATAGTTTGTTTATTAAATTTGAAATGTAAAGTTTTTTCAAAATTACGAAATATTGTTAATTTTGCAAAGAAATGTATTTTTGAGTTCTTTGTCCGAGTAATATATATTTTTAATTTACAAGTTTTAATTTTTCCCCTGCTTTCCTCGTATCCTGAGCTTCCCCTTTAGAATAACAGTGTTTCGACATTGATAAGTTAAGAAATTTTTAAAAAATTGACAAAAAATATTGAAATTCTTCCATTTTGCAAAACTTTAAGTGCATTGCGAAAATAGATGATACTTTTTATTCCATTTTTTAAACCTTTTTATTTAGCTAGGCTAATAGCACTTTTTCTGGGTCTTGTGATCGAAAAAAAAGAAACAAACGTTTCAGCCTACCCTGGTATATATCTCCTGACTTTTTAAGTATTAAAATATCAAATTTTGTTTTATTGAAAGGCACTGCTGACCACACAAAATGCAACACCAAGAAGGCCGAGAGGTATTACAGCGAAATTTATTTGACAGATAACATGTTGTACAAAGATCAAACTATTAAAATTACTGCATCTTAGGACGTGTGGATGATGACAAAATTAGTAGTGTAGACCTCATTGTTGACTATAACCACTGCCACATGCCTTGGAATAGAATCAAACAGGCTTTGGATGTATCATTCAAGTGCAAGAGTTCATGAGGTATCCACACATTGCCAAAGTTGATCTGGTTTAGCAGCGGGTGGTGTATCCCGGGCCAGTCGTTGCGTAAGCATAGACCGCACATTTTCAACTGGTGATAGATCGTAAAGGTATGGGAGGACAACGGGCACACCTCAGAGATGTAGCGCTGGCTGTTCAGTGTAACGTAATGAATACTAGAAGGGTATGGCACTCAAATTCAATACCACCCCCAAACCATGATAGCGGGTGCAGGACCACTATGGAGATACATAACGCACCAGTTCAGCAGCCTCTCACTACGGTGTCTCCAAACTCGAATTCGACCATCGTGATGTGGCAGACAGAAGCGGGATTCGTCAGTAAACACAATGTCGTTCTATTCCGTTGTCCATATCCGCCGTTCATCTCACCATTGGAGGAGCAAACATCTGTGGTTTCCAGTCAACGGTAAACGTAGGAATAGATGCTTTGCGGACATTCCGCGCAGCTACAAATGACGTCGAATGGTACGATCGGACCCCGAATGATGCGTAACAGACTGAATCTGTTGTACTATGGTTCGTGATGTGGCTGCGCGATCCATCACTGCCATGCGCACAATCCCCCTGTCATCACGGGCTGCATCCAGCGATGACAGATCCGCATCACAGTTGCTTGGCATCGTCCAACACGTTGATTGATTTCTCTGAAGGATAATCTGCAATCCCTGCAGGCTACTGTTCTTCATCAGTCAAATTCAGAAACTTAGTTGAAAGACGCTCGATGTCTTTCACGAGGCCTAGGTAAACAGCTTAAGCAAAAACAAAAAACAAAAAAAAAATTGACGTGCTTCAAATCGCCAATCTGTTCTCCCCTTATAAAGCTCTTGCGGTCTCTTTCTGATGGTCACTCGTGATGTGCGTATGCCACAATAGTGCTAATGATTTGCATATTTCATTGCCGTCAGCGTATGATGTAAATTTCATTTGGTTTGCATGATTCCTTCAGGGTGTTGCATTTTGTGTGACCAGCAGTGTATAAGTAAATCTTGAAATGAAAAAAAATCTCTACAGCTCTCATTTAAAAATGTGTTTTCGCTCATTTTTATTTCTTAAAATTAGTCCTTTGTATCATTACAATACTGAAAAAAACTCGTATTACTTATATTACTGTAATTAGAGAAAGGGTTTCTTAAATATTGTCCGCGCATGCTTTAAAACAAACCTGTTAAACAAAACATAAACATTGGGAAAGAAAGGTTTTATTATATTAGAGTTTCATTTGTTCAATATATAATCATATATATGAGTTCAGTCAGTTATAAGACAGGACCACTGTATTAAGGGTTTATTCAACACCTTCGCCAAAAGTTCTTTGATAATAGATCTGTTGTAAAAAGATGGTTCTGTTTATAAAACACTTTCGTGATAAGCCACAACAAGCTGTTAAATAGAATTATATCTCAAAATCATTACGAAAAATTTTTGATAACCTTTTAAGTATCAGTTAAGCTACAAAAATTTAGTTGTATCTGCAGAAATGGGTACATTAAAAACTGGTTATAGATAGCGTTTAGTTTGTCTAGAAATCGCGAACTTAGCTGGCATAATAATAATTGTGCCACTTAACGAGAAATAAAACATAACATTGTATCAATACTTCTACTCATTTATGTGTTTATTTCTGCAGCATTACTTAACAATGTTAGGAGGCACTGTAACTTATCCATATATAATTTCTCCTCATCTCTGCATTCCTGATGATGATCCTAGTCGTGGTTATCTAGTCTCAACAATATTCTTCGTAGCAGGCATATGTACATTTCTTCAAACAACATTCGGAACAAGGTAAGTCTTTTCTTGTCACTTAATTCATCTGGTGTTTACACAACAAAATTTAAATGTGGTATGTGGATTCTAAAGAGTTTGCTGTGGAATGGTTATATATTAGCGATATAGCTTATTTTAATAGCACTGTTTTATTTGTATAGTGATTCTGGCTGCATATGAAGAGTAAAAAAGCATTTGAAAATTAGACAAATCTTTTTCATAATTATAGCAAAAGGCACATGAAGTTGGTTCAAGAAAAAGCGGGATATGTGTAGAGTGGTGTCTTTTAATAATAGCACTTAGTGAAAAATTTAGGATAAATAATAGTATTAAAAGTTACAATGACATTAAGAATGTAAATATTAGCTTATAAAAATGTTTTAATTTGACACATTATGAATTGTGTTACATATTTACTGAACGAACGGGAAAATGTATGAATAGTTTTCAGACTTCTGCTATCGGTGTCTAAATTTTGTAAAAGTTGGACCTTGCAAGATCGAAAGGTTTGTGTGCGTTACTTCTCTCTTCGGCTAGATTTGTGTACACACAATATTTTAGACTCTCAATATATATAGCATCACATTACGAAATAAATAGTTCTAACGAAGAAATTTTATAACACATAACGAAAACAACGAGTTCTATTAATATTTACTACGTATTTGTGGCATTTCACACCAATTCTATTTTATTCCCATTCCGATGTTCTTGACCTCTTTTTTTAATGCCATATTTGTCTCTCACTATAAAAAAACTAAACTTTATAAATTACTCTTCCCTAAGGTTTTATTGCATTTTTATTCTTATGAAATGAATATTTTATGTTTTGTACTAAAGTAGCTTCAGCACATCTCTTGCATTGATTCCATGTTTACAATAAAAAACACTATTTTATTCTACAAAAAGCATCTTTCGAATTTGGCTTAGCCATATGAAATTCAAGTAAAACAAAACACTGCCGAGCTGCTGTGGCGAGAAAACAAATATTACCCGATTATGTGTGATAATTTCCAATCAGTTACGATTACACTTTTCTTTATTAATGTACTTTCACTACCGCAACTCTTTAGCAGATCATTATGTCAAAAATTCTTTAAACTTATTAGATAGATCTTATATTCTAATTCTGTCTACAAAGTACATTAAGATCATATGAATATATTTAGGATTATCATTATACACATTTAAGAAAGGAAATTCCCTTTTTTCTTATCTTCGAGCGCTTGGTGTTCCTATTAATCATCGGAAATTCAGGGGGTAATATTTTAAGGAACGAGAAAACTGAATCATAAATAGCTGTACAAAAAGTTCCCACAACTTCAAGTGAAAGCAAACTTCAGACGATAGTGAATCCTCACAGCCCAGCTGACAGAAGATTACTATACCGTTAAAACCATTCAGATTTTTCAGGTCAAGTCAAACTCTCCAAAATCTATCCATGAAGGCACATTAAAGAGTTTATATATTCAACTATATCTCAAACATATTTATTGGTAGAAGATTCTCAAATATATATATTCTCTCTTATATAATTAAAACCAGATCTTGATTTTCTCATTGGTCATAAAACTGATGTATCTCATATACTATAGACAAATCGTAGAGTATAAATTTAAATATGAAGTTTTTCTGTTCAGGATTTGTTGATGGGGCAACATAAGATTATCCTTGTTAACCTTATTTCATTGTAGATACCTTAACCTGGCAGGTAAAGAATGTTACCCCTTTCTGTAACAGTATGAAAAAGTCACATACATCTCTCTCAGAAATGTAGATGCTAATACATACTTCGCTTCATATAACTTTATGTAAATAACAACACATTTTCAACAATCTATTGCAAGATAACTATAACTATGTTATTTCATGTAGCTGAAAACTTCTGTATTCATGTGTTATTCCGCAGTGGCTTTCAAATGTAAGAAAAGTCCATGAAATTTACAATCAGGTTGTTTCAGAGTAAATCAAAATTTATTCTGAAACACTTTCTGTTAAGTATAACACATATTTACTTTTCAAGAAACAATTAACACATACGTATAGATCCACAATAGCACAAATTCAAAGTTCCCACAAATATAGAACAGAGCGATTCAAGTTTGAGCAAATGAAACGCAAAGTCTATTTTTATATAGGTAGGCACGTATTTTCTTGAAGATTTTAGCTCAGCAAATAATTATTTTAGTCTCTTCTAGATTTGTATCAAGCCATCTACTTTTGTCGCCAGATTTTGCAACAAAATTTGTCGCGAAATTCACCCTTACTTAGTCTTATTTAAGGAGTAAAAGAGTATTTCTTCTCCGCTTGCACAGACTACTTTTAAAGTAGAAAAACAAACTATCTGTAACTCTCTCTCTTTATATATATATAATGTGCACTTTTAGTCAGATTCTTACAATTGCGGAAAAGACGAGAAAGATTTTATGATTTAAGCATCCGCATTTTTATTGACGGACAAACGGATAGGGTGACAACATAAAACAACTGTAGACCAACACGTGCACTTGTAAGACAATTACAAAACACATTCATTGTTCGCTGTAGAGATCTCATCTTTTAACAATCAGGCGAAATCTTGAAAGGCTCAAGACCGTTCTGAACTAAAATTCCCCAAGAGAAAGTCTACGTGAATAACCCCCCACACACATACTCACACACACATACATACACTGGCAGATATGCATCTGATTTACGTTTTGGCAGAAGGAAACGCACGAGCAGTAGAAAGATTGCATCGAGAAAGATGTCCACAGAAATGCATGGAGCCGTCAGATGTTTGATAATTTGCATCACAATTTGTGTGAATGTTGATCATTACGAGGTAGTAGGTATAGTGAGGGCGTGCCACGACTCGCTCAAACTTCCAGCATGGTACTCGGATTCCTTCGAACAGTATCCAACACATTTTGTTCCATGCAAGGAAAAAATGTGTTGGATGTCATGGCCCGTTCGAATGTGTGGCCCCCCCCCCCATCGCATTGCCTATTACCTCGTAATGATCCATATTCACGCAAATTGGGATGCAAATTATCAAGCATCTGGCGGTCTGGTGCATCTATCTGTAAGTACCTTTTACGATAAAATATTTCTACTGCTCGTTCATTTCCTTCTGCTAATCCGTAAGTCAGGTGCATATCAGCCAGCTCGGTGTTTGTAAAATTGTCCTTACTCCTCTGACAGCTAAAATGACTGCGGTAATACATATCAGTTTATTTAAATGCTCTTGTGAACAACCTAGAGCCTAGCGTCTAACTAGAAACGCAACCTAGCGTCTAACGAAGGCGTTTCTGATCATGGGTTGCTATGCAAATCTGAATCCTTGTGATGTCCCTGACCTCTCCATAAAGTCTGTCCCAATGATTCTGGATACCCAGTATATAGATTGCTTAAAACAATTAGAAGACTTTGAGAGTTCGGTTTGAATAATCGACAACTGTTTCAGCAAAAATTAAATAGATTAGGTTAAAAAGGGAAACTCTTAACGTTAACAAAGGAGAAAATTCGCAAAGTTTGTCTGTGACGTAGAAAACTATGTATTTTAGGTAAAGAGTGAAAAGCTACCTATAGTATTTCTTCTGTATAGGAGTAGATTAAAAACAATTAACACGTGTTGAATATTTTGTAACAGTAAATATGATATCGCAGCCACATAGTTTAACTTAGTTGGTAGCATGGAGGAAAATCGGGTGCTTAGAGGCGGGGCAAACTCAATCCGTATTAGCGATAGCGTTAGGAGTTCCTCTAAGTGCCATTTTCAAACTATGGAATCTGTTTTTGGAAACTAGCTGCAACAATCGGGGTTGAATTTATTCTCATGGATCATAAAGCCAGGCCACAATGTGCTCAGCAAGTTGACAGTTTCCTTTTCGACGAAAAAATCCTTCGAATGAATTGGCTAGCATATTCCTCAGATAAGATTCCCAATGGAACATGTTTGGGATATTCTGGGAAGAAGGGTTATAGTCGCTTCAAATAAAATTCAGTAGTTGGAAAGCTCTTTACTATAGGAGTGGAGATAGTACTATATAGTGCCCTTCATTGAAAACCTCATTAATTCTATGCCTCTTAGATAGGTAGATGACGATACTTTTAGTCAGGGGAACCATATCCTTTATTGAAACTTTATCACATTTTTGTTTGTTTGCCAAATGTACAAATTTTGTTGCGTTTTTTGCTTACCAACAAATACCATCACAAAAATTAAATTATTCCTTTTTCTTTGTTTCTTTTCTCATAACTTACGACACTTATTCATCATATATAAGTCATCAAAGCCTTTCTTTATCCGAAATTTATATCCGAAATCATAATATTCCCTAATTATTTTAAGTAGCATATATATATACACGCACAAACCTATGCACTAATCTTCTTATTTACAGGTTACCAATTGTTCAAGGTAGTTCAATGGGTTTTCTAGTACCTATTATAGCAATACTTCATTTACCAGAATGGGAATGCCCTGAAAGAAACCCCAATATCACTTTAACACAGGAGGAAGCAGCTGAAATATGGATGCCACGGATGAGAGAGGTACAGAATATTAAGAAACCATTAAAATCTAAGATTATCATTTCAAGCGCACATCTATTTTATATATTTTTTTCAATTATAGAGTAAATGTTTAATATTCCAAAAATTATGAAAAATATGTGTGTAAAAACGTTCATAAAATTTTGCAAAAAAATTAGACGAAATGGTTGTATTTATAATGAATAATTAGAAAACTGAAAATAAAATTAGAGTTGAACAAATTTCTAACCGAGCAACTTTACTTCATTTCAAAGAATTTTCATCAAGTAATTTAACATAAATGGTAATTGGATTTTATATTTTGACCTATTAGCATGAACTTCAAAAGGTATTTAAAGAGTATTTGTCAAAAATTTAAAAAAAAATTATTTATTTTCCCTTGTAAATTAACAAATCATTTCACGAATTTTTGTTGCTATAAAGTGTATAAAATGGTCTAAAAAGTTGGATTGGCCAAACAGCCCTTTTAGTATTGTAAGTAATCTCATAATTTAGTAATAAAAGAATCTATAATTTTATAGTAAAAGAAATCCCATCTATTTCTTAAGGCGTATTTTGTTTATTTCGTAATGATTTTGTTCCATTCCTTTCTTCATAAATGATATTTTAAAAATCCAAATACCTTACTTTATTTTGTAGGGTGCGGAAGTTTGGAGTGTGATATCAATTCAAGTATCGTCTTTGTGATCTGTCCAAGGCCTTAAATTACGGCCCTCTAGGTTTATCTCAGAAAATTGTTAACTTTTTGAAAAGAAATCTAGAAGTAAATTTTACAATATTTTAAACAATAATTTTTTGTGCTAGGAGAAATTTTTCTATAAGGAAATCATAAGGATGAAATATTAGATACGTTGAAGGATCCTATCTCTCATTCTTTTTCCAAATTAACAAATTAGTCTGACGTATGACGATGTCTTTTTTAATCAAGTCACTTCGCTAATTTACAAAAATTCTAGGAGAGTAACAATTGCCTTTTTTCTTTATTTGAAGAGTTCTTCGCAATATACATCATTTCTTTTTGGAGTTTACTCCTTAAGAATCGATTTTCATATAAAGCTCCCGGTATGGAAATTTTATATGAGGAGTAAAATTTGTACAAGCGTTAACAAAAAAGCGTTACGCTGCGTTATATGCATGAGCCAAATCGCTGTTGGAAGAAAGCAAGTACTTGAGTACTGTAGCGGTAACTTAGTAAGCCAGTAACAGCCTCCGGACAAAAGTGATCACTTTTGTCTAGTGGCCATGTTACTGTGCTTCGGATTCGCAGGTCACGGTTTTAATACTCTGTATAGGCACCACTACGTTCCTTTCAAAAAGCCTAGCTTTTAAAGGAAAAGTGATGGATTTTTAAAACTGTTATTTAAAATAACAATTATTCTTTATTTTAAAATTAAGCCTTATATTTACTCTAAAATATTCCATTGATAGTTGTCCTTTTTAGAACATTTGGTCTTTTATTGGGTTTTTTTTTTTTTTTTTTTTTTTTTTGCCGCTTTCAATAAATTAGATTTTTGTTTTAGTGTCATTTCTTAAGCAAACGGTTGTCAAGAGAAATTGGAAAATGATTAATAATAATCAGTTTCATAATTTCAAACCCAAGAAAGAAATTATTATTATAAAATAATAAATGTATTATTTTTTATAATACGTTTTACATCAGATATGTTTCTATTTTTTCACAAAAATTTCTTCCATTCGTCAACCATTTTCTTAATTTATGAAATAAGAAAAGAAACAATTGAAAGAATCTCTATCATTTTGAAAGTTTTTCTTATAAAATGAATGTACATAATAAAGATTTGAAATCCATTTAATTATTTTAAATTCTAAGAGTATTTATTGTTATATGTATATACTAGCCGTTAGCCACCCGCTTTGCTGGGTATTTCATGATGTTTTATAAATATATACTGTTTATATACAAGGGGTGATCAAATGAAAAGGTACGAAACGACATAAAAATGAAACAGTTAAATATTTGCATATTCCGCCAAGGGAGAATGTAGCGAGACATCTCGGGATGCCATTGGAGACTCTGACTGGAGACTGCCATTGGAGACTCTCGCTCTTATAAAAAGCGGCGTCCAAATGATGCGAGCACCGAATTACTCGAGCACAGAAAAAGCATTAATTCCGATGTGTACTGTGAGATACTCCGACGCCTACGCAGGTTCATCAAGAACAAAAGACCGGGGTTGCTCACGGAGGGTGTGGTTCTGCTCCATGATAACGCGCGTCCACACGTCTCCAAAGTCACACAAATGGAACTGGACAAGTTCCAATGGGAGACGTTGGACCATCCGTCCTACAGTCCGGACATGTCACCCTGCAATTTCCATGTGTTTGGTTCACTGAAGAAACACCTGAAAGGAAAGCGCTTCAACTCGGACGACGTACTCAAGGACACTGTGAAAGACTGGGTCTCGTCACAGCCACAGGAATTCTGGGAAGAAGGAATCCTGCGGCTTGTTCATCAGTGGGATCGTTGTGCTCAGGCCTATGGTGTATCTTTTGAATAAAGTCTATATTTGTAGCCACCGTGTCGTTTCGTACCTTTTCATTTGATCACCCCTTGTATATATCTATATATATAAAGGAGAAAATCGACTCACTGACTGACTGATTAATCACGATATCTCTGAAACTATTCAAGCTACAGACTTGAAATTTGGTAGACTTGTTCCTTTCATAGAGTAGACATCCGCTAAGAACAAATTTTCCGAAATTCGAAATGCAAGGGGCGTTACGGGGGGTTAAGGGGCGTTATAAATAATTGTTTCCATGTTTAAACTACTTGATGTACAATCTTAAAATTGGGTAAGCAGATTCCTTTCAGAGAGAAGAGATCCGCTACAAAATGAGTTTGGTGAAAATCGACCCACAAGTGGCGTTGCGGGAGCGTAGGGGCTTTATAGATATTTATTTCTATTTTTAAACTATTTGACGCACTGTCTTTAAATTTGATATAAATAGATTTCTTTCGTAGAATAATGGTCAGTTACAAAATGAGTTTTGTGAAAACACACCTCTAAGTGGCGTTGCGGTGGATTAAGGGGCGTAATAGATAAATATATCCATTTTTAAACTACTTCACCTACCTGCTTAAAAACAGGTAGGCAAGTTTCTTTCATGGAGTAAATATCCACTTGAAAATTAATTTTGGGAAAATTTACCCCGAAGGGGTGTTGCCGGAGGCGGGGGGGGTTAAGGGCGTTATAAATTCTAATTTTTAAGCTATTAGACGTACAGTCTTAAAACTTAGTAAGCAGATTCCTCTCATAGGGTAGAGATCCGCTACAAAATGGGTTTCGTGAAAATTGCCCCCAAGTGGCGTTGCGGGACTTAAGGGGCGTTATAGGTAATTATTTCCATTTTTAAACTATTAGACGCAGTCTTTGTATTTGATAAATAGAATTCTTTCATAGAGTAGAGATCAGCTATAAGATGGGTTTTGTGAAAACAGGTGGCCGCGGTAGCCGAGTGGTCTAGGCATCGGATCGTGGCTAGCGTGTCGTGAGTTCGATCCTAGTACCACTGAAGACCCGCCGTGTAGTGGTGCGATGCAAGTTAAATCTGTCGAGAGCTCAAACATCCTCTCGTTGGTGTGGTGTGGTAGTTAGGAGAGGGGGGTGCCAGCTCAGGTGTCGTCCGCTTCACTTGACCATGGTTCAAAATTACGCGGATCGTCCCCAAAAGCCCTCGTGTAGCTGAACTGTGGGACGTTAATATTCACTCACTCACCCAATTGTGAAAAGAGACCTCTAAGTGGCGTTGCGGGGATTAAGGGGCGTAATAGATAAATATTTTCGTTTTTAAACTACTTGACCTACCTGCTTGAAAATTGGTAGGAATGTTTCTTTCAGGGAGTAAATATCCGCTACAAAATGGGTTTTGGGAAAATTGCCCCCCCCCCAAGTGGTGCTGCGGGGTGGTTAAGGGCAGATATAAATAATTATTTCTATTTTTAAACTATTAGACGCACAGTCTTGAAATTAGGTAAGCAGATTCCTCTCATAGGATAGAGATACACTTCAAAATGGGTTTCGTGAAAATCGACTCCCAAATGGGTGGCTCCCTTAAGGGGCGTTATTGATAATTATTTCCATTTTTGAACTGCTGGATGTAGTCTTGAAATATGATAATCAGAATCCTTTCATGGATTAAAGATCCCCTATATAATGTGTTTTGGGAAAATCGACCCCTAGGTGGTGTTGCGGAGGCTCAAGGAGCGTTATTGATAATTTTTAAGCATTTTTAATTTATTGGATGCACAGTCTTCAAATTTGGTAAGAAGATTCCTTTCATAGAGTGCAGCTCCCCTACAAAATGGGTTTTGTGAAAACAGACCCTCAAGTGGTGTTATAGTTAATTATCCCCATTTTTAAATTAATAGACGTATAGTCTTGAAATTTGATAAGCAGATTCCTTTCATAAAGTAGAGAACCGCTACAAAATGGGTTTCGCGAATATCTACTACCAAGTTTAATTTCGGGAGATTAAGGGGCGTAATCGATAAATATTTCCATTTTTTAAACTATTACATCTTCCTGCTTGAAAATTGGTATAGGCATGTTCCTTTCATGGAATAGAGTTCCCCTAACAAAGAGTAAAATGAAAATTGGCCCCCAAAAAGGGTTGAGAGGGGTCAAGAGGAGTTATAGGAAAAATTCCTGTTTTTAATTGTTAAACCCATATACTTGAAATTTGTTAAGCATATTTCTTTTGTTGAATAGGGATCCACTAAGAATGTATTTTACGGAAATCAACTCCTGGGGTGGGCAGGGGGTTACTGGGACGTATTGACAAAAAAATTCTTTTTTTCGAACTACAAGGACTATAATAATGAAATTTTATTTGTATTTTTCTTTTGTTGAATAGAAATCCGCTAAGAGCAGTTGTTTTGGAAAACGGCTCTCAACAGGATTACGGGGATATTGATAATAAAACTTTCGTTTTCATCTGTTAGACTTAGACTTGAAATTTGGCTTGCATGTTCAATTTACGGAGTAGAGATCCACCGAAAATTGGTTTTGCGGGAATCCACTTGGTTATAGGGTTACGAAAGAGCAAACATCATTCTATACTTCAATTTTAGAGATTTTTAGAAAATACAAATTATAGATGGGTTCTGCTCTTTTTTTTTATCAATCAACAGTTACAGGTATATGTATATTTTTCAATACAATCTAATTATTAATGCTAGGACTTATATATCAATAATTTATATATATACATTAACAGTATAAATTTATAAAACATCATGGAATACCCAGCGAAGCGGGTAAGAGAGTAACGGCTAGTATATATATATATATATTACTTAAATTATATTGATATCTAAGTCCTAGCATTAAGAATTCGATATTTGATTGTATTGAAAAATATACTTATACCTGTAACTCTCACCTCTTGATAAAAAAAAGAAAAGAAAGAAAGAACTTCTAATTTGTATTTTCTAATTATCTCTAAAATTGAAGTATAGAATGATGTTTGCACTTTCGTAACCCTATAACCATGTGGATTTCCGCAAAATCAATTTTTGGTGGATCTCTACTCCGTAAAAAAAACATGCGAGCCAAATTTCAAGTCTAAATCTAATAGAGCAAAAACGATATTTTTACTATCAATACCCCCCCCCCTGCCTTTCCCGTAATGTCGTTGAGAGTCGTTCTGCAAAATAATCGTTCTTCGTGGGTTTCAATTCAACAAAAGAAAAATGCAAACCAAATTCCATTATTATAGTTCTTGTAGTTCGAAAAAAGGATTTTTTTGTCAATAAGCCCCAGTAACCCCCTGCTCCCCCAGGAGTTGATTTCTATCAAATACATTCTTAGTGAATCCCTATTCAACAAAAAAAAAAACATGCTTAACCAATTTCAAGTATGTGGGACAAACAATTCAAAAGCAGGAATTTTTTTCTGTAACTCTCCTTGACCCCTCGTAACCCTCCTTGGGGGTCGATTTTCGTTTTACTCTTTGTTAGAAGAACTCTATTCTATGAAAGGAACATGCCTACCAATTTTCAAGCAGGTAGGTCAAGTAGTTTAAAAACGAAAATATTTATCTATTACGCCCCTTAATCCCCCGCAACGCCACTTGGGGGGACTATTTTCCCAAAACCCATCTTGTAGCTGATCTCTACTCTATGAAAGGAATCTATTTATCAAATTTAAAGACTGTGCGTCAAATAGTTTAAAAATGGAAATAAATATCTATAACGCCCCTACGCCCCCGCAATGCCACTTGGGGGTTGATTTTCACCAAACTCATTTTGTAGCGCATCTCTACTCTATGAAAGGGACCTGCTTACCCAATTTCAAGATTGTACGTTGAGTAGTTTAAAGAAGGAAACAATTATTTTTAACGCCCCTTGCGGTTTGAATTTCTCAAAAAAAAAATCCGTTCTTAGCAGATCTCTACTCCATGAAAGGAACATGTCTACCAAATTTCAAGTCTGTAGGTTGAATAGTTTTGGAGATATCGTTATTAGTGAGTGAGCGCGTGAGTCGTTTTTCTCTTTTATATATATATATGTTATGTGTTGGTTAAAGGGTTGGAGATTACTAATAATAAATAGATAAAACCCTGTTTATTTCAACAATAACTAAAAAAATGGGACAAAACAATAACGATTTTAAAACATTTAAACGTGCGTCATTGCTTAAACGGCTTTCATTATTTTGAAGAGTTATTCTCTTTCTCTGACGTCGTGGGCCTGTCTCGATCTGTCTCTCTGTTCTCCCTCTCTCTTTACTAAGTGATTGCCACTCGCCTCCTTCCGAAACCAGCAGACTTACATGTCAGGGGGCATGCAGTGACGCCCCCTTTACATGTATATATATATATATATATATATATATATATATGAATTTAAGCATATACGGAAGGTGATTCTAAACTATTGAAGAAACAGTATCATGTTCTTCTACTCATACTTGGCGGCGATTTCAATATTGATTTCGATAAAGATGAAGGATTGAGATTAGTACAATGTTTAAAATCAGAGCTTAATTTGAATTTTGTTTCTGGTCGAGCACTGGGGATAACTAGGAACGGACCTACGATTTCGTACATAATGAAGGAAAAACTACACAAAAATTGAAATCTTGGTTTTTGAGAAAAAGTTTATTCTTAAATAAGGTTTAGATAGTAGACTAGAACATTTGTAGAGCAGATGGAAAAAGAAAATGGCAATGTGTATGTGTGGAACTTTAAAGAAATATTGAAAACATTGTTGACATGAAAAAATTGATTAGTTATATTTGTTAGTATTAAAAGAGATCTCTTTAGTCAATTTTAATAATTATTAAAATAATTTGGAAAATTTAAATATATTCTCTCACTCTTATAGTTTTTATTATATGCATCGATTATGTTGGAAAAAAAAGCTTAACAAAACTGAATTTAATTTATTTATATGCAGGCAAGAAATATTATAATTCATTTCTGGGGTTAAATGACTTCAATATAAGGTACTAAATTTGTTCAGTTTTATTTTGTAACTGATAACATTTTTATCCGTAGAAATGCTCTAGAAATCTAGCCTTTGTTAAATAATTAGTAAAACGTTAATGAGATTGACTCATTACTCAATTGTTGACATTGGAACAAATAAGCTAACTTTTTTTCTGATAAATAATGGAACGGGTTGGATACTTTTATAGTGTTTTGAATGTTGCTTAAATTTGTAGGAATAATCAAATAAGTTCATTTTTTTTAAGAAATTTAAAAATGTGTCAAGCTTTATTTAGTTAGTTTTGCTTTATGAAATCAAACATAAGATATAAAATTTGAATGAAAACAAGGCTTATCAAGAAATTTTCTAAATATGATTTTGAAGTAAAAATGTTTAAAAATTTTAAGTTGCCACTATAGAAATGGGAATAATATCATCGACCTTTCACTACCACATTATGATTTACTGCAATTTTTTTAGTGCAATATTTTTTTTTGAATCACTACATTGAAAATTAAGGGATATACATAAATAAAATGCTTAACCTTGGGAAATTCAATCCGTTAGAGCTAATTAATTAAATTGTAACTTTAATGTACCGTCAGTATACAAAGGTCTATACTTTTCTCTTAATACAAAAAGACCTAATAACTTTGTTAACGGAGTTTTAACTCTTAAGAATGCTAAATAATCAGAGAACACTAGTATTTTACAATAAAAAATATTTATTTTTGATAATTATAAGCTTTTAGAAAAATGTATTTACTTTTTTTACACATAAAAGCAGGTTTGACACTTAAAATTAATTTGGTGATATTCAAAGAAACAGTTTTCTTTCCAATAATACACAAAAGTTCATTACACGCGCAATTTGAATGAAATTTCGACTGAATGTTTATTAAAGCCCTGCATCCTGGAGTAGGAAATACTGTATTTTCTTAACATGAACTCCAGCATCTTGAGTTTTGTTCAGTCTTTTGATCGTCATGTTAAGAATTTAACGAAAATTCCAGCAGATAATTTGCCAGGACGTCTTCATCGGAAGAATCATCGGTCACTGCTTTCAGATGGTAGGTTTTGTAATAAATTCAAAGCCTCTTGAAGACTGAGCTTAAGAAAAGGAAAATAATAATAATAATAATAGCACCTTAAAAAAACTTCCCAGTATTGTTAAATCTCAGTTACAAATAAGGAAATTGAAATGTTGATGATTTTTTATATTTCATTTAAATGTGTTGTAAAAATTAAATTCAGATACAAGGAAGATTACAAGAAACGTTAAAATAACAGAATAGAAAAAAATAAATAAGTTAAGGAAAATGAAATGCTAAAAAGGCGTAACTCTATTGTACTAGAGTGATGACACTACAACTATAAGAGCTGCACGGACCCAAAAAAAATAAGTTCTTGCTCTGACACCCAGTGTGCTACCACAAAGTTATTCAACTGTCAAATTAATTCTATACATTTTTCTCTTAAAGTAAATAGTGAAATCGCTTTCTAAGGTCTTAACAAATATACAAAAAAAAAGCACTTACCTTTCGACATTAAATACTTTTTCGGAACAAAAATGACAATCTTCGGAATCCGATCAAAATGTCAGCTGAAAACGCATGTTCTGTTTTAAAACTTTTCACCTTCCCTACCAAAATACTTAGTATAGAATACGGGCTGCCATGTATCCTGGAAGAGTGGAATTAAAAGAGCGTTCCTGCTAAATATCATCAGCAGATTCGTAAACATGGTTATTCTGTGTAGTTTTAAAGTGAGTGGTACTTAAAGGTACCGTCGGTAGATAAAGGGTTAAGAAATCAGATTATTCTCATTATATAGACATATCCGAATATAACTAATAAATTTGTAATAGAACTAATATATAATTTTTAGTAACAAAACCTATATGTAATGTATTTTCTTTTAAACAAGCTCTTGAGACATTTCGTATATATAATAGAACGAAGATCTTAAAAAATTGCATAACAAAGTAACCAGAATGAGAAGAAATATTTGGAAATAACTTCTCATTCTGGTAAGATTATTAACATTTTTCTCTTTTAAGGTATTTTCCTAGGATTTTATATTTAGGCTTAGACGCAAAGTATTTTAACTGAATGGTGTTATCGTGGTTTATAGTTTAGAAAACATAATGAAAATTAATGAATTCATAAATGTGATACACACATGAATTATGTTAATTTATTTAAATGAATAAAATGGTAATAATTTTTTAATGATGATGCATTGACATTCACTGAAGTTCATTTTTCTTAATATTAATTACTTTGAAAGTTATTACCAACAGAAAAGTCTATAAAAATAATTTTAAAAGATAAAATTATAGCTCAAAAATCTTTGTGAGATATTTTTTAATAGAAATTTGTAATTCTTTTTAGGTTCAAGGAGCTGTTATTGGTGCTTCTTTAATCGAAGTGATAATTGGAATGACAGGAATGGTTGGATTTCTTTTAAATTGGATTACTCCTTTAGCTATAGTACCTACCATTAGTCTTGTTGGATTATCCTTATTTGCAGAAGCTTCCCATTCAGCGTCCGGTCATTGGGGAATAGCAATCTTGTGAGTAACACAAAGTATTCAAATTTTGAAATCTTTACACTAATGCTTCCATCATGAAGGAAACGAAAGAAGGGAGATCATTCACATTGGGAATAACAATAATTTAGATGTCAAACTCAGGCAATTTGGAGCAAAGTTTAACTTAAGGTGGCCCTCAAAAAAAATTATTATCCATAGAAACGTGGGCTTATTTGGAATAGAACATTATACTAAACATATATAAAATAACAAGACAAATTTAGTGTTTACGTCCTGACACTTGAAATGTCTTCTCTGCTACAATGTTTCCTATATTGGAAAAATTTTTGATATTTTGTTATATATTGTTGTGTGCCAATATGCTGGCCGGGTTTCAAAAATGTTCGTCGTGGGCCACATGTAGCCCACGGGGAGAGAATGTCTGTGACGAAAACTTCAATAGAATGGACAACATTTCCAGTGAATGAAATACTTTTGTTTATTTATATATATATACAGTGTTTATCTAAACTCTTTGGGAAAACTTTAAGAGGTGATAGTACACATCAAGACAAGCAATATCAAATAGGAAACTTAAGGTCTCAAGTGTCTTCCGAAGGAGATAGGCACCATTAAAGTTTAGTGTCCGAAATTTCAAATGATTATAAAAAACGGAAAAATGGCTCGATTCGTTAGCAGTTTTTGCTAAAATTATTCTTTTTGTCAGTATTTTCTTGAAAAATAAATTTAAAGATAAAGTTTTAAAAAATATCGATAAAAGGCGCTTTAAATTTTGGAGTAACGGACAACTATTTTTTACCGTTGTTTTTTGTTTCACATTAAATGCTTTCAAAAGCTTAGACTTCAACTTAAATTTTGAGCTCAAAATCTGATTCTTGGGGGTGGTTAAGTAAAGCAAGCGGAATTGTGTTCAGGTGGTGAAATTTGAAATTCCCTTCCCCCATGAACAGAGTTCAATTATTCCCGATTTTGGTGCCGTAGATCAGGCCAGCAACTACTACCTCCTAAAAGTAAAATAAACGAGAGAGGGATGACAAAATTAAAAAAAATATTCATAATCGACGTGAGCAATTTCACCGCTCAAAATAAAAAGAAACAATTTGATGTACGCACGTAGTGCGTATGAATGAAGGTTGAATGAACGATGACACGTAGAAAATAGTGCACGCAAAATTTTCTAGCGGAATTACAAAAACTGCTTGAAAGAACGCCCACCAGAAAGGATGCAGGCTTCACACCGCCGGCGGAGGGACTATCGAACATTAGCAAATACCTTGGGCATCTCCCGAATATCGCCTGATACGACGGCAATCCTCGCAACCGGGGCCTCGCTGGAGTCGGGGGGGGGGAGGGACTTGAGTAAACAAGACTCTTCATGTGGCTCCAGAGGAAGAAGTCTAGGTAGGAGAGGTCAGGCAAGAGTGCCGGGCAATTTAGTAGACCACCCGATCAATCTATCGCCCTGGATATGCTGTATCCAATGCACTTCGCACATCTGTGCTGAAATGTGCAGGCGCTCTGTCATATTGGAACCGTATACGAGCCTTTATGTTGGCTGGAACACTTTGCAGTAGAACTGGGAGCACCTCTTGTAAGAATACCAGATACGTTCCACAGTTCAGACGCCTTGGCAGAAGATATAGCTCGATCAAATGATCGTGAATAATTCTGGTCCCCACATTGATGCTGAAACGCCGTTGACATGAATGAGGACGGATAGCGTGTGGGTTAGTGTACTTCCAGTTGTGTGCATTATATGCATTGAAAATGCCTTCCAAAATGAAATTGCATTCATCGGTGAATAGCACGTGTGTGGCAAAGTTTGGTTCCACAGCCAATCGTTGGAGGAACCATCGTGAAAAATCGACACGTGGCTAATGGTCGGTTGCTTTCAAGGTGTGCACACGCTGCGCATGATAGGGTCGAAGGTCTTCGGCTCCGAACACTCGCCAAACCGTCAGGTGTTTTACATTTGCAGAGGCGGATACAGTCCGCGTGTTCGTCTCCGGTTGCTCCTCGAATTAATGCAACACATGCTCTTCAAGTTCCAGTGTCCTCGCATTCCTGGTAAGCCCTGTGTCGTGCATCCCACTGGCAAACGAACCGGTTTCTCAAAGACGCCGATCCAAGCATTCGAAAATGTATCGGTTCGGCAAGCGTCTCCAAGGTAATCGTTCCCCGTACAATCGCCGGGCCTCCAGGGCATTCCCGTCCGCAACGCCGTAAATGAAATGGATATCGGCCATTTCTTGATTCGTGTAGCTGGTCATCCCTACAGCCATCAAAAACGAAAACACGATGAATGCAGACAACCCGATCTTTTATAGCACTTTAGATACAGTTAGCACCATACAATTAAATCCTTGTGTACTACACTTTGCATGCAAATCGAGTGATTTACATAATAGGTTATTTTGCGTGGATAAATCTCTCATGTCTGTTATGAATAAGTTTTTTGTTTAATTTTGTCATCCCTCTCTCGTTTATTTTACTTTTAGTCGGAAGTAGCTGCCTAGTCTACGACCGAGCATCCAAGATCGTGAATAACTTAACTGTGTCCAGGGGAGGAGAGGGGGTTTCAAATTTCACCTCCTGAACACTGTTGAGCTTGAGCTATTTAACCACCCCCCAACGATTCAGATTTTGAGCTCAAAATTTAAGTCTAAGCTTTTGAAAGCCTTTAATATGATAAAAAAATAGTAAAAAATAGTTGTTCGCTACTCCAAAATCTAAATCACCCTCTATCGACATTTTTTTTAGCTTTATTTTTAAAATTTATTTTTCAAGAAAATACTGACAAAAAGAATAATTTTAGCGAAAATCGCTAACGAATCGAGCTATTTTTCCATTTTTTATAATCATTTGAAATTTTGGACCCTAAACTTTAATGGCATCTTTCTCCTCCGGAAAGACGCATGTCTTGATGTGTACTATCACACCTTAAAGTTTTGCCCAAGAGTTTAGATACACCCAGTATATATAGTCCAACTATATATATATATATACTCCGATTTAACGAATCCATCAAGATCGAACATTTTTTTCGTAAATTCTGGGTTATTCGTAACGTCGGGGCCCGAAAAAAGTACAAATTTTTTGCACTTACCTTTTGGAAATTCTATGTTTGGAAATTACTCAAAGTTAGAGATTTCTCACTTTTTATCCAGCAGCTAAAAGTACTATTAGTGAATTATTACACACCAGTTATAATTAGAAATTTTTAAATACTGACTAGCAGATGTTTGATAACCTTTTTGATTCCTGACTCAGAAGTGTTCTATTTCAACTTTATGCAGAGAAGAAAATGCTGCGTCATTTACATCCTGTTACATGAGAGAGGTTTACAGTTTCCAAACAAAGGAAATCATTGAAGAATGTAACAATTCTGATAGAAGTTTCATTATCAATTTCTGCCATGCCTTATAAATTTTCAAAACCATAGCTTTCTACAAAACCGTATATGTAATAAGCCTCACTTCTCTCAAGTAAAAAAGCAAATGGCAAAGTGTTTTAAATACCCTCAGCATTGTGGAGTGGGATGAGATAAAGAGGAATTTCTCCTGTCCTTTTCAAAATTTTACAGTGACTCATCAGAACCTTGTAAGTCTAATACTGGGCTGTATTCTTTCCTGTCAAAATCTGCTGAAAAGTCTTTTTCTGTTCCGAACAAAAAAAATACGACATCTGGGGGGAAAAAAACCCATTTTTTCTAATCTAAAGTAATAAATAATTTTTCGGCTATTAATTTGGGGGTTATCATTCGTTAAATAGAGGTTTTTGTCATCATTTTAATCGAAGACAAAGAAATATTCATTAAATCACAAAATTCGTTAAATAGGGGTTCGGTAAATCAGGATACAATTGTATATAAAAAACTAAGGTTTCTGATTTCTAGGGTTTTTCCATTCCCGGGAATGTAATTGTCGTTCCCGAAATTCCCGGAAATACATCAAAATTTCAAAAAATTTTAAAAACTAGTTATTTTTAAATAAAATCAATAATAGTTATATAAAATAAGGATACATATAAATTCCAAAATTAATATTTATTTATATAATGAGCTAAAAAATACAAAAAATATATAATAAATTGATTAACCATTTTTAAAATAGGATTTCAGAAAACATAAGCAATTTATACTTTTATCACTCAGCCTAGTTCTATGCTTTGTGACGAACAAATCGGCAGCAGAAAATGCTCTCTCGGCTTCAACTGACGTTGAAGGAATTGTTTTTAAAGCCTCATATAGTTTTATAATTTTTGGTGATGTATTTTCAATCGAGTCGCTAACAAATGCATCTCTTGTTTCACGATGATTTCGTTGAAACTAGTACTTTTTTTTTGGTTGAACAATATAAAACTTTTGTTTTAGAGTAAATTGTTTTCTCGAGTTTGGCGTCCAACGTCAGAGGGTTTTCTTTCAAGATCTCCGTGCTCTCTCTTCTCTCTCTCTCTCTACTGAGTGCGAAGAGTTGGACATTGATTCCTCTTCTTCGCAGAAAAGTCTTGCTATCATTTGTGGGCTTGTCTAACCAAACAATTTTTACCAGGCAATCGTGAAATATCAACAGTAACTGCAACTGCTTCGTATTTTCTCCCAAAACTCAGGTACTGCATTAATCCTATTAAATTAAAGCATTGCGTCTCTCATTAATTCCTTGGAAAAGAGAATATTTCATATCCTTTGCAAATTCTGAATTTTGTTCATTCAATTCTTCAATTTACACCTTATGCAGTTAGCCAAGCTGCATTTCGACTGCATAATTACTCTAAGCCAATTTTTACTGACTTTAAGCCTGCTACAATTGTAGTCACAGTTTCAAACTCTACATTGATCATCATTTGTTCTTCTTTAATCTCAATTAATGCTTTTAAAATGGCTGACTTTTTCTAAAAATCTTTCAAGTATTGCCAACAAACTATTCCAGTGTGTTTTGGTATCCAAACAAACCATCTTTTCACAACCAAACTCTTTAACATATTTTTGTAAAATATCATTCTTGAGAGGTGATTTTCTGAATAATTTTACTACTTTTCTAATCTTTTTTATAGTTTCATTTATGTTAGGTGTAGAATTTTTTCTGCTTAAGTGATATGAAACAAAGCATTTGTTCTTACGCCGCTTTCAAATTCTAATGCTTTGTCTAAATCTTCAGTTATCTCTTCACTTTCATCATTGTCTTCTTCTTCATGCGATTTATTTTCTATTTCAACAATGTTTTCTTCCAAATCTATCTGTTCATTATAAAGCACGTCACATACGGTGTGTATGACTTGTGCATAGCCCAGATGATACTCACAATTCATTATTTTTTCAAATTTAACCATCATACTAGCACCATCAGTAAAACATGCAACTATGTGCTTTTATGTTATGATTCCTAATTCCTTTAGTTTAGTTTCAACTGCTTTAACACAATTTTCTACTGAAAAGTATCCACTAATTCTTAGCATTCCTGAATTAAAGATATCACCCTCATTGAAGTGAACGTTTATGTTCAAATATCGTCCATTTTTAAGCGATGTAAACTCATCTAGCGTCAATCTACAACGAAGTCCTGCGTTTAACTTTGATGAAATTTCATTAGTAACCCGAGCTTTAATCACTTTATAATTGTTTATATACAAGCTTCATAACATCACTAGAGTTTGGAGGAAAGGAATAACCTTTATATATCATGTAAGGGCTTCCTAATAAAATTACTTTTTGTTATTGCATTTACCATGAATCCATCGACACAAACAAGTTTACTTACAATTTCCTCTAGCCAGTAGCGTAACGTACACCCCTGCAACTCACGCATTGCGGGAGTGCTCATGGACTCTAGGTGCACAAAGCTTGACTGACACTAAGTACGTAATTGACCACCCAAAACCTGAGTTTTCTGGGGGGCCCTAATATTCTCCATTACGCCATTGCCTCTAACGTTTCCTTTTTTTTTTCCTTTAAGAAAATATGATAATAAGGGTTTTTTGTTCAGAAGTAATTCTGATATCATTACCACTGTCAATTTTTCTCTTATTAATTTCAGTATTTTGTAATCCTGAGAAACAGATTGAGTTACTTTTGATATATTATGCTGAATTTGTAAATGCCGAAGCAAAGCACTTGTAGATCAACCTCTACACTTCAAAATACTGCTACATTTCATGCATTTTGCACACATTCTTCATTTTTATTTTTATGAAATACTATCAAACAAAGGACTTCGGAATTGAGACAGACATATTTCAAATGGTTATATTTATATTTTATATCTGAAAAAAATATATAAATTGTAAGAAAAATAAGTAGATCCCAAATATTTGTATGTGTTACATCAACAGAACAATTAATACAATAATTATTATTTTTATATTCTTAACAGAACTTGAAACAATTTTCTTCGCGTTTCGGTTCTATTAAATATATATATATATATATATACAGTCGGACCCCCCCCCCATTTTACAAATCTCTCTTTATATTGCAAATTTTTTCCTGGAACCTAGAACAGAAAAATATTGAAAGATGAATCTCTATTTAACGAATTTTCCACATAATTAAATTTTCTCCTTGTTTAGCGACTTCGTTAAATAGAGGTCTTCTTTTTCCCTTTAAATTAAAATATTTATTTCAACCAACCTTCATCGAGAAACCAAGCTTGATTTATGTAAATGAGGAATATTATATAAATTCGGTTTTCGCGAGTTGAAGGGGAGTGAAGTAAGAGGTCAAGTTAAGTTAAGTGAAGTAAAGTGAAGAAAGTGAGCTGTCAACAAGTAGTTGTTGACAAGTTAAGCGAAGTCGATACGTTTGATGTGTGCAACTAGAAGTGGTTAGTGAGATTGATAAGCATTGAAATTAAATATTACGGAGCGGGGAGCCACGTCAATTGATCCAGTTAAAGATAGTGCCTGAAATTCTCCGTGAAGGAACCGAAGCATTAAGGAATCAGGTACTGTACAATTGATTAAGTAAAAGCTGATTATTAGTGTGCAGCGTAGTTGTAAATGAGCGTATTTAACCTATCCTAGATTCAGTTGAAGTTCTGTATATTATCCCCGCATTTGTATATCTCACCTCTGAACTCTACCATTGTTATATACCTTAATTAGAATTGTGTTGTGTTTGATCATAATCTGTAATAAGAATTAATAAATCAAATTTGATTGTCATTATGTTTTTAGATTATTTAGTTCCTCCTACACATCTAGCCGGGGGTACAGGTAGACAGGAGGGATATATATATATATATATATTATAAAATGTTATTAATCTAAAGAAGCAAATAAAATATAGAAATATAAAAACACTGAATAAGTCAAAAACTAAACATCTATCTTCAGTTCCGGTTTTTGTTCTGGAAAAAACCATTTCTTTCCTTCAGTTTTCGATTCAGCTTCCACTGATTAATTTTCAGATTTTTAAACGTTTGTATTTGTATTAAAAATGTGTATGTCATATAACTATCAATAAATCTGATAAAGGCTTAGAAGAGTAAATGGTGTATCAAATATATTTTCATCCATGCTCCATACAAAATTAGTATAATTTTGTGAGATAAACAGAATTTTTTTAAAATCTGCCTTTGTACTCCAATGAAATTCCCTAGATGTTTTGATAAATAAGCAGTTTGTAACAAAATCTACAGAAAGAAGTATTTCGAGAAATAAATAATTATTTTGAAGAAAGAAATTAATAAAAATTCGAATACAAAAGAGTTTGTCTAGTTTATAATAAATAAATGTCACACTATCTTTATTTTGCAGATGCTGTTACTGTCTCGATTTTTTATTTTCAACATCATATACACAGAGGAACAGATGAAACTTATCACTTATTGCACTAAAAGCAAAAACTGGTAATGGCATGAAAAAAATGTTGCAATTAAAGATTTTGTAAATTAAAGTTCTCGGGGGGGGGGGGGATTCACATTTGAAAAATAATTACTAAAATTAATGTTCCTTTACTGACTCGCATGCGTTTGAAAATTAACCAGTCAAAGCTCTGAATCAATTACTTCTCTAATGTTGCTACTTAGAGATAAATATTAATAAGTACTTGAAAACTCATTTGCTGCTGAAGTGCCGATTATGTACGTTAAAAAATATTATCATTGTATTTAAGATATTTTATTTGTATAGTTGATTTCTTGTTTATGGAATTGCGAAAAATTGTTACATAAATATAAATAAATAATAATATAAAAATTTCACACAAAAGTTAGCTTTAGAAAAATAATAAATAAAAAAAATTGTGAAATTGCTTATAAAAATATTCTCCCCCCGAACAGTTTGTGGGTTCATTCCCTTCTTCAAATTGCTGGTTCAATTAAATAGCTCATAATAAAGACAAGTATCCGAAAAAAAGTTTAAAAAAAGATTAAATGAATAATAGTTTTAAGTATTAGTACTTACGTTATCCACATAAATCAAGATCTTGGAACGCGTCGATCAGATAGTGCTGGTTGGCTACGAAATGTGATTGCTTAAAAAACCCAATACTTTTTGTTAACGGAGCTCGATACACAGATAACAGGAATTGTGATTGGACATATACTCCTTCCCACGGCTAGCTGGAAAATTCTCACCAATATAACGTGAGCGTTAATCTTTCTTTCTCATATTACATTATTACCTCACAGTTCGGATAACGAATATTCCTTTGTCCAGGAAGTTCAGGGTGAACGATAGCAAATTGCCACAGTAGGGTCAGCTAACGATGTCCGAAGCTGAAATCTACTGTCAAGTCAAAAACAGATACCTCAAAGATAATTGAAGCCCCGTGCGATTCCCGGGAAATCCCGGAAATAGAAAAAATACAGAAATCTTATGATTTCCCCGGAACCTGGGAAAGAAACCCTAATATTTACAAGAGGTTTTCAAATGAAAGTTACTCGAGGTGTGTATCCATGAGATGCGTAGGGACAGAAATGAGACAGATACATAGATAGAAACAACAATATTTAATGAGTGAAATGCATGCACATTTTGTTTAAAAAATATCGCCCATGGCGTTTAGGCAGGCATCCCATTGCTTAAGAAGGTTACGAATTCCGTACGCGAAAAACGATGTCGGTTGATCACGGAACCAGTTCAAAACTTCAGCCTTTACGTCATCGGCGGAGTGAAATCGTTGACCCATTAACACTATCGAGCATGTTTGGGACGCACTAGGATAACGCGTAGCTGCTTTTAATACCCCTCCTAGGACCCTAACCAAGCTTTCAACTGCCTTGGAAGAGCAATGGCACGCACTTCGCACAGAATTAAAAGACCGCATCAAACATCACTGCATAACTTCTCGGGGAGTCATATATCATATTAAAGGTACTTTTCCTAAAACAAATTGACACATTTGATTTGTTCATTGTATACATATGCTAATTTCTATAACACCATAATTGTCTAGTGCAGGGTAGGCAAAATATGCCACGCGTGCCAGATATGGCACGCTTTACAATTCTCTGTGGCACTCTGCACCACTCTACAAATTTGTCAGTTTTTGAGTGGGCAAGTTGATAAATTTTTAATGCGCCTGATTTGACAATCCTCTTCAGAATTATGGACATTTACCGAATTACGAAAAAATCTGAAAGAAAATCTAATCTAAAGATATCTAAAAGATATCTAAGATTATCTAAAAATCTAAAGATAAATTTACAGTTATTTTACATAAATTACTGAATGTCTTTGCTGGTGAGATTTATTTAAAAAGAGAAAATTGCATGTACTTTGCATTCCGCTTTTGGTTCTACATATCTAAGTAAAAAATATTTCCTCATAGAAAAATATTTCGAATTCGCAAAGAAATTGTTTAACAACTGAATGCTCACTATCGTGTCAAATTGAAAGTCACAAATTATACCCCTGATTTTGCGAATAAAGTTGAGCGGTGATCTAGGTTCACATTAAAATTTTTATTTATCCTTTTATTTAACTATAATGAAGGGAAATACTTATACGTTATGTTGTCTGTTTCTTATTTCAATAAATACGTTTAAAAATACATAATTTATGTACAATTAAATTTTTTTTGCTTTTGTTGAGAAAATAATTAAATTTTATACTCTTTATTTTTATGTTAAGAAATATCTTTAAATGATGCAAAATTAATGTATAATAAAACTAAAAATATCTACATTATTGACATTTATTTCCTAACCCTGCATGCATTATTGCTGGAATCGTATTGTTTCAAAAATGTCCTGCTCGTTCAATAAAATTGGTCGAGTGGTTTGGCACACCACAGCTAAAAGATCTTTGGTCTAGGGATTTCTTTTTGTGCTTCTTTATATCTTTCTAGATGTTGTATAATGTGTGAGTTCTCGTCATTTTTTCTTAATTGATGATAACCTGTGTAGAAATAGTCAAATCGTGACCTTAACTAAATATAAAAAATAAGACACTTCCGCAGAATAAAAATGACAATCTGATTAAAATGGCAGCTGAAAATGCAATTTCAGTTTTAACACTCTATTCATCTTCCCCGTTAAAATACTCATCATAAAACCTCAGCTACCATTAATCCTGGAATTAAAAGAGTGTTCCTACAAAGTACCCTCAGAAGATTCCTATATAGAAATGGTTATTCTTTTAAAGTGTATGGTACTTAGAAATACCATCAATAGATTAAAGGGGTAAATCCATCGACGCTCTCATATTGGCGTGATGTCCATCACTCGACCTTCATCAATAGCTGTCGTATTGCTTCATAGTTAACGAACAATAAATGTAATATCTGATAAAAGTCAACAATATTTTTCTCCTTATTCCTGTAAAGTTAAAAATACTGATGCGTACCTTAAAAAGTTATCTCCATTACTGGTTTAGGTTGTTTTGTTAGCATATTGGTGAAGTTGTGAGTTTCATGACCGCAGGACGTAGTTTCGATTCAAAATAGTCTTGCTAGGGCTACTGCACAGAACAATCACAAGTCCCTGACGTGACAAAGTTGGGGAAAAACGGAGATATAAGACACTCAGCTTTTTTGCTACAGTTCATCACTGTAACTTGGAATAATGATGGCCGTCTCCAATAATCCGCTAGCTGCTTGGCAATATTAATTAAGAAAAAATTTCATTGCTGCTCAAAGTACATCACACTCAAAATTTAACTGCCATCATTTGTAAATAACTTGAAGATTATTGATATTGTTTATTATTAGAAATTTCAAGTTTAGATTCGAGGTTTATATATCGTGTAAAACTCATGTTAGAAGAGATTCTATAGTTTGTCTGTAAAATTAAACCTGATATTTATATTACATGTCCCTTATCAATTCAGAAATCTTAGAAAAAATCGTTAAAGCATTTTCATTGAATATATTCTTTAAGTATTTTTTACGTAGACTTTCTCTGAATTGACTAGCCACGTGTTAAAATTTAATTATGTGATTATTATAAAAATATGTCAATTGATGAATCATCGTCTTTTCTTATTCTCAACCACTGTTCATCCTTTCAAATACACTAAAAAATAATAGAAAAAAAATGTTGAAACAAATCAAGCAGTTCTGTTACTATTTCTTCAAATTTCTTTTTCCATTTTTACATTGTGTAAAAATAATTTTTAGTAAATTTTGTTGATATATTCTAGGGTTTTAATGAAGTGATCTATAGAACTCCGCGCACGTTAAATCCGTCGAGAGCTCAAACGTCCTCCCGTTGGTGTGGTGTGGTAGTTAGGAGGGGGGGGGTGCCAGCTCAGGTGTCGTCCGCGTCACTTGACCATGGTTCAAAATTACGCGGACCGTCGCCAAAAGCCCTCGTGTTGCTAATCAGTGCGATGTTAATATTCTCTCACTCATAGAACTCCGCCATGTCAGAAGAATAAAAATTATTTCCAATATAATATAACTTTATTATTTACAATTCCTATACTAATCTAATTAAATTAAAAGTTCCTAATAGGCAAGCAATTTGAGCTGATGTGCTGAAGAATCGTGCAATCAGACTTAAATTCAATACTTTATATTCACCCGGCTCAAGTTCATGATATTTGAAAATGATTTGCAAGTGTTAACTATTTAATAAGCGCTAAGCAAATTTCAATGTTCAAATTTTTCATTAAAAATCTGCTTAATTTCATTAAGTTTTCTAAAAATCATTGACTTTATTTAAATGTATTTTGAAAATCTTTATTTAAAAAGTAATTATGATAATCGGATTTTTTCGCAACCTAGTTCGATCGTCACATGACTTCAAAAATGATTGATTAATCTAGATAGGAATTTCTATCAAAGAAAAAAAATAGAAGATATTTTCTGAACCACGATTTAACAGTTCATATCTTTCATAAAATATTTTTTTTTTTCAGCACGATGATTCTCATGGTAATATTTTCCCAGTACCTGAAAGATTTCGCTATTCCTCACCCAAAATACAGCTCAAAAACCGGATGGGCTACTGGACGATTCGCAGTGTTCAAATTATTTCCCGTAACATTTCATTTTCTTCTCTTTAAAATAAGAATATTTTTACTGTATTTTACTAAATATAATAACTCTTACTTTTACATTTTAAATCAACTTCAATTTATTTCTAGATTCCTTAAAATTAAATTAAATTAGATGTGGCCGTGGTAGCTTAGTGGTCATGGTAACGGACTCGCGGCCGGCGTGTTGTGAGTTCGAACCTAGTACCACTGAAGACCCGTCATGCAGAGGGGGCCAATGCACATTAAGTATGCCGAGGCTCAAAGGTCCTCCCGTTGGTGTGGCGTGGAAGTAAAGAGAAGAGAGGTGCCAGCTCAGGTGTCGTCCTCGTCACTTGACCATGGTTAAAAATTATTAGGTCCGTCGCCAAAAGCCCTAGAGTATATAGCTGAAAAGTACAACGTTAATATTCACTCACTGAAAATTATATAGATTTTGTGTTTCCCCATAACTCTAAATTTTAAATTCAATGAAACTGTAACAGAAATTTAAATTTCTAGCTTTAACAATTTTTTTTAAATCTCATTTTAT
Source organism: Trichonephila clavata (assembly GCA_019973975.1). NCBI lineage: Eukaryota > Metazoa > Arthropoda > Arachnida > Araneae > Nephilidae > Trichonephila > Trichonephila clavata. Next base: position 252,486 of record BMAO01031525.1, read on the forward strand.
ACAACAAAAAATAAAGATTAAAAATTTTCTTGAGAGTCGCAATTACATACATACATTATTTATATGTATATATATATATATATGCTCTCATTTTATATGTACGTTATGTACGTTTGTTTGTTTTCAATAGGCCTTTTTATGTTCTTTGACATAATAAGCGCCATAATTATACAATGGTGTTCATTAAATCGTTTGTATTTTTCTACATTTAATTTGTGTGTGTGAAAACATTTTTTGTAAATTAAATGTTAAATGAAATAAAATCTTATCAAAAACTTCATTTCCCAATGAAACGATTGGTAACTTGCATAAAAAATATATATGTTAAATAATTATTAAACTAAAGCAGTTTTTTCATCGGTATATTATTCAAGATTTGAAAAAAAGAAACTCGAATTTAATTATAGAAGATTTTAATTGTTTGAAAAAAAAGTTTTCCTAGAATATTCTTTAGATTAGTTGTCAGTGCGACGTAATAAAAAATCAAATCAAATGAGTTGTCTAATAGATTTATTTCAAAAGCAAAAAAGATTTTGCATGCAAAACATGGTCAATAAAAACAATCGTATTAAATATGCCGAGAATCAACATAACTTCTATCATTCTATACAAAATTGAAACTATACCTCTGTTTTAACCCAACTAAATACCAAATGATAAATATAAGTTTGACTCGCTGAACTTCAAAATGCAATGGAGTCCAAAATTAAAGTTACAAACAATTTTTTTTTAAACGAATAGAAATATCTACCATTATTATTTTAAAAATTGATGTTATACAGTGTCATTTAGGAAGCGGTTTCCTTTTATGTATTTAGTATCTCTTTAAAAGTGAAAGAGGTCGTTTTTTTCTTTTCTTTAAAAAAAAATTATGAAAGTAAAATTTGAAACAGAAAAATGCAAGTTTTCAGAAATTTCCGAATTTTGTGTGGGGAAATGCGGTTTTTAAAGAAAACTACACTGGCTGCACAGATTGCAGTTAAAATGACTACACTGAATCGTTTAAACCTGGGGTACTCAATCTTTTTTTCCGCCGGGACACACACATATGGCAAGAATTTTACGCGGGCCGCAACATGAGGATTAATACAGGGAGGAAGGAAAGGAGCTATAAGCTCAAAGACATTTAAAATGCAGAAAAGATCAAAATATTAAAATTCATATTTTTGGAATTTATTTTAAAAAATTACATTAAATTCTATAAAAAAAAAAAATAGATTGACCCACCTACATAGAGTCAACCCACAAAAAATAGATTTAATGCCTTTTTTTACCCAGGTATGACGTAATTTTGATTTCCCTTCATCAATGATCCCAAGCTCATTGTGTTTGCATTCCACTGTCATAAAAACAAAGCTGCATGTCCTTCTATAGTTTTTGTTTTTGACAAAGCTCTTTTATTTTTGTTTCAGATATTAATTTATCAAGTGAGAATGGTAGCAAAGAATTTTTACAGAAATTCCAGACTGAAATCAGTATTATTTGTTTAAAATTAGTTCAGACTTGCGCGTGCATTTTTGTTTCAAATTTATTCAAATACTTTTTGATTTTACTAAAAAAATATCAGAACAAATATCTGAATTTATGAAATAGTTCATCGGGTGCATTTAAGAAACGCTCTAAAAATTTCTGAATCAAAATCATATGTTTATATATCCTTAACAATTTTATATGTTTATCAATATACATAATGTAAACAATTTTATATGAGGTGCGTTTTTTTACATCTGCATTTTGACACAATCACCAACAAAATACTTTGCTGGTGTTGTGTTGTTGATCCATGTTTGTTTTTCACTACGTGTGCGCGCGCGAAATAGTCAACGTCCCAATAGTCTTTAAACAACAGATATTCTTTTGATATGTTTCGCTTGGAAAAGACACGAGGTTTGATTTAAAATTAGTTTAACCCATAAGATGGTCGCTACTTCCATCTTATTTGTAATCACTAACCGTTACAATTCAAAAGAAAGAAAGAAAAAAAAGAGTTTTCTCGCAAATTCGTATAAGTATGACATTTATAGCAAAATTTATATATTTGATAACTAGATTGCTAGAATTTCTCACTAAAATTTAATGCAGTGTTCTTGAATAATTGAATTTGTTAATGCAACGGGTCATGACCGGGTTGAGTATCGCTGGTTTAAACGAAGTATACGATGGAGAGTTGTTGGTAGGCTAGAAGCTGGACAATCACTGGTGAAAATCCCTTGTTGACTACAAGTGTCGCAGATTATGGTATATCAAGGTCGCCCAAGAGTTATAACAGCTGCGGAGGATCTCTATGTAGCTTTAAATGCATGGCGCCTTGACTGCTAGGCAGTTGTTTCAAGAGCTCTCGCTGCTGCGTCTGGAATAATGATACCAAGACGGCTAGCTGAAAGGGGCTATTATGCCCGGAAACTAGTGGTTTGCGTTCCTTTTACTCAGTTTCCTGTACTTTGAAGCCCGTCTGTCCTGAAGCTGTTAACGCCACTCTTGGATAGAGTATGATTGGCGGAATGTTCCCGAAGGGGCTCCCTTTTCACCAAACGAATCCCAGTCAGTCGCAATCAATCCAAATCACAGTGAATCTGACTGACCATGTTTCGCCTTCACACCACCAAGCAAGCCAATACGAATCAACCTTTCTCCAATCAAATATTCCCAAGCAGTTGCTGTTTTTAATGTTTTAAGACGGTTAGAGCTATCAAGCTATTAATTTCACAATTGTATTCTTATTCATTTATTTTCAAATTGAAATACATGAAACAAAAAAAAAATATAAGAGAACGTTTTTTTAAAAAAAAAAATACTTTCCCTACAAGTACTAAGTGTAATTATAGTCTGAAAAGAAGTAACAAATTATAAATATGTATTGTAATTATATTAAAATGCAATTACTTTTACAAATAACATATATGTTTTAAAGAGGCATTCAAATGAACTATAGCCTATAACAACCATTTTTTAAAATTATAAACTTAAAAATGGTTTGACTCGGTTTTTAATGCATTAATCAATTAAAAACTTTACTCCTCACATATTTTCCAATTACTTTTTTTTGTTTGTGTGTATGTTTTACCTAACATACCCCCCACACACAAAATTTAGGATATATGTAGTAATAAAATGGAATCTTTAAAAAAAATTAAGTTATCGACAGTATTGTGGTGTTTTATTTTACTTAAGCATTCTTATAAAATATTTAATTTTTTCCTCCCCAAATTAAATAAATTCTCATAAAATTGATCTCTGAAGCTGTTTCAAACATCCTTCGGAATATTACACCCCCTCTCACACACTTTTTGCATAAAATATTATTAAATAAAGAATAAAAGCAAAATTCATTTAGTATGTTTTTTTATTAATTTTTTTCTATTAATAAATTTAACTAAAATTTAAAAACTAATTATCAGATTCCTAGTTACTTTTACTGAAACACTAAGTTTTACTTTTAGGTGCTGTTGACCATTCTGCTATCGTGGGCTTTGTGTGCCGTTTTAACAGCTACCAATGTCCTCCCCAAAGGGAATCCTGCCAGAACAGATAACCTTTTATCAGTCCTTGACAAAAGTCCGTGGTTTCGATTTCCATATCCAGGTCTGTATGAAGCGGTATTAAACCAATAAAAAAAATACATTATTTTTGTTAATTATTTCCTTATATATTCTCGTAGAATGTGTGTGTGTGTTTTTCGGCTTTTATGTCTACAATAGAAGATGAATTTTTACAAAGCCCTGATTGAGATTGGTTACATAAGCTTCATATTAGAGATAAAGTTTATTTTTGTGTGGTCCGAGTGAAATAAATAGCAAATAAGGGGAAGGCTGATGAATATTTTTTTAATCTTAAATTAATACGGTTCCAACTTCAAGCTATGAATAATCATTGAATATACAATTAGAAAACACGAATAGGAAAAATTTAATTACTTTATTTCAGATACTTAAATTTTTTTAAAAACTTATATCAGAGGTTTTAGATCACAGAAATGTTTATATCCTTCATAAATATTGTGATAAAACCCATTGAATATACTCAAATATATATTAATGATATCACTTTGAAACTAGTATTTGAATGGTTACTTTCATTTCATTCTTCATTGACAAGCAGATATAACTAATCCAAATATCTGCAGATCCTGAAAACTTTTTAGGGTCACTACAAAAAAAATCTTCAACATTTTCTCATTTTATATGCTTATCATACATATAATACCCATGGTAAATAAACTTGGTATCACCACGTTGCTGTGGTTGATTTTCCTCTCTTACCCCTTTGAGCAAAATAAAGAATTGCTTTAAATTATTCAATAAAAAAATTTACAGTAAATCCTAAAATAAATGTAATATGAAGTTATTGAATCAAAAATGCACGTGGTAGGTTCTGGAAATTAGTTTGACTGTATTATTCATATGATTAAATAGGCTGAAACTTGAGGGTCACTCAGCAATTTATATATATTATTATCAAGTAAAAGTTGATTACAAAATCCTTTAAAAGCCCACCAAGCGTATCGACCTAAAACTTTTAAATAAAATCGCCTGCTGTCAATCTCTTAAAAATTACTTAAAATGTAATTTCTGTTAACGAACATAACTATACCCTACCATCAGTAAATGTTCTTTTTTTACGCAGGCCAATGGGGTCTACCTACATTCACTCTAGCAGCTATTCTGGGAATGTTATCTGGAACATTAGCATCTATTATAGAATCTGTTGGAGACTACTATGCCTGTGCACGATTATCTGGCGCAGATTCTCCACCAAAACATGCCATTAATAGAGGAATTTTTATGGAAGGCTTGGGTTGTTTGATTGCGGGACTGTATGGAACAGCAAGTGGAATCACTTCATTCAGTGAAAACATTGGTGCTATTGGAATAACAAAGGTAAATCACTATCTAATATCACCTTGATTTCAGCACAATATGTCCCAAGAGGACTCTCGATGTCAAAAATTTAAACCAACAAATCAGTCCCTCATTAATAATTTTTAGGTATGAAAGTTCAGAATGTGATCTCGTTGAAATTATCTCAATGACAAATAAAAATATTTATTTTGTGTTACAACAAAGGTAAATTTCTGATTGGATTAAATGCAACATAAAGTATTATCTAAATCAGAAATTTTCAATCTGGGTTCGTGGAACCCTAGGGTTTCCCAGAACTTTGACAGAGGTTCCAAAAGTGATCACTATTTGCTTAAATAAAGCTCCAAAATTTTAGATTAATTCTTATAAAAGATCAAATTCTTGAAGGCAGTTTGCTGGTAAAAATAAATATTTCATGGATAAAATAAAATCGTAAAAGTCCCGTGCTTCAAGAATGAATGGATAAATCTAAGGCTTGCCAATGAAAAAGAAACAACTTATCGACATATCAACGTTAAAGTCTAAATTTGAGCAGGAACAGCTCCTACATTTTAGGTTGCAAATTTGTAGAATACATAGAAGTTTCTCATACAGTTATAAGCATTTTATAATGTCATTCTGAACAATATATTTAAGTCAAAAATATTCCTCAACGTATGTGGCAAAATAAAAATAGAGAGAATCCATGCAGAATTCAAAATGAGACTCCAGATAACTTCAATACATCTAGACTTCGATAGCATGAGTAATAAAATGCAAACGCATATCTCAGCTATTAAGTATAATGCAATAGTAGACGATACCGAGAGCACGAATAAATAAGTTCTAAAACATACTGTATTTTTTTGTCTTTACTTAAAGTAACTATAGCATGTCGAGTTCTACTTTAAATACTATTTTAAGGTAAATTGTTTTAAGTGGTTTTTTTTTTTTTTGGATAGGGTTCGGTAAGTCGAAAAAGTTTGAAGACCACTGATCTAGAAGACTCTTTTAAAACAATAAAAAAGGCTACGTATTATTATACATGGTCATTCCATGCATTAAGAAAACTAGAAAATAAGCCGACATTCTATGAAAAAGAAAGGATACAAGACAGCTTATAGATATAAAGTAATAAAACTTGTTGCACACAATTTTTTAAAAGCGTAGAAAAAAGCAACATAAATTTTATTGAAAACTATAACGTCCAACCGAAGATATTTTTTTCGGAGTAAAATTTGAAAAGAAAAGAACTTTAAATCATCCTGATCATTCATCAACGATCTATTTATAGATATTTAATACTGAGTACCTTAAAAAAAAGCGTATTTAAAAAACCGGCTCCTGAAAAAGATGGAAAGTGCTCATATTAGAACCTTAAAATTCGTAAACAAAGATGAGGATGCTTAATGAGATACATAATATTAATTCAATTTTTTAAATATAATTCCAACAGGATAATGTTTATAATGTTGTGATTCATGTGTTTTTAAATTATGATCACGCCTTTTAAAACGATATCTTAACTGAAAACAATTTTTTTTTTAAAAATTTTGCAGGTCGCCAGTCGAAGAGTAATCCAGTATGGTTCTTTGTTAATGATTTTTTTCGGAATGCTCGGAAAATTCGGAGGGATTTTTGTAACTATTCCACCACCCATTCTGGGAGGTATGTTTTGCATTATGTTTTCCATGATTACAGCAGTTGGTCTATCTGCTTTACATTTCGTCGACCTCAATTCATCTAGAAATCTCTTCGTGCTTGGTTTTTCTATTTTTATGGGATTATGTCTACCAAAATGGGTCCAAGCAAATTCTGGCGAGATAAACACAGGTAATTTATAATAAACAATTGATTTTCCAGTAACTGTGTTAATTCTAACAATTACTGTAACAATGAAATTATAATTGAAACAACTTGATACCTAATTATACGTAATAAGATGATTTTGAAGAAAAATAGTTTTAGGTATAGAATTTTTAATATATTCACTTTTCTTTTTATATAAGTTATATAAATACTGACATAACTGTGGTGGTTGTTTTTTTAAATAGAATGAAATTATAAGCCATTAATCTGAAATAAACAGAATGTTTTATATGCTCTCTCTCTCTCTCTTTCACTAAATTCAAATTTAAAATTCTTGAAAAGTACGTTTGAGGAAAAAAATTCTACAATTTCCTTAGTTAAATAAATATTTTAGTTTTAAATAAGCTTATTTATATTGCAATTTCGTTTTTGCTCATTTATTTTATTTTCTCAAATTAGGATATGAGTTACTGAACCAGACTATAACCATTCTACTAAGCACTAATATGCTCGTTGGGGGATTCATCGGGTTTGTACTTGATAATATAATTCCAGGTAACAAATTTCTTTCATTTTCGTTGATCAAATTATTCTATTGAACTGATAATAGTATCAGTGAATTAAATATAATAAAAAAGTATCTCACGAGCCCAGAGTAATTTCATTGACCTTTAAATGTATAAAAATGCGAATGAATTTTAAATAAACATACTTTAAAAAAATAATAAAGTATGGTGAGAGAAAAAAGTACGAAGTTTAATATCATTAATACCTCCTGTTTGTTACAACTATGCAGATTTAGTACAAAAAAAATTCACTCGGCCCTTTTTTATACGAGTTTGAAATGCTTTTTACATGGCCGATTTTACTATAACACGATCTAAACTTACTGATTGTTACGCGAAAGGACGAGGAGGAAATTCATCCCAATTAACTTTTAGTTGGACTTTTAAATGTATTCACCTAAGAAAATTTTCAGATCTTGCTGGAATTCGAGGTTGAGTTCTATCAGCAATAAGATACCTTTAAAAACAAAACAGCAAACAATAAATGACAAATTTTCTGATGAAGAAAAAAGTCAATACCACAAAATATTTTAATTTTCTCCAAATGTCATAACCAGTCAATTGCAGCATAGCAGATCTTCCTAAAGAGATAAATCAATGCATTTATCAACAATTAGCGAAGGATAATTATTATTTCTGACATTTTTTTTATTTAATCTCTTTCTTGGATATATCAATGCAAACAAACATCTAAAAACTTTTACATATGGTACACTTTTCATCTCGTTTTGAATTCAATTTCTTTCCCCCATTGAATGATATTTTGGGAATAACTTTTACTGCACATATAATATACATTCCTCTTCAAACTATGTACAAAATGTAACAATTGGGAGTATATTTACACAACATTACCATCAATTGAACTGACGTGATAAGACTTAGCAAATTCAACACGTTTCATACCCATTTTTGTCGCCATTAATAATTTTCAATAGTTTTAAGAAAATATATTTTTCCCCTGACAGGTACAGATGAAGAAAGAGGCCTCTTAACATGGAGAAAACAAACTGGTACTGACTCTTCAGAAAGAAATTTTTCTTCAAAATCCTACCAACTACCATTCATAAGCAAATATCTAAAGAAATGCTCTGTTTTCAAATACATTCCTATCAGTTCAACTTATGAAGTTGGAATCATTAAAGAAAAGTTTATTAACTTCAAAAACCACTTTAAGAAAACAAAATCAGTTGAAACTAACAATGTGTGTTGAAATGCTATTTATATTTTTAAAAAACTATTTATTAAATATTCTAATAAATAATACAGTTTGAACATACATTTTTAACATCAGATATAGACAGCTTTTTTCATGTAATTTGCTTCATGAAAATGCGACTTGTTACAAATAAAAGTACAGTTAGTTTTAGACTAACTATTTAGCTCTAAAAATACAAGACTCAAATACATAGGCCGAACATTAAGAATTTTGAAAGTGTGTTATTTACAATATATTAAAAATATACTTGTGAGTGGTTTTTTCCTTTTAGGAGACAATAAAAATGTATAAAATATTAAAGAACATTGGAAAAAAATTCCATTTAAAAAAATTCTTCCATTAAAAAGTAGTCATGCCATAAGTAAAATGTTTTTTAAGGAGAAAAAAAGTTTTACTTTAAATACCAATGTATACATGATTCTACTGTATTTAGTTTACATGTAATTTTAAAAATTCATGAAAAGGATGTGTTTGTGTAAGTCAATACTATAAGCTTAAATAATTATGTCAGTGACTACTCAATGGATGATGAATTTACAAATATTTTATATTACTATATTTTAAACTTAAAATAAATGAAAAAAAATAAAGGACAAGTATAAAACTGTAAAATATCTAATATATATACAGATGGAGGACCAAATAATACGAACACCTGTGAAAAAATGGAAAATCTTTATTAATAGGGGGCTGGACCACCCTTTGACTGAAGTGCAGATTTAATGCGACGTGGGACAGATGCATAAAGGTCATGGACAATATTTAAAGAAATATTAAGCCCTTTCTCCCGCAGAACGGTCTCTAATTCCGAAAAGCTGGATTGAGGTGGAAATCGGGAACGAAGTTTGGACTCCAAATACTCCCAAAAATGTTCAATAATATTCAAGTCCGGAGATTGAGGGGACCAGGCAAGATGTTCAACTTCATCGTCATGCTCTTCTTAAAAACGCTTGAACACACACCTGGCAGTTTGGATAGGGGCGTTGTCGTCATGAAAAAGCGGTCCTTCTTCAGGGAACAGAGTCCGGACAAAAGGATGGACATGATCCCCTATAATGCCTAGATAGTGATTTGATTTTCCCATGCAGAATAACAAGTGGTCCAAAACCAAGCCAAGATATCGCACCCCATACCATAAGTGATCCAACCCCATGCTTCACAGTCGTAAGAGGCATTCAGGATTAAACGCTTCTCTGGGGAAGTGTTTATGTCTGGCTTCCCAGACATAAATGCTTCCAGTAATCTGAAATAAGGGGAATGACGATTCATCTGATTATATTACCTGTTGCTACTGCTGTGGGAACCAGCCTTTGTGATCTCTACACCATTGGCGTCGCTTGGAAGCATTAGTTGCTGTCATCAAGGGTTTATGAATTGCCCCTCTGCCATAAATGTTCACAACATGAAGTTCCTTTTGACAGTTTTTGATGAAACAGGGTCCTGGAGAAGACTGTTCATTTCGAATGTTATCTCGGATAACGATTGCTTGTGCTTTCGGGCTACTATGCGCTTCAAGACCCGTTTATTTCTATCAGCAAGCTTTGACTTTCGGCCACTGTTGTGCTTTGAAGACGTCGTCTTACCCTCTTTCGTGTAAGCTTTCATAACGGCTGATACCGTACTCTTTTCAAACCCCAAAATGTTTGCTGCTTCCGTAACCGATGCTCCACTTAAACGCGCTCCAACAATCATTCCTTTTAGGAACTCTGACATTTCACCTTATAACAGACAGCTCGATAGATGCATGCAACGCAGATACTTCCAACGCAGAACTCTAGAGATACTGATACCTTCCTCTTCACGCTCACTAGGTGGCAGATTTCTGTTGCAGGTGGGGGGGGGGCTATACTGCAGGTGCGAAATACATCCTACTTTTTTTCACAAGTGTTCATATGAATTTGTCCTCCATCTGTATATATATATTAGTTGATCTAATGCCAAACAGAAATATTCTAAAATACAATACACCTAACTCTTTTTTATTCATTTACTTTTTAATAAACCTTATTTCATGCACTTGAAATCATTTACAGATCAATAGTAATAGATTAAAATACCTATTCATGAATTCAACAAAATGAATTTGGTAATATTTGCTCCTCAAAGACTATACTCTAAATTTACCACAAAATAACTGAGGATAGACTACATTTAACTTAGAGTTTTAACTAATTCAGGGAAATAAAAAACATTCATGATTAATGCAATATATTTTTTTAAAAAATTCTTCAGTTATATTTGCATGTTTAGCACAGCATAAAGATAAGATGCATTTTCTTTTTTGAAATTTTTTGATTAATCTTTTATTACTAAATATACATAAAAGTACCCAAAAATCTCAGTAGTGTTACTGTTATTTTCAAATACCACATTAATAAGTGATTAAGAAAATATAATTTGAAAAACTTCCCGTCAAAAATTTACACATAAACCAATTAAAAAACAAGACTTATAAAGCCATGATATTTGTTAAGGTCAGAAGTAAAGTTCACATAAGGACCAAAATTCAGAATAAAGAAATCACACAAAATTTAACTAAAAATTTAATTAACATATCGCATATGATCTGTACAGACTGCTTCACCATAAAAACGTCTTCTGATAAGCATAAACTATTTTCTGTATAATATGCATGGAACTTACACAATATAGGATAAACTAATATGTACAATGTTAGTTGACCATTGAAAAATTATTAGTCAAAAAGATCCAAAGAATATCGTTTAAACCCATTTATTACATTATAAATGAATTAAAACACTAATACAAAAAATTTTGATTGAAATAAATTGAGAATGTGTAAAAATATTGCACAACAATATTTCACAAAAATAAACTTGACACAAAAACTTTATAATTGCAAACAAACCTCAGATTATAAAAATATATCCAACAGAATTCATATCTTAAATTCTAGGCTATACATTCATTAAAATAAAACTGCTTTACTAAAAAATGTCATCTTATGCCAGCAATATATCCTTATGTTAATGTGAGTTACATATTATAATTTTATTTACAGGATAGAAATAATATATAGATATTACATTTTTAATAAAATTTACAGTGTGGTTGACATTTAAGAGAGCTATAACATGCACACAAAAAAACATGATTGTAATGGAAAATTTCTAATATAGTGTCTTAAAACATATAAACTAAACTAAGAAATTTTTTTTTAAAAAAGCATAACACAAATATAATGGTATTTTGATTACTTTACAAAATTTGATAAAAGCTTTTTAATCTGGTATAAAAACACACAAGAATATAGTATACATGGATTCTAATTTACATTGATCTATGCTTCAATAAATATGTCAATTGTTTTTAAGCAAATATGCAGCTTAGTTTGAACTCTTGGTATAAGTACTTAGTTTAATTATAACATCTTGAGACTAAATCATAATCAAAAGTTTACAAGAAAAAAAATTAACGAAAAGTATTCATTTTAAATCAAAACACAGTTGTGATTCATGTATAAGAAAATTCAATTCAAAAACTTCTCATTTTCAGTATTAACTACAGACAAAATTTTTATTGAACAAAAGATATATGTCTTGATATAACTCGCATATAAATACCAACATTATACAAAAATTTGTTACTTTTCACAATTAATACTACAATTAAGTTTAGTATTATAATTCTATAGATCCTTGAAGGGTAATTTTAGTAATAAACTCTTCATTTAAATAACTTTACGTAAAAAGATGACTCAAAAATTTAAAAGTTTTTTATTCCTAATTAAATTAGCTTATATTTTAAAATGAATTTTTGAATTTTAAGACTTCAATTCGAAAACACAAAATACAGTGAATATAAACTGATAAGCAAGTATTTTGCTAAACGATACAAGGAAAAAACAATCCTAGACCAAATGAAAGTAAATTCTAAATCTTAATCAGATAACAAAATTTCTTCAAAAAAGTTTTAAACATCTCAAATGTAACTATTTTAATATAAGGGAATTTGAGTAAAAACTATACATGCCAATAATGCATATCATCAAACTGATTATACTTACTATTGTTAGCCCTTTTGAAATAAAATAGTATATTATAGTGACATTTTTTTTAAGAGAATGCATCAAGAGCCAGAGATTTAGAAAAAGAAAATGATGAAAGACTTCTTACAGAAGAAAAACACTTTTCTAAATAATGATTGTAATTTTTTTATAAAAATCAATTGTCCAACTTCATAAATCAAAGTATAAAAAATAATTAAATTCACAGATTTTTCAAATTAATATTCAAATAAAAACCACACTCTTCACAAAGTTGTGTATATTGGAAACAAATATTTTTCTTGTTATAAAAAAGATAATGTAAATGCATGCTTAAAATCATAGAAATTTTTTTCTAAATCTAAAGTCTCTGGGAATGGAATAACCATAATTCCCCATTTAAGACCTTAAGAGAATTACTTCAAACATCACAGATCACATTCTGCAATATGCTTCTCACTTACTACATTAAAATTAGAATATTTAAAGAAATTTCATAGAGCACATCTGTGATCAATGAACATTTATTTAGGTATCCTTTTATGAACAAATGGCAAAGAGATTACTAAACACTGTATAAAATATATTAACAAAAATAGCTACACAGTATATAAAGCTTTCATTTTTAGCAAATACAAACTTGTGACTAACCATAGTAAAATAACAATGTGTACCTTTCAATTTTTCTCCATCATTAAAAAAAAAAACTTACAACTTTTGCAAAATAAATTACTCTTATAAATTATCTTAAAATGCAGTTTGTTATTTATAGATATTCATAAATGCATTTTAATTTAAGATAGGTTTAAGCCAAGGACTACCTTTTCAATAAAATTGCCAATAGCAGAATATTAAATGTGATGATTGAAACCTCTGAAAGGGGAGAAATATATGCACAGAAACATGCAAGAGAAAAATCAGTACTTAAATAGAAGACTGCCCTTCTATTACAAAATTAAATAGAGTTTGGACATGGAACAAGACCATGCTGTCTCTACAAAATAATGATAAATAGTAGTAAACTATAAATCAAATGGAATCAATGTGATAAGATATCCCACTTTGTAGAATATTGTTAGAAAGAAATTCCTTTTAAACTTAGTTACTTAATTTTCTCTCATGCTATAGATTAAATCTACTTTGCATTGATTAAACCATTATTATTTTTTACTGAAAAACTCCTTTTTAAAATAATTGATAAAAAATTAATTATTTTTTCTGTTCTAATGGAAAACATACATACAGACGGAAGAATGTTAATGGGGAACATCACTATTTGTAACTTAAGTTACTTAAACTGATAATCAAAATGAGAGATACATGAGACATTACTATGATGGATATATATATGTCTGTTACTTTCATAATCAAGACACTATCAGATTCAAAAGAATAGCAAAGAAATTATGACATAGGTAAACATTTACAAAATAAACCCATTCAAAGTGTCACAGCTATAAAAGGTTAATATTTAAACATTAGGCATATATTTAAAGATTATAAAGTATTAGGCAATAAAATTAAATTATTGAAATTTAGTAATATGATCTACTATTTGTATATAAAATATAATAGCATTCATGAATTTTAAAGCATCTTTTCAAACTATATAAAATAATGCAATGCCATATGCTCAAAAATATTGATTTGAGAAACTGAAATATTACATTATGAATATGTTAGGAGGAAAAAACCAGTTCAAAAATATTCCAACTCAAATAATTATAAAGGCAAAGTTTATGCATAATTCTTAATTTTGAAGAATGGAACATTGTTAAATGTATGCGATATCACAACTTAAGAGAAATGGAAAAATAACGACAGAAAAAAAAATCTTAAAGACAAAATGCATGTTACATCTTCAAATTGTAGATGTGAATTCCTTACTTAAGTTTATTTTTTCATTGGGTAAAGGAAGTTTAATGTAAATAATGAGAAAGGTTTATGTAAGAACATTTCTAGTGAAATTTTTTTTAAGGGAAAAGAAAAATGAAAAAGTAAAATTTGCCTACACAAATTATATCATATGAAACAACAAAAGGATTACCTGCTTTTTTAAAAGAATTATATTACAAAATGTGAATACTGCAGATATAGTCAACATTAAAAATAAACTTTCACCTTCATTGATTCTGCTCCCAAAACGTTAGTTAAAAAAAATTAGATCTATCTCTATATATATGAGTTAAGTAGTTTTTCATTTGAAGGGAATAATTTCCAAAGTTGCACATTATTCAAGATAACTTTTCAATATAGATACAAATGCTAAGATCAAATGGTTTTATAAAACCAATATAATAATATATAATCAAGCTCTCTTACTAGAAGGTATAACAGTATCTCTATTTGCAGGAACAAATATAAAATATTTTAAAATATTGAATCATTAAGGAAAAAACATGAGCACATGAAAATGATTTTAAATAAATTAAATGAACTAATAAAATTTTGAAAATGATTAAGTACAAATGTATTAGAAATTAGAAGGATTTTTCTCTTAGCAAAACTGTTTCAAAATATTTGAGTTTCTTAAACACTAGTAAAACAAGCAATTAAATAGAATTGGATAAGCCTCAAAGTTGCTAATATTTATTTCAGCATTATAATTCTCAATTTTTCATTATTATTGGTATAAAAAAACAGTTATCAAAAGTTCTCTTACTAATACAATTAAAAATTTAAGAGCAGAAATTTTGAAAAATGTCAACTGTAACAAAATGATGCTTTTATCATTTTTTGTAATAATTAAAATACTAAAAGTATTTTGTTACTGCTATCAATATTTATTACTCAAACTGTTTTATATTCAATAAAATGTTTGATATATCATGAGATGCATATTAAAACCATTAGTTATTTTCAATTCGAATTCACAGAGAGCAAGACACAGAATTTTAAGTTGAAACATGCCTTTTTTTGGTAGAGAAATTGAAAACTTTAAATTCTAGTCCAAATTAATAATTACTTATAATTCTCTAAATTTCAATTTCTAATACAATACAATATGACCAGCAATATATTTAACGAAGAAATAAAAGACAAAATTTCATGTCTGGAAATCCAGAAGATAAAATACAAAATTATGTTATTTCTGGTAACAAAAAAAAAATATATTGCATTAAGTGAATAATTATTTTCAGGAAAAATCTTTGCACATATAACATAGATTATTCTAATTCATTTTCTTTTGAATATTACTATCAATACTATTATTTCCCTTGAAGGATAAATAAAGGAAAAACATCTATAATTCTTTACTTGTAATATTATTTCTAAACTTAAATCCAAATTTACCTTATATTATCAACTGCCACATTAGAGAAATTTATTTAACAAGAGTAATATAAGAACAAATTACACAATTAAATTATCTCAAATATAAATCAATAACCAAAAAATGATTTTCCAAAAATCATAAGATTTAATTTTAACATTTCACTTTTTTAAATGATAAAATAAAAATTAATATTGGATATAGAAGAATTTTAGATCATGCAAAATGTGACACACTATAAGTTAAAACTGCTCATACAAAAATAGTTGATTTCATTTCATATTTATAGCACAGCACAAATTTGTATGAAATTATAATTACATCAGTCCACTATATCAATAGGGAAGTGGTTCTAAGCTCCCATCTCCCCTCGTGACATTTCAACTTTATATATACAATATATATATGCTTACCTATATTTTAATTCATAAATTGTGCTTTGGTAACAATTACTAGAAATAAACTATTAGTAACACACCATAATAAAAATTGTTGTGTTAATTTATCTAAGATAGTAATTATATTGTAGAATAAATAGGTGGGATGCACTGTAACAGCTATTATTCATACACATAGAAATAGCATGCTATTTCGTGTATGAAATTCTTGAATGCATTTTTTCATATATATGTACAGCAATCCATAACATAAAGTAATGATAATTTTACATAAGTTTTTGCACAATTTTTTAAAAAAAAAACAATTGAGGAGTGAAACTGCAAAATTTATTATAAACACTAAGATTAATTTGTATGGCCAACCAAAGATAAGCATGAAATAAAAATTTACAAAACAGCAAGCACATAAACTTTTATCACAAAGTACATTTTTGTCTTCCAAGCAAGATAATAAATTAATCATATAATTAAAAAATAAAACACATGGAGTAAAAAATTTTATTGCTTCAAGAAACTGTGAAAGGTTTACAATTTACTATGTGCTTCATGCTGTTGTTAAGACACTTCAAGAACAATGTATCACAAAATTCGATCTGTTCTATGTTCATTATTCCATAATTCTATGTGATGAAAGAACCATTGGAAGACTTATTTTGGAGACCATCCAGACCTCATAATACCGGCCAGAAATACAATTACAAACCATCACTACTACGATGCAAGATTATAAGTAAAATACATTTATGCATAGATGCCAAAAATTTTACTTTTTTTTTTGAGCCTGAAAGCTTGCTAATTTTAATTATAATTATTTTTAGATGAAAAAATCATACAAAATGTATAATGGTAGGAAAATATCAAGTAGACAACACCTTAAATAATGGTTTAGGAACATTAGAACAAATGATTATCTGACAGAACAATTCAAAAAATCTTTTCACATCAGTCAAAAATACAAAATGAAATATGTTTGAGATTAGAGCAACTAAGATGTGAAACATTTAAAATGCAATGCATTAGTTAAATTTACTAGAATGAATATCTCTGGAATAGATGGAGAAGATTATCACACTGCCAATCCAGCTAATTAACAATCTTTCAGGAGCAACAAAGAGACATTTCACAGGAATGGTTCCAACAGTACTTCATTGCATCAGATTATCTGATTCAGAAAGAAACTGCAAACACACAAAATCTCAAAGAAATCAGAAAGCTGTGCATTTGATATTAATGTTTACTTGACTCATTTAAGCTCAATATAAAAATTATATTCGTTAAGCACTAAAAAGTCAGTTAAATAAATGAGAAATTTTCAATCATTCTACACAGAAATTTATTAACCACGTATCTGATTTACTACTTCATGGTAAACTTTTTGAGAGCATATAGTATATAACGTAAGTCATGAATGAAGAATACAAATTAAGAAACAGCAATTTTTTATGACACAGTAATTTTTGATATCGATGAAAGTTCAAAATTCCACATAAAAAAACTGTTATAGCATTATAATCATATAGTTTGGATAATGTCTGAAAAATCACCAAAATAAAAGCTATAGCTATATGAATAATCCTCTCAAACATTTTATGGTCTATTAAATGTTTTTATTATGTATGAACAGAATAAATTGTGGGGCAAGAGGTGAAAGATTTGCAATAAGCTCTTTAGTCTCTCTCTCTTTTTCAATCCCTTAAAATATCATTTTCAAACAATGAAAAAAGTATAACTAGGTATTATAAAAGCATACAGACAGTAAAAAATATTTTTAAAAAATATAAGAAAATTCCAAAAATCATGAAAAAGCAATAAGCAAGTGGAATGTGATAAAAATAACAAAAAGCCAACATAATGCATTCTTATAATTGCATTTAGTGATAAGTATAAATAAACTAGCAAAAAATTCAGAAATTAGATCTTTATCAAATCAATTTATAAAAAGAAATAGTATGGGAGTACTTAGAATGAATCATCATCTTTAACACCTAAAAACACTTTTTAAACAATAAAACATACATAAAAATATGTCATATACATAAATAGATAAAAATTAAGTAAAATTTCATTTTTAAAAATGTTATCTTAATTACAAGAATTCAAGAATAAATTTTACATGCTACATCATATAATTACCACATTCATTCTTAGAAACAATTAAACAAGTACAAGTCCGAGAACAAATGGTCTTTAGTTAAGAATTTTTTTAACAGTTTGTAATGCAGAGCTGGATTTTATTCTCGACATTACTGGCAAGAAATTAATGGTAATTCTTAAGGACTAAGTACTATATTTTGTGCATTATTTATCATGCACAGAATTTGTATGAAGGGTTTCACTTGATTTTAGAAAAGCATTTTACATTTATATGGTAATGATTTTAAAAAAATATCTTCAACATTTCTTTTGAATTCCAGATCAGAGAAAGAATTTGTAGAATCCAGTTTTACTTTTTACAGAACAAAATCTTGTAGTTCAAAGAGGAAACTTGTATCTCTAATTTTTCCCAATGGGCCTTGCTCTTTCACAAGTTTAGTATTGGCCACATTTAATGCCTTAATTTTTTTTTCAGGAATAGGAGAACATATACAAAATAAACACAGCAATATTAAACTAGAAACAACACCAAAAACTATTATACACTATAAATAGTAGAAAATATAACTTTATAAATAACTTGTGAAAACATTTCAATTTTTAAACTTAAAAATGACTTTAATATAAATGCTGATAAAAGAAACAAGGGTGTTTTTAAATGCTTAGAATCAATATGATTTTATTTTTTCAAGCAATAAATATTTGTATAAAATAAATACAAAAAGTAAATTTTTTGTTAAAGAATTCTAAAACTGATTATAAATAGTGTCTTATGGCATAACAAAAATTTTACACATGCTTGCATTTAAATATTTCAAAAATATTTTTCTCTTACCATAACAATGACTTAAACACATAAATTTGCAAATCAGATTTCTAATTTCATTGTCTAAAAATGTACAAACTGCAAATTAATAACAATAAAAAGCTATTATATTAATGGCTTCTAATAATTTATATGGCAAAATAAGATAGAAAATATATTAGAAACTACTTGAAAACGGTATTTAAAAAATCTTTAACAAAGATGATTTATGTTTAAGACATTTAATTTTTTTTAAATAACAAAAGAATGAGTAAAATAGCACATTAAAGGGAATGACTTTCACATAGAAATATATGCATAAAAGTTTTAATAGCATAGACAAATAGGACATGAATATTTAAAATAAATAAATAAAAACAAACAAAAGTATTATCAACAGCGATTGATAAATACTAAGAAAAATTGTATTTGCACTTGAAATTTTACATCAAGTATCGTACTTAAGTATCATTAACAACCAAACAAATATTTAGGTTCTCTAATTACAAAATGTTAAATAGTCAAAATATTTTTCAAAAAGAAAAAAAAATACAATTTTTTTTTAACATTGTAACATTTACAATGATTGAATTAAAAATTCTTTGAATAAATCTGACTAAATACTCATGATACATAAATCAATTATGCATGACACACAACAGTTTACAAGTACAAAGTTTAACAACATCAAGCACAGCACTGAATGATACCAATTAAAGACACACATGCACAGATAATGATCAACACAAGTTCATGTGATATTTATACTAAAATGAGTTAATAATTTAAATAAAGTACAGGAAATAGAAAGATCTTGCACAATATTCTTGAAGAATACTTGATCTTAAACAGATCATGTACAAATAAATGGTATCCATAAGAATACATAATTATAATTAGATATACTCTGTGTCATACTCACGTTTATGACAGAAAAAATCTTACATAATAAATATATATTAAATCTTGCATATTAGAAAAAAAGCAAGAATATATGCATCTTATGAGCTTACCCGTCAATTAAAAAATATACTGAAAAATGGTATCTGTGTGTCTTTTCAACATGAATAGTTCTGAACAGCAGTAACAGCCACTTTGCATAGCAATTTGTAAAAGTTTTTATAAGTTGATTTCAAAAAGCTTTAATTTTGCATATTAAAAAGAAAAACTGATGCACGAAATTTCTTAACATGACACAGCTGAACTAAACACGAATTTTACTGTCTTGTTTTTTACATGAATTATTAAATTTTTTTTACTTCAAAAGGACAACATTAAACAAATGTATTTTGAGATATTATTTTTTAGAATTCAAAATTAATATGAATATTCTAAATACAAATAGGAAGTACTTTAGAGAATTGAAACATTAATTAAAATTAAAGTATGTTAATATTAAAAGCACAGTTGGATTAAATGATCATAAATATTAATCAATATTTATATTCTTAATAACTGTAACAGTTCATAAACATTAAATAATAAGAGAGCATACAATGCAAAAGTATGTTACATATGAACTGTAAAAGACAATGTCAGGTAGAATTTAGCTACAATATACATTGTAGCTTAAATTTGGAAGGTGAAATTGCTACCAAGAGCAGGTACTAAACGCATTCTCTCTGACTACTAAAACTATTTGTTTTGGAATGTTTTCCATAAATGTTATAAACTCTTTTGACTGTAAAAAAACTAGTTATCATTACTCATTGTACAAAAGTTCAATACTCAGTATTTCCATTAGGTATTTTGTTTGGATAATCTAAATTAACTAGAATAGTTATTTTATTAGGGTCTTGATTTGTGGGAGTAATGTCACCATTTGGGGGTGTCATTGAGGTGCAATGTGTAGGAGAACGATCCAGCAATAATGTAGATGATGATGGGGCTTTTGATGTGGGAGAATATTCGTATGGCACAAAAACACGAATAGCATCAGGAGAATGTGTTCGTGAAGTTGGTGGAGATTGTCTGGATATAATGTTAGCTGATATTTTGGCATCAACATTATCATACATGGACAAAGTGCGCCGTAGTTCAACAGGACGTATTGCTGGACTCTGAGGAGACATGCTCTCACCATGAGATTCTTTGTGTCTTGTTAATGTCGTGCTGGGACTTGAAAATCCAGACAAAGCTGACAAGTCTGCAACAGAAGTTTGAGAAGTTTCTGCCAAAGAATTTCTTGAGCTAAGTGGATCAACAATTGAACTACCATTGTCATTCTCAATGTTTTCTGATACTTTACAGTAATTTAAATTGCTAATATTTTCACTGTCTGATTCTACTTCTCTCCTCTTCCAAACAGGTGAATGAGAGCCATCATTTTCTTCCTAAGGAAATAAATTTACTTTAAATTTGAAGTTTTAATTAGAAAGTAAATAAGAGATCAAATAACATATATTAATAAAAAAGCAATTAGGATTACTTTTACTGCCTTAAATGTTTCGTTGAATGGTGGTGGGCGAGGCAATTATACAAGATATTTTAGTTTACTATCAGTTCAAGTTTTATTATTTTCATAGTAAAGTTCCCTCTCCTTCAGTCTTTATATTTAAAGCTATGTTATTATTAAACCCTATAAAAATGAGATGTATAAAAAAGAATTATGTTTCATTACATAATACTATTTTGAAAAATAAGGAAGGAAGATTTAATACACAGAACAATTGCAACACCATTAAGGAGAGGTGATACAAGCATCAAATTCACATAAAAGGAAGATGCTAGGTTATACAAATGATTAGTATTCATAAAGTGAGAAACATGATTTCAAACAATAAAAGAAAAGTTATGCAGCAGGTTTCTCATTTGAGAATCATATTTGGTTATTTGTGAGAACATTAAGTTATACCTTACACAAGATGGAGAAAGGGGTATCAACATGCAGTGCAATTCAACAGCGATAAGACCTTGGTCTGTGAAGAATGCAGTGTATTATTTTGTGATATTGTCATGAGCACTGGTCAGAATCCAATGACTGTCTTATGAATAAGGAATTGATGGGTTTAGGAGGAACATACTGAATGCCATGCTGGAAATCAATGACCTCCAGCCACTAACCCACATAAGAACAGTGTCAAGTTGGTTTTGTACGACCATACAGTCACATCACAGATCCTATATCAAAAAGTGGGTTTGTTAGCATAACAAGTATCTGCACGGACAGTATGATGTCTGGATCAGCACAGACCATCAGCATGGCAACCATTATTGTGGCTTTCCATTATACAGCAGTATAGAGACTCAAGGAAACAGTGGTGTACCTAACAACAAAACTGGATACAGGAGTGACACCATGCCTGGAAATCACTGATAATCTAAACAGCCAGCAATACATTTCTCAAATCTTAAAGAACTGCTTTTCTTCCTGGCACAGCAATCTTATAATGGCCAACAGTGAACATTAGCTTTTTAATATATATTGGGCAAGTAAGACAGAGAAAAATAAAATTCAATTTAAATGTTAATATTGTACTTTAAAACTTTTAATTTCACAGTTCCAAGACGAATTTGATACAATTCAGACAAAGTTGACTGAAAATAAACTAGACCAATTTTATGAAATGTTTAACTGCAAAGAAAACTCTTAAAATATATTTCAGTTCTTCTATTCTCTTAATTTATTTTTATAG
Organism: Trichonephila clavata; assembly: GCA_019973975.1. NCBI lineage: Eukaryota > Metazoa > Arthropoda > Arachnida > Araneae > Nephilidae > Trichonephila > Trichonephila clavata. Next base: position 275,130 of record BMAO01031525.1, read on the forward strand.
TGAACATCATTTAAAACTGTATACTCAAAAGTTAAAATGAAAAAAATGCCTATTTACATTCAGACATTCTTTTAGATGATGTATAAATATTGTATTACTTTTTGTAATTTTAACAGTCAAGGTGTCTCCTTTCCCAAATCAGTACAATATATTCTCATTTTGATTAATCTTCTATACTATATTTATTTAACAGTACTAACATTTTATAACCACTAAAATTAATATATTTCTAAAATACTTTAGAAGTATTGTTTCCACTACGATTATGAATAATTTTAGACTAAGAAAATTATAAAATATATATAATTAATGTTTTATGCCATTCTTAGCACCATCACATGACAAATAAGAGTAAAAATAACCTAAATTACAGACACTTTTAAATGAAACTGAAATATATTACAAAAATTATTCAAATTTTAAATGGCTATTTCAATTTGCTTATTTCTTTCAATAAACCTTGTTTCAATTTTCTTGTCGAACAAATTAATAAAATATCAATAATGTATAGAAGAGGTATTTCATACAAGAAGGAAAAGCAAATATATATAATTGCAAAATATAAGACAATATCTTGTATTTTAAAAATATATCACAATATTAAAACATGCATTTAATTTGTATATTAAAAAGATAATACTAATTACAAGAAATGGAAAAACGTTTCAAAAATATAATTACACTAATTTGAGTTTTCTTGAAAATTCAATAAACTTATGATAAATGGATCTCTTTGCATGCATTCATAAGAGTACGTTATGATTCATCATGAAGTAGGATGTGAAACTACAAGACATCTTTCACGGCACATGCCAATGATATATTTTTATATATGAGGATGAAAAATAGGTTAAATACATTATGAGGGACATCCTTAGAAATGACAGCAAATCAATGTTCTTGGTGATAATGCAGCATGCATAAATACCCTGTGCACAATGGAATTCTGAAAGTTCCAATCAACATGAATGTTTGTTAATGAAGCAAGTGTACTACAAAAAATATAACAAAATCCAGAAAAGTAGTATTGCATTGATTTCAAGTGACCTTGCTTCATCTCATGTCATTCATAAGCAATTTCAAAGATAACAGATTAAATTCTTTTTATGCATGTATAGCTCTATGAAATTAGATTCTTACTTGTCATCTTTGTATTACCCTGAAGAATGTCTTGCACACAATGATGTCTTTTATAACTCACTACTGCAACATTTTTGTTGTAAAACGCGTTTAATTTCACCTTCAACTCAATTATAATACAATATATATACATGATAAAAACAATCTGAATTGAAAGAAAAATTTGAATATAAATTTTAATTTTAAAATAAAGAATGAAACTAATGGGAAAAAAATGATAATGCACTTTTCAAATGGTGATAATGTATAATTTATTTAATAATTCCTTTATTTTGAATTTAATTACTAATATGTAATTTTAAATATTCATATATATCTAATATTTTGTAAAAAGCATCTAAAGGAACAAGCTGGGTGAGAAACTTGCATGATTCAAAAGAACAAGTGCAAAGTTAACAAACCTGATTGTTTATTTCATACACTGTAATATCTTCCTCCACAGTTGGGATATAATTGATTCCATTTTGTTTTGTCTCATTAATCTGCCCATCATTTTCTTTACAGACTTTGTTTTCAGAATGTAAAAATGATTCAATTAGTCCAAATGGTTTCTGAGGAAGTTCATGAGGAGGAGCCCTACCAGGATTTTCCAACTTATGCTTGTGCAGCTCTTCCATAGAAGCTTGAAGGGCCTCAACAGCAGCATCATCATGATAGCCAAAATCTTGTTCAAGTTTTACTTGAAGAAATTCCACTAATTCTTCCATATTCATTTTCAGAAGAGTTTCTAAACAATAAAAGTAAAACATTTAAGATATACAAGCAAAAGACAATAATTCAGTGTACTCCAAAAAATTTTACGATATTAAAATTGATTGCTAATTAGCACTCCATTTCTAAGCTCCATGAAGGCTATTGGCACTTGAACCATTGTCAAGTGACCAGGCGCCTGAGTAACAACATATTAACCATGAATTAGCTTCTATACACAGTGGATCTTTAGTTGCATCAGAACTCAAATCCGTAACTGGACAGAAATCAATGCCAGACATGGGTTAGCAACCATGAGCAATTTGCTACTGTAACCTTAGACCTGAAGAAACTCATCCTCATATTTAAAAAAAAAATCATTGAGTTTTAAAAATAACAGGGTAATTCATTACAATAAATTGGCTGTTGTGAATGAAGAGAAATTTGGGTTTTCAAAAATATAAATGCAATCAAGAATTTTTTGCTATTGAAAAGAGACAATCTTGGCAACAAAGACTTTTTTTTGCAATCAACGTATATAAATTTGCCCCAAATGTCACCACTATTGTTCATGCACAAGTTCATCAATAACATCAGGTATTTAAGATGCAGCTAGCAATAGAGTTTAGTAATAAAGTAAGCAGAATATGGAAAAATGAAATTGACAGTTAAAACCATTTCAGAAATAGCACAAATTTCTTATAATAATGCGAAAAGTCCATCTGCTAGGTATTAAACAGAGGTGGTATGATTTCAGCCAAATTCCAATCAGTAAAGCTACGTGTTATAGATAAGATGAATGATTGTTAATTAATGTTCCACTTTGAAAAACACAAGGGCTACTGGCTTAAGCATACGGTTAAGTGACACAGATGACATTTGAACCAGCACACTATCTCCAAATTTCCATACTACATCAACATGAGGACTGAGTTTTGACAGATTTGATGACATCTACATGACATTTTTTATTCTCTTTCCGCAGTCCATCTCATATACGTGGTAGCAACAATGCACTCCTTTCCTGGCAGTGAAGGTGGTGTGACAGAGTGCTTTTTCTTTTACCACCAGCTATCACATATTTGTAACACTGACTAAGAACATTTGAAAAGCTTAGAACCTTTGGCATAAGATGGCATTGCATATTCAAAGGATTTGTGATAAATGTAGAGATCTTTTATAACAGTCCAACAAAACACATTTTGCCATTCACAAATAATAAAAGTTATATTTACTACTATGACTCATAGAAAAAAGAAATAATACAATTTTACAGCTAACATCCTTCCACACATTTTGATTATAAATAATAATCAAAACATAAGAAAAAACTAGTTTAACTCAATTAAGAGGTTCAAATAATGGTAATGTTGTACAAATTTTCAGTTAAACTCAATTATAAAAATAAGAACACAAATGAATGTAAAAATGTCCAATTAATCTTTATAGATTACAAGTTCAGCCTTTCTAGCATTTTAATTCTAATAGATCTACTAAATTTCACTTTGTTGCTAGAAGTAGAATCCCAAGTTTTGGAGATGTTATTTGACTTTTTAAAATCATCAAAGCGGAAAAGTTATTAGAGGAAGAAATCTCTTATCGGATATATCCTTTGCTTCGGGCATAGGAATTCCTGTAGTGATGTTTCAGTGATATGACCTAAAGGCCAGGATTTAACATATACACCAACCTCAAACCCTTCAAGGTTCAACACACAAGAAAACTGACATTAAACGTATACAGTACAAAATAAGCAGATAAGATACATTAAATGCAATTCCAAATTCACAATACTTTGAAAAAAATGTTAAAATAATAATTCACAGATAAAAATTAAATCCTGGGATGTTATTTTTCAGGATTAGAAAAAAACACCAGAATCGCAGGGTTGCAAACCCTAAATCAATTAGATTTGAAACAAAACAAATGCGAAGGGAGAGGGACAAGACACTGCAGAATATATGCATAAGTTTTTTCTCAAAAATTTCCAAATTTTACTATATCTACTTCTGTCATCAAAACTAATAATCAAAACTGTTTAAAATTTTCAGTTAACGGAAAATAATTTAGCACAATGTTTACTATTTTAAAAGGAATTAAAGTCAACTAAGGCTCATGAAATTTTAAACTAGTTTATCCATCTAAACCAAATTTCAATAATGTAATCAAATTCACACTTTTAGCATGGATTTCATATCAAAGACAGTCAAAGTAACTTAATTTTTTGAAGCAGTAAGAAAATTAAATAAATAAAAGCAAAGCATCCATGTCAAGCAGAAATTTAAAAGAAAGATGTCTTATTGTTACATATAATTGAAATTAAATATTATTTCAACAGTTCTCAGATAAGTTCAGAATTTTTATTTTTCAATCATTTACAGTCTTGGAAATTAATAGAAAAAATGTTCCTGCAGTCAACAAATAAGATAATCTTATCAAAAATAAATGATAGAGCAATTATTTATAACGTTTATTTACAGAATAAATTTTATAAGAGCCATGTCTAACAAAATAATTTTAAAGGTTCAAATACTCACTTTTAATTACAATCAATTACATAGAATTTTAAGTATATAACTTTTAAAACCAGCCATACAAAGAGGAATGAGACACATTATATAGGCTGCAAATAAAGTAAAATTTGGCATAAGATAAATTTTTCAGAACATCTTACTTCTATGAAGCTTCAAAAGAGTATAAGACATAGCAGTTAAGACAGTCTCCCCTTCATACATATATATGTCCCAAAGTCTCAGTGTCAAAGTAAATGGCACCTAAAATTCATCGAAATAATCTCAAGAATATTTTACAAAAATAAAAAAAAAAACAGCATTTATTACAAAATGAGTTTTAATAATAAGCTTAGGATGTAAGAAATTTTAATAAGGAAATTCTTTTACTTTAGAAAAAAATTATACAAATTTCTTATTCTTTTATCCAAGTTTCTTTCTTTTTTTTTCTCCTTCCAATTCAGTATATGAACATTAGTATTGCTAAGAATTATACCCAGAAATCATAGCACTTCATTTGAAAATTATAATTTCCCAGATTTTAAAATAATTCTTCTCACCAATCTTAAACAGTAGATCAAATCAGAATCACTTGAACAAGTAAAAAGTATTTGTATCTTCTTCCCCTAAGATAATTCAATAATTTCTTAATTTGTAGCTTATCAATCAAAATGCTGTATAAGAACTCTAATCATACATTTAATAAATGAAGAATGAACAAAATTAAAATTTGAGAAATGTTTTACTGAAAAAGAGTGAATTATTTTAACAAATTTAATCATGATTACCCCCTTTCACACAAATTTGTGATAATAGTGAAGTTATAATAAAGGTCAAAATTTGAAGTTTCTTTTGAATTGTAATTTGAAAAAAAAAAAATTTATTTCTTTCATTAACTCAGTTACAAGACAGTCCTGAGAAAACTATTGTACAAAAAAAACTTTAGAGTTGCAGACAAGGAAAAAAAAATTGCCTCAAAATTCTTTTAAAAAATTAGTTCTTTACTACTCATTATAATACACTTTTAAGTGTTTTGAATTAACAGCATTTGTAAATAAACAGAAAATTAAAAAACAGAATATTTTAACTATTAAAAATAAAATCGCTGTTCTGATAAATAAATATATACATCATCAACTGAATTTTAATGTTCTATTCTGTTATAAGAATTTCAAAAACAACTAATATTCAATAACAATGAAAGGAATTGTCACTAATAGTTTTTTAAAGCTATATAGTTTATATAACCTGTTCAAACTTCACTAAAGAAGGTGATTCAAGACCATTTTGATTTATCCATAACATACACAAAATCAATAAAATCGAAAAAAATTTAGCTTAAATCTGGGTTGTACATCAAAATATGAAATAATGAGTCTTAAAAAGAGTTTTCAGCTCATAAAAACATTAAATTTTATTAAAATATCAATTTTGAATACAAAGTCGTTTGATGGGCAAGTAAGGGTATAAAAAGGTACATCTTTTACAATTAAAAAAATTATTGAATATTTCTAAAATTTAACTTATGTATATTAGCTAAAAAATACTTAGTCTCATTAAAAACTACATACTAAAAGTTATTTACTCTGAATATGGTAACAGTATTTGCAAGCACTTGACATACATATAGCAAGTGTTTTCTCTATTAATAATAGCAGCAGTATCAGTCTGAAATGCTGAAATATTCTAAAGTGATTTTTTTAAATGAATGAATACAACAAGCTTTATTATCCCTAACAAGGACTAAGTTGAAAAGCATTAATTTTATGACGATTCAATATATAGAACATGAACAGATACATTAACTGATCTCAGATTAAATGACAAAATATACATTCAAGAATAAATACACCAAAGAGCCAATTTAGAGTAATTATAGCAAGGTATATACATTAATATAAGAAATATATGAAAACGGGGAGCAAATAACAATATTGGTAGGTTTAACATCATATTAAATGCAAAATTCAGAATATTTTAAGTATGGCCAAGGGACAAGGATAATATGAGATGATTGAATGATTGTTAATTAGCATAGTACTCTAAAGCAATAAGAGGGCTATTGTTGAATGATCTCTTTGAAGGAACTTGAGCTCTCACCCCACTCTCCAGACTTTCACATCAAGTTTCACATAATGTGCAGTTTATTTAATAAAATAAATAAAATTCAAAAGAATAAAGGCAGAAAAAGAAAAGTAGTAATAAGAGGTATTTGATTTCATTCGAAAAGTGGTCAGCTTTAACTAAATTAATTGAATAAATACTTCATCGCCTTATAATTAAGATGTATAAAGCTTAAAGAAACAAATTCCTAAACTAAAACCAAAATCAGATGAGGACTAACACATTGACAAGGTTTTGGTGGTCATCTGATACAAACCTCCTAACTTCAACATATGACTACATTGAGGCTTAGTTGAATTTAATGTAAATAAATTTCTTTACTCTTCTTAAGACTTTGATGAAGTCAGATATCAAATGCAAGGGTAAACATTCCCTGGTTATGAAGCTGTGACGTACAATGCATGCATAATTAAAGGTAAAAAAAGACAAATGGAGAATCTTGGATACCCATCACACTGGTGGTCTAGAAGATTAAGAGTATTGACTGTACAATAATTTGATGCACTGTTAATGTTATAAAACTCAAAGCTGAAGAATTCTATTTCTTCACTTAGTTTTTATCAAGTTGTTTTGCACATTAAAATTGAACATTAAAAACTGATATTCTGTTGTAGTTCAACTTAAAAACAACATGAAAGCTGTTGGCTAACAAATTACCTAAATTTTAACCACAGCTAAAATATGAAAAAACACTTGTTTTTTTAACCTCTATTTTTAGAATGCCACGTCAAATGCAGAACTTTGAGCCTTAAAGATTTAACATACATCAAATCCATTACACGTTAAGTTAAAAAGAATCAGTATTGAAACTCGTAACAACTCGGCCATTGCAGCCTCTCTACAGAAGTAAGCGGGTTGGAATATTGAGACCACAATCATTTTCATGAATACGTTATTTTTTTTTATTTCAAGCTTATTAATATTGTGTTACTCATATACTACTTTGCATAATACCATCAATATAATTAGTATTCAGATTTCTTAAAAACAAGAACAGAAAAGGCATTGCTGTTACAGCTGATACATAAATTTCTAAAAATAGGATTTCTGATTGCCTTAATTCCCTTATCTCAGGAGAAACTTAATGTCTATTAAGATATGCAAGATGCATACTTTTTAAAAGTCAATACTTTTTAAAACTAATGGACACAAATGTGAATTTCAGAACACACATACTCTAAAAGTAAAAGCACATGTAACATTGTAAGTATATGAAAAAAATTAAAATTACCCTGTCTAAAAAGCATTGAAAAAACCATTTTAATGTATAAAGACTGGTGTGAATTTCATATTTATCCAAATGTTTCTTCAGTTTGGGAAGCAAACGTGTAAGGATTTTGTCATGGTGCTCTTGAAATCGCTGCAATTTAGGAAATCCAGGAATGAAGAAACCTGAAAGAAGGGGAAAATTTATGAATTAAAGTTAGAATGGCATTCAGTTACAAAAACATCAAAATATGAACATACATAAATGGATAAATAAAAAAACAAAAAGTAATATAATTTAACATATTACAATGTTTTATATTCCTGCTTTTAAATTATGATAAACATATTTGTTGCTATGGAAAAAAAAATAACTTTGAAGATGCTAATAAAATGACAATAAATTATAACTAAAAAAAAGATGCACATTTGATTTTAATTGAGCAAATGTATAATTTATAATAAAATAAAAGCTTAGTTTCTCTGCAAGCTAATAAAACAATTTATCAATAATTATTCTTGGAAGGAACTAAAAAAGCAATGAGGCATAAGAACTTTAACTGACTCATACAAAATAACAGCAATAGAATTTTTTACTATGGATTAATAAATGAAAGAGTTGATGGTTTGGAAATAAAATCTCATTAAGAGATTAGCTGTAAAACTGGTACAGAAATAAAACCTTCTAAAACTGTCACTTTTTACTTGTATACAACAAACATTTTTGTTCCAATCTTTAAAGATACCAAAGTTGTATATATATATATACTAGCTGCATGGCCAGGCGTTGCCCGGGCTTTTACCGAGGGTATAACTTAATCCCTATATTAATTTCCTCCTTTCTTTCTGATGCCAGATTTTTTGTGTGGGTGTGACGCATACGATGTGAGTGCATGGCCCGTGAGTGCGTGTCATGGCTTTCTCGTTTAACATTTTCAAATTACGAAATTTCACTACTATATTAAATTTTGTAGTAAAATTATGGATTTTTTTAAATGTTCGACACCGATATTGATTCATTTTAGAAAAAATCAAAAATTATGCAAAATATCATTATTTTGTAAAAAAGTTTTTTTTTTAAATTCTTAAAAAAAAGATTCTTAAAAGAAAAACTCATGAACTTATTTAACACAAAATATCATTTTAATAACACGAAAATAAATTCATACGCAACGATTTAGAAAAAGATTTTCATAAAAACGCATCGGTCTTAACTCTATTTTAAAAAAATCATAAAAACTAGAAAATATTATAATTAAGCAAAAAAATTTATACTGTATCGTGGCGAAAGAAATGAACTTTCCGATTCTGTAACTATTTTTTGTCTGATTTAAAAAAAAAAATCGTATGGCTGTTTAAATAACGTCGAGAATACCGAAAAATTTCACCCTCTGTTCATTCACGACGCTAGGCAGGAAAAATAAAGCGCAGGGTTAAGACAATTATGCGTTTTAAGGTTTTTAATTAATACCTTTTCAACGAATTACAATATCGGAATGAAAAATAGTTTACGTCCTATTCTCAGACCTACTGAATATACGCATAAAATTTCATAAGAATCGGCCACACCGTTTCGGAGGAGTTTGGTTACAAACACTGTGACACAAGAATTTTATATATTAGATATATATATATGTAATAATTCCCAGGAATATAATCCTTTAAAATAACTTTTAACTACCAATGGTCCAACCCTTCAGGACCAACGTTTTAGTAATAAGTTAACCTGCCGCCTAACGAGAGTATTTTAAATTACACCTATCCACCCACTCAGATCATGTGATTTGAAAAGCCTATAAATACCGAGATTCCTGGGGACCGTTCTTTTTCGCTTCTGTATTTTGTCTGCGTAAACATGTAGCCGGCTGCAGTGTGTTTTGTTTGTGTGTGTGAATTGTGTTGTCTTTGTAATGTTTTATGTGCTTAAGATGTGGATTAAACAGATTTGAATAACCCCATGACTGCCACTTGGATAATATTTATTATGCCTCACCAATCATATTATAAAGAAATAATGTCAAGGGCCAACGTCGATTACAGAAGTCGACAGGATATTTTCCTGCGCGGGAAAGAAATCACTTGCCACGCACTGAAAGGATAAAATAACCTGCTGGGAATGTGGGAAAGAAGAGGAAATATCGTCTAGTAAAATCCTAAAAGTGAAAATTCTACTAATGAAATGTGAACGAAAACGAATCGAGGCCCGAAGGGCTTTCGTCAAATACGAGGAAATTCCCGTTACTTATGCGCTTAATCGTTCTGTTAAAAAAAAATCAGTCTACAATTCATCCAACAATTCTGGTTCAAATGAAGAAAAAAAAATAAATCTTTCTAACCTTGAAGTGCGCGAGATGTGTGTTTTGGTAAAATTAAAAATTATGTGAAAGAAAAAAAAGTTTTTATTATCAGTGTGTTGCGAGCCAGATTGGATTACATCTTTAGTGCTACAAGTGTACGTTTTCATATTATTGGTTTTTAATAATTAATTTTAAAATGTTTTCAGTATTGTAATTAGTATGCATAAAAATTTGAAAGCAAATTTAAAGTGTTATTTCTAACATTCTATTTTGATCCAAAATCTTACTATGGTTTTAATTTATGATTTAGATATTTTGAAAATATTTGTTTTAAAGTCTTCCATATGAAATGGTGTAGTGGTACCAATATAGTTTATTTAAAGCCTGGTCTTACCCAGCATTTTTTTTATTATAAGCCGGGTCTTACTCCGCAATTTTTTTACGTGTCTGGTTCTACCCCAGAGTTTCTTTCAATGTTATGGGTCTTACCCCCATAGTTTATTTTTAGTATTATTCTTTGGTCCCTACCACCATTGTACTGTTATTATGGTTTATTCTAATGTTTTTTCAATATTGTGTATAACAAATTATTTTCATTTTTCGATTGTATTTAAATTAATTGATTGGGCAGTCAACTCCACGTAGATATTATTGTGAATGTTTTTATAAACTTAACATTTTAAAAACGTTTCCAGGGATCTCGGCTTTATCTTCTGAAATTTCGGATTAAATTTACTTAATGCTATGTTTTGTTTTGTAGATAAAATGCATATATTTCATAATGATTATATTTGAATTTGATTTTAAGATGATAATTGATAATTTTACAGTATTTTAAAGTGTTTTAATGAATCAATACCAAAGATTTGAGAATTTTATGTTGATACTATATATTTGATATATTTATAATGTGGTTTTAATAATTTTTTGGTTTTTATAAGATTTACTTTATTAGAAAGATACAATTTATTTGATATGAAAATGAACAACTTTAATGTGTATGAAATAATAATGGTTTTGAGAGCACTTAGGCTGAGAAAATACTAATAAATAAATAAGCAAATGCTTACATTTAGAAGAAATAATAAATTTTGAAGGCTTTGTATGGATTGTGCATAGTGAGTACCTCAAGGGAATACACCTTTGATTGTCAGTATACTATTGCCTCCAAACTTATACCTTTGTCATCATAAAAGTAATACATAAAAAAAAGTTTTAAATAGTTTTTTAAAAAAATCTCTTTGATCGACTTGCAATTTCCAGTCTTGGGATATGTGTTTTTGAAGTTATTGTGCAGCATATACACGATAAGAAGTAAAACTTGTCTAAAGATTGTGCAAGGCGTGGGTCATCCTAATTTGTTTCTTTTCACCCTCAGTGCTCTTATATACAATTTAATATAAATTTTTAAGAAATTATTTTTTGTATTTTAAGAATTAATATTTTTGAATTCATAGTCAATATTAATAATGTGGTGGAGGGTTGTTTCAAAATTTTTACACAATTTATACTTTGGCAAATTCACGAATATTTTTATGTTAATGTTGAAGTGAAGAGAAATTTTTTTAAATAATGATAGTTTAAAAATTTAATTTTGTACTTAATATCTCTGTAGGATACGGGTGTGTACTAAGGGGCCCAGCGCACACACGTGTCTTGCGGAAGGGGGAAATGTAATAATTCCCAGTAATATAATCCTTTAAAATAACTTTTAACTACAAATGGTCCATCCCTTCAGGACCAACGTTTAGTAATAAGTTAACCCACCGCCTAATGAGAGTATTTTAAATTACACCTATCCACCCACTCAGATCATGTGATTTGAGAAGCCTATAAATACCGAGATTCCTGGAGACCGCACTCTCTTTCATTTCTGTATTTGCTTCAACATGTAACCGGCTGCATTGTGTTTGTGTGAGTGTATTGTGTCGTCCCCTGAAATGTCTTATGTGTTCAAGAAGGATAATAAACAAGTTTATTCAATCACCGTACTGCCTTATCAATCTCATATAAAGAATCCATTCCAAAAACATCGTCGTATTACATATATATATAGATAGATAACTTTTCACTGATTATATATCCCCAAAATTGTACAATTAAATTAAAAAACATTTAAATAAATTTGCCATCAAATGAATTTTGTTTCCAACAGCTTTCTAAAGATATATCTGAGCAAACTTCAAATTACTCATAAAAATATTCAAATTACTCAAATTCCTATGCTGGATGGTTCACTATTTAAAGTACCAATCAAATAGATAAAACACAAAAATTTTAAATTACAAATAAAAGTTCATCAGTGGAACACAGTTGCATAGCAAAATATTCTCAAGTTTCCTAAAGCAAGAGTGATTAAATATTTACAAAGCATTTAAAAAAAATTACAATGTTAAACGTGTTTGCAATCCTCACAAAAAAAAATGTTGAACTAAAAATCTGTGGTAATTGTGATAGAAAAAAAAAGAAAAACCTAAGATAAACTTTAAATACAAGATTAATTTTTAAATTCTAAGTACACATGAGGTACTATCTTCATACAATTCTTTCAAATACTTCTCAGTGACAAAGGCATAAAGCAAAATAACATATTTGCGTGCATCTCGGGTGTACCTGCATTGAGGCTAAATAATTCTATTTTGTGATGCAACATTCAAAGATTAATGCCACCTCAAAGATAAAGAATTTTTATGTTTTCCAAACTGATGCATATATCTTTCTGAAAACTTTAAAACTGAATTGCATCCCTTATAGAGCTATCCATTTACTTTACCAACCCTTTAAACCAGAGTGGATCAGTTTGAATCATAGTTATTTTATATTAATTATGTTGAATTTAAAATTCAAATTTTTAAATTGTCAATCATTTTTGATCCATCAAAATCGACTGTAAAATTACATATTAAATACTAAAGATTATTATATTTATTTTTAAACCACCCTAATTTTCCTTACATTAATTTTTATTAATAAATCTTTACTTATAACTATATCAAAATAAAGGGGGTGATTGGATACATACACAATAAAATTGACAAAGGGTTTTCTTTTTTTTTAATTTCACACCAATTACAAAATTCCTACAATCTATTCCTCTAAACTATACAAAGCATTATCTTCTGTTTTAATGGAAATATTTGATTTTTTTTTTTTTTTTTTTTTTGTACATTGAACATACCAACACTTAATGCATACCTACTTCTACCTATTACTGTATGTATAGTGTTAAATATACTTCAGTTCATCCAAATTTAAACTTATTCGGAGAAAAGCATTGACATGTTATTTCATTATAACTGATAAGCAACTAAAAAAAGTATCCTTTTATATATTAAATTTATACTTAAAAAAAATAGAAGATGAAACGACACCAGGAAAAAAGATTCAGAATTAATTCTCACTCTGAAAATTAACATTTGAAAATATATTAATAAATTTAAGACTATATTAATTAAAATCATTATTAATTCAACAAGTTACCAAAGTTTATCATTAAAAAAATTGTGCTCCATCCTAATCAAAATCACAATTTGTATTAATTGTAACAAGATTCTTTTACCAGGGCAATCCTAAATTTTATGAAACTCCTCAGTACCCCAAACTATACATGAGCAAAATATTAAATTACTTCAAAGTTTCCCTAAGAAATGCTAAATCAGTACTCGTACCATTCCCAAAATTTGGAACATAAGTATTAAACTGCTGACTAATTTCGCTAAGGAAACAGACATCATGAATTAAAAAAAATTACATCACTATTATTGTTACTGTGTTCAAACGTGATCAGGAACAGATTTCACTATTGGTTGTATATCACAGCATTTGGCGATTTTTTGATTTGAAGAAATTGGTCGATATTATACTATACAAGTGCCCAAATTTGTCCTTTGAACATATGTCACACAAAAATATCAGTGATTTTGGACGATTAACCCCTTAATTTTCAAAAAACTCTCTGGAATTACCCTTTTTTACTGAACTTTTCATGAATATAGATTATTGCAAACAACAATGTAAAGTTTTTCATTTAAAGGTAATAAAGAGTTGAAAAGGTTATATAATTACGAATACTTCCATTTGCTTTTAAAAAAGTAAACATCCTACAGAATCAAATCCACATGTAAAAAGTCGTATTTGATATTTTCATCCTAATTACCAATATATATCATAGAATTGATGCAAGTACACTTCTTGGGTCAATGTTTGTAGCTAACTCAATGCAACAAATTTATTTAGGACTTAAATTTATTAGCAGGATAATATCAATATACATGAGCCTTTTAGACTGATACTTATGTAAAAATTGAAATCTAGAGTATTCTTCTGTTCAATACATTTCAGCGAGAGTTGCATTGATTACTTTAACACACAATATTACAATTTCAGTAAAATGTGTATAGTCCTTATATGAAATTTACCATCAAAACTATTGAATTTTACATTTTGATAACCCTTGTGCAAAAAGCAATAAATGCATACTTGTTATCCATAGTAAAAAAAAATTTGTACATTTGTATGAAAAATTTATAACAATCGAATTCTGAAAAACAGATATGCTAAGAAATCCTGACACATACCACATAATAAATAGATACCAAACAAATATTTTATATTTTTTAGTAAAAGAGTTATGGATTCAAAAAAAGACTATTTTGAGTATGTACAAGAGAACAGGACTTTTATATTCAATATATGCACACAAATTTATATTCTATAATATACACATTTTAATTAAATTTTATTGCCTTAATTTTTTTACCATGTTCAGAATTTAATTCTCGATAAATTATATCTTTTTACTAAAATGGTACCTCGAATATAGACTTTCCAAATGTTGCATAATTTTTTACATATAATTTTACAAATGGTAATTTTCTTACATAATGAAAAAGTAAGTACTTTTGTGAGTTTACTTGATTCATTAAGTACACTCACATCCAAAATTTAAGCACGAAGATGTAAAATGCAAAAAAATCAACAAATACTGCTTTGACTGACACAAAATTCGGCAGTAAAGTAGCATATATATTTATACATAAAACAAAATCAATAATTATATACAGAAATGAAAACAATATTAAATTTTTGTAAGTTATCAGATAATGTCATACTGGAGACTTAAACAGAATAATGTATAAAGTGAAAATAAACAGCATAAAATGAAAAAAAGGACATTAATAGGGTATGTGATCCCCCCCCCCCTCATCTGTATGCAAAGTTTACACCTTCTGACCATACTTTCAATTAGGTGGTCAAAAACCGCAGAATTAAGCAATCGCCATTCTTCTTATAGAGCAGTTTCCAGCTCAATAAGAGTGACTGGAGGTGGGAAACGTGAAGTTACAGCACGGCCGAGAGCATCCCACAGATTTTCAATGGGATTAAGGTCGGGCGAATATGCTGGCCACGCCATACGCTCAATCCCTTCACTTTCCAGATAGTTATCGACGATGTCAGCTCTATGGGGACGTGCGTTATCGTCCATTAAAACAAAAGTAGGGCCACCTGCTGCAGCATACAATCTCATAATGGGTTCTAGGACTTCATCTCGATACCCGACAGCCGTCACAGAACCCTGTTTAAAGTTGTGCAGGTCGGTGCGGTATCCTAATGAAATCCCTGCCCACACCATAATGCTTCTGCCTCGGAATGCGTGATGTTCGGTGATGTTTTGGGGCTGATTAAGTGTTCCTTGTTTACGCCATATCCTTATGCGCTTGTCATCTGGCTCCATAGCAAATCTTGACTCATCAGTAAACATGACATTGCCCTAGTCAGACACAGTCCAATTGCCATGTTCGGAACTTCGCCGTCAGAATCAACGACACACACTCCACCACAAAGATAATCAAAGCCGGGGCACCGCAGGGTTCTCTCCTCGCCCCGACACTTTTTAACATTTACGTCAATGACATCCCAACATCCAGACACACTACCATCTGCCACTATGCAGATGACACAGCGATTCTGGCCCAGAGCAACAACATCAACATGATCACCCACTTTCTACACTGTCACTTGGTGGAGTTGGAAGACTGGTACGATAAATGGAAAATAAGCCTAAACGCTACCAAGACTGAAGCAGTCTTCTTCTCCGCCAACAGAAAATTTTAAAAAACCACCGACAGTACACGTGCAGAACCACCTGGTCCCTTGGTTCGGGTCAACAAAGTACCTAGGCATCATTCTAGACGCCCACTTAAAATTTAGTCTTCATATTAATTACGTTAAAAACAACTTCCGGGCGATAGCGAGTAAATTTACCCATTATTTTCCCCGGAAGTCGCCTTTGACATTAAGGAATAGTGTGCTTATCTATACCTCTATTACCAGACCAGTCGCCACATACGCTTGAACGATCTGAAGTCATGCCGCTCATTCAACTATTAAGATACTCGAACAATATCAAAACTTAATTATAAGAAAACTAACAAATGCCAGGTGGTTTATGAGGAACAGGAGTCTTAGACTCGCTGTACGCCTCAAAACCCTCCGGGAAACCTTCCAGAAAATCTCAACTAAATTCTTCAATAACATAGATAATAGCTCTTTAAGAAAAATAGAAATCTGTACTTCAGACCCTAACTTTAAAAGACCCAGAAATATCCTACTTTAACATGAATTTCCTACTAACCAAAATTATTTCAATTTCTCTTGACTTCTGGGCTAGCTGATTAGCTAGACCCCGCCCTCCTCTGAACGGCTGACTCCTGATTGGACAACCAACTCACTCATGAAAACTTCAAAGCACGGCCGCCCTCGGCGGTCACTCTTACCCGGAGAAGCAGCGACGAAGAACCGATCGGTTCTTTCCGCGGCCGACCCGATACGAAATCCATGCCACTGTGGCGAGACAATTGCTTCGCCAGGGCGCTCGCACTGTCGGCACAGAAAATAGAACAAACAGAACACACACAAACAATGTCACTTCCTTAACTTCATAAAGATATCACCAACAAACAACTAATTTTATTCATATTAAGTTTATAATCAATATCTCAAATATAGTAACAAAAATGGGCAAATCAGAACAGTAAAGTCAACTCCCCAAATTATACCTGATAGGAGATTATGATCTCGACAGAGATCGAGTGCTCCTGTTTAAATGTTCAACACCTGGCACCATTTTAATTGTGCCTCTCTTGAATGGACGGATAGAGGAACACAAACTCGAGGTACCCAGGCATACAGTAGCTGCAGATATAGCCTTACCGATGGACGCTGTAAAAATAGATGTCACACGTGTGGAGGTCGCTCTGCGATTCCGCTTGGCTACAATAGCAATATATATCGATCTTCCGCGGGAGTTGTAACCCTTCGGCGACCGCCTACGGGCCTTCGGACAACTGTCTGTGTGGTTTGGAATTGTTTCCATAAACGTGAAATTACAGAATGATGAGCGCCGAAGAAAAGAGCAACACCTGTGATCGACTGTCCTGCTTCAATCTTCCATTCGTTTTCTGGAAGTCATAGAAACACATATGTCTTGAAAACAAATTGTACAAAATTTTTAAACATCTTCTATCAGCACTTACAATCAACTTCAGTAACCCTTCATAAAGCTGGCTTTTTATAAGGCTGCCTTTTTTGCATATTTCTTGACATGAAAGCACGAATGGCTGTTACCTAACATATTTGCATACTTCCATCTACCTCTGCAGCGAATTGCATCCTCTTTAATTCCGATTGGTTTTTCCGTGTTTAACTTTTGGGAGTGTATAAACATTAATGAACCAGTAGTAAATTAAGATACTTTTTCATTTCTGTTGTGAATGCTTTTTGAAATTTTTTTTCTACAAGAATGTAAAACTATTTATTAAAATACATTATGTATATATAATTGTTTTAATATGACATGCATGGTTACATATTAGATTCTTTTGTTCTTATTTTAGATAATTAAATACAGAAATATCTCTATTAACTACTCTGAAGATGTGTAAATTAAGTAAAATTTAAGTTAACTAAATATATTGTACCTTTTATGTATGTTCTCTATATAATTTAATTTAAAATAAACAAAAATTTACTTTGAAGTATTTACATTCCTGTAGACATCTATCCAAAATCCTTTTAGATGTTTCTTTTGTGAACACAAAAATAGTAAGAATGGAGCTCGGTTTCTAAGAGCTTGGTATTGATAACAAGCCTATTCAAAGTGGTCAGGACATAATAAACAGTAAGGAGATGTTTAAAATCCTTATGCTTCATCATTCTTATCCATGTTTATAAGACACTCGAATTTTTACTGGGATATTAAACAAAAGATTTATTTCCTATAATCATCTTATCTTTTACTGTAATCGAGCAACCCTATATAGTTAAATACGATATTTTAGTGGGTGCAAGAGCAAAATAGTCATAGCAATAATTAGTAAACAAAGAAGTGTTGGCCTTGAGTTTGGCAGTAAGAAAACGAAAACATAGTCACTTTTCCTCTTCACAGTAATCACGCTAAAAATTCTGGTTGTTTCCATGGTTACATTGTATAGTCACGTGAATCTGCACTCACTTCTAAAAGTTAAGCACAGAGAGGAAAATGCTAATTTCCAGAAGCAAATCAGAATTGAAGTGGATGCAATTCGCTGCAGAGGTAGATGGAAGTATGCAAATATGTTACGTAACAGCCAATCATGCTTTCACGTCAAGAAATATGCAAAAAGGGCAGTCATAAGAAGCCAGCTTTATGAAGGGTTACAGAAGTTGATTGTAAGTGCTGATAGAAAATGTCTAAAACTTTCGTACAATTTGTTTTCAAGACATACGTGTTTCTATGACTTCCAGAAAACGAATGGAAGATTCTGAGCCCTGGAGACACATTGAAGCAAGACAGTCGATCACAGATGTTGCTCTTTTCTTTGGCATTCATCATTCTGTAATTTCACTTTTATGGAAACAATTCCAAACCACAAAATTCCAAAATCACAATTTCGAAGGCCCGTAGGTGCTTCAATAACAAAATTTCAACATTTGGCATCAATCTAGTCAGGTTTAACTCTAAATTTCCTTGGTTAAAAGTGTCCAGGTTTTTTTTTTCTTTTGGAGATTGGAAACCATGTTGAAACTCCTCACTAGGAAAAGCAATTAAAAACTTTCTCACAATAATTATAATTCAGGATTAAATAACAGGTAGGTTTTTCCAAAGCCAAAAAATTGATTACATCTGTTTAACTTTTCTTTAAGATCTCTGTCATTGGATGAGTGAGTGAATATTTTCATTCAATTCAGCTACTCAAGGGCTGACCTAGTAATTTTGAACTACGTGACAAGGATGAAAACTGAGCTGGAACACGTTTGAGCCTCAACAGATTTAACGTGCACTAATGCCCTAAACAGCAGGTCTTCACCGGAACTAGGCTCGAATTCATGACATGAGACCATGAGCTCACATCTCCATTATTGCCTATTCTGATCAGTTCCTCTTGTATCATTTGACTTTTTATTTTACAAAATGTGCAAAATTAATTCATTGCCTACCATGATAATAGCCACAGTCAACGCATTCTCAAACATGGTTACAAAATCTAAATAAAGGGCATTTAAATGTTGAATGCAGGTTGAAAGGTCATTTTTCAGGCAGATAGTCTGTGACCAATTGAGAAACCGGGAAAATTCACGACGGCCAATTTATATTCCTTTAGCTTAATTCTGGGAAGAAATTATGGTCCTCGCTTTAATAAAACTTATGCTCTCATCTAATAGCTGCAAATTAGCGTCCTTAAAATTTAGTAAATCTGTTAACTACGTAAAATTCTATATTTTCATTCAGTTATTTTCTTTTAAAATAAAGTCACATTCTGGTTTATAAGAGTCACAATCGTAGACCCCCATTTGCACTTCATGGATCCCCAAATTATTTTTTCAGAAATGTGGACCCTTTAAAGGTCATCACAGACCACTTCGAAATTCACTGCTCCAGAGCAACATGATAGGTTATTTGTGACAAACATCATAATTCTAAGCTAAGATTGGATAACAAAGAATTAAACATTATAAACATTAAAATTTCTTAATATAACAAATACAATACTTTTTAAAAATTATCTTTACATAAAGTACCAATAACATGTTGACCTTAAACATTATTTTAAGACATTCTTTGAAATGTGGTTTGGGACTCTCCTAAAACACCTCATAGTTCTGAAAATTTCATGAGTGAAAAAAATTTAAAGAACACGGCTCAGAGCAGCATAACAGGTTATACGCAACAGGCTTCGTAATTCTAAGCCAAGATCGAATAAAAAGAATGTGACACTTAAGTCTACAGTTTCTTTATATTTTTAGGGACCATTTTTTGAAGGGAATCTAGCATTTATAGCCACTAGGGTATATAAGAATACAAGTTTTAAATGAGGATTTAAATTATTTTTATTGTTATATATATATATATATTGCTGGCTTCTGTTTGCAATATTACAGATATAACATCACAATGATAAATAATTTAAATCCTCGAATACAACAGTCTTAAAATGAAAACTACTGCAAGTACAGTTTTATTTTCCATAGTTACATTTTAATTTTTTTTATCTGAATTTATATTAGAAATTACAACACTAAAACTGTTTTTCCTGAAAATTGAATGGGCCCCAAAACCATTATTCAGAGTATAACCAATGAATATACTTTATTAAATTTATATAAGATTTTTTTTTCTTTTTTGCATTTCTTAAAATTATTTTAGGAAAGAGAATAATTTAAATTAAGGTTAAGCTATTTATTCCATTCTTATTAATTTTTCTTATTTAACTATTTAAAAGAAGGTTTTGATGCAATATTATTATTGACAAATATCATAGCAAATTGTTCTGAGTAGGTTTCTGCCTTTACTAAAATTTATATTTTTCTAAAATTAATTACTGTACAAAATCCGGATTTTTCCTTGTTTTGTACTCATTGAAGATATTTAATTATCATTGTACATCTTTAATAAATAGAATGATTGGATCAAAAAATGAAGGACTCTAAAATGATGATCCTCAAACAGAAAAGAGAACTATATTGAACCAGCAAAAAAAAGCAGTTTTTTGTATAGCTAGTACAACAGGTAGTTTGATGCACTTCAAAGATAAAGTGGGCAGTAAAAGAGGAGTCAGTTGTCATATAAACTGCGTTATAGCTGTTCGCTGTAAAGTGGACCCTCTCCAATCAAGAAGAAAGCATGAGAGACATCACTATATATATCTTGTTTTTGAACAAAAATAAAAGGGGAAGGAGGCGGTTTTAGTGTCTCAAGCTCTGATTGAAGACGGGAACAAACAGAACCCATCTCTAAACTGGTGCAGAAAAGGATGATTCAAACACAATGATGTCATTTTCTTTCATTATGACAGCTGTTAGAATATAACCATCAGAAAATGGAATAAAGGAAACAAAAAATTGAAAAAATAAAACCATTAAAAAATGTTTATTTAACAGTCGAGAAAATAAAAATTAAGGAACAAAAAGAATATAATTTCTTTTATGAAGAAACTATTTACTTTCGATCAATATGCCAAGTATTGCATGAGTACTTTGCCGTTCCTGACAATGGGCCTCTTAATGAACCCTTATAAAATATCTTGCTGAAATAGCATTCATTAAATGGTTACTTTTTGATTAAATAACTTTAATCAAATTGAAATAACTTCAAACAGTTCATTAATAAATGCAAAACAGTTAACTTAACAGTTCATTAATAAATGCAAAAAAAAAAAATCAACCTTACCATGCATAGCATGTTTTTCATCACTCATGAGACGTGACAATGCCCAAAATGATTCCTACAGAGGAAATAAAAAAAATAAAACTTTGCTAATAGGTTAGTTGTAAAAAGTATAAAGAAAAAAAATTGCTATGAAAAATTATAAATCTACTGAGAAATACAAGTAAGGGATTCTTTAAATATACAGTAATAAATCATTTAAACATTATTCGAAAATTGACTTGTAGCTGTACAAGGAGCATATCCAAACTTTTCTGGCATGGTATGTTTTAAACAATTTTCTCTCATCTATCTTACTTCATTATCTTAAGTGTCTTTTTAAATAAATTTAACTGGTTTTAAATAATTAACCCCATTAAGTTGCTTATATATACACACAAATTAGTTGTTAATTGTGAGTCAAATAAGGCCATTAATATATTAATTTCATAATAGTATGTAAATAAATATGAAATAAAAATACAAAACACAGAAAAAGTCAGTTAAATATATTGACAAGTGCTTTATATGAGTTTTTTTTAATGTCACTACAATACCAAGTATTCTTTCTATAAGTGTAATTATTACAGATGGTCAACAGAAAGGTTCTAAAGAAATACGATTGCACTGAGGAAAATATGGTTGCAATATTTACTCAACTAAGGTTGATTTAACATGAACTAATTATAAAGATACAATCTGGGGGAAATTCAGTAATGGGCCCTATAACAAATGCCAATAAAAAAGAGTAATTGTTTGCATAAAAGTATTTTCTCTTTTATCCTGGGGAAATTTTGTGCTTAATACTGATTCTCAGAGATACAGGATCTATAAACCATCTATGACAAATGCACCAAATGCCAGTGACAATAGTAGTTTTGCATATTGTGAAATTTCACATGAAAATTGGAGAAACAGCTATTGGAACTTATAATTTATTGAAAGAAATATATGACAATGAATGTTTATAGAATGTGTTTTGTGTCATGCAACTTCTATCTGTCTCCTAAGGTGAAATCAGCATTAAAAAGAACAAGTCTAATGTAGCTGTGAAAGAGAAAGCGGCCCCCATCCTGAAGGAGCCGACAGAAGACTTCCAGCCCCGTTTCAGATTTGCATGGATTATAGTAGGGATAGAAGAGGAATGTATATTGAAGGTGACAAGTAAATATTATGAAATCAAAATAAAACGTTTTACAGCATCGTTATTTAAAAGCCACACCTTGTAGGTAATGCTTTTTCAATAAAGATATAGCTTTCAACATATTAAAACTTTGGAGAGTATTGCATTTCAAATTTGTAGAATCATGATATACAAAAATAACTCACTTCTTCATTCATATACATGAGCAAAAGTGCAGCAATTTGACTCATACCTTGGCAATACCCAATTTCCTGAAAAGAGAAAGAAACTTAATTTTGATATGAAAAAGATACATAAAAGCATGTAAATTTATTTTACAAATTTTAAAAAAATATAAAAATTAATGTTTTAGGAAAATATTTAAAGTGAAGGAGATAAAGTAAAGGAGATATTTTTTAAATGGAAAACTTAAGTTAAATTATTGAAAGCTTACAAGCATGTAAGCATTTTTGAAAATTATTGAAATAAGAAAATTACATTTACAGTCTTTGTGTCAATTCAAATTTATACTATTTCTGTTACGTTACACTAATATGAGCAATATCGACACTGATTTGGAACATCAAAACCTGTATATACAAAATATTATAAAACTAAACATACATAACACTAACCTTTTGTTTTAAAGGTTCAATAACAATTCTATTAGAATTATTACTAAATTGTGCATTTTCCCCCAAAAAAACACCACTGAATCATAATTAAAAAAACAGTGTAATTTCATCATATGACAGTAATTATAAATTGGACATTAAGAATAAGCAAAAGAGACCTAATGTATAAGAAACATACATAATGTGTAATAAGAAATTTTTAAGAACAAGTAAATTTAATTAAATTTATGTTAAATTAAAAAATATATTAAGAAAGAAATGTTTTAAGCAAAACATAAAAAAATCAAAAATATTAATTACCATATTATAAATAGAATAAGCAGCTAGCACATTGAAAAGGGCTTGTTGCCTAAAAACATGGGGGAAAACATAAGAAAAATTACAAACTGTCAAAAGCATGTCTAATTAAATGTATAAATGACTAAATTAAAAAAAGAAATTTACTTAACACTATATCTTTCTCTAAACATAATATGGTTTCTGTAAGTACGATTTACATCTAAATCAATCTGTCTAATATCAGGAGACAGAAGCTTTGCTTTTTCTCGCATTTCCTACAAGTAAAATAAATAAATCAGTTTCAATGTAAATATTACCAAGATTCATCGTCAAATGAATTCACATAAACCATGTCAATAAATGTTAAAAATAGTTTGTTCATGCAGAAATTAGAATCATGACATATGAATACGCAGCAGGGTATCTGACAGTGAGTGTGTGGGAGGATGATAAATGCAATGAACAGTTCCAATAAAATGCCCAGCAAGCAAGGCAACAGAACATAAGTCCTTTAACGAATACGATGCTGAATAATTTATGGTATATTCTTGTCTTTATTGACACTTCTAACATTGCCCAACTAGACACTAGGCCAGGGGTGTCAAACTCACGGACCGCATGCCACCCACTATGAGTATTTTTGTGGCCCGACCTACATATCTCCCCACACAATATATAATAAAATAAAAACATTCTCCAGAAATTGGAAAGATAGCAGCAGAAAAGAAGTGTCAAGTTTCAGGATATGGACATTAAATTTTTCTTCTATTTCTGTTTATTATAATGTTTTATTCAAAACTAACCTACATTTCTATAAATATTGATTTCTTTTGCAGCTCGCCTAAAGTGAAACCTTGTTTGTTAGGCCCGAATTAGTTTTTGAGTTTGACACCCCTGCTCTAGGCCCCAAAGTTTAGGGGGAAATCAAATCTAGGTTGTGGTACAACTGCTTTAGATGTCGAGTAAAACAAAAAATCTACTTTTAATTCCTATGGCAGAAAGAAAAAAGAATTATTGAAAGGCGGGGGGGGGGAGTAAAATCACTCAGGAGTTCCAGAAGAGCATCTTTTTGTGATCACCAAAGAGAGTGCCTTTGAGGATGATCATTAGGGTACCTCGGGATTGAGGAGCCTGTCACACCTAAAGAAAGTGTACCTCTGATAGCAAAAAGTAAAATGAAAATTCTCTTTATCATAAACATAAATCAATTATTCTTCATTGAAAGCAAGCACATTCAAAAATTGACACACAAAAAATGAAAATCAAAGAAAAATAATCAAAATTTTTTGATGAAAATAAGTAGTTTTTAATGCTAAGGATTGAAAAAGGAAACTAATAAGGAAAGGATTAGTGAAATTACAGCAGATAAATATACTATGCTAGAGAAATAATGTTTGAACAATTTTACTAACTTGTTTGTATTTGCGATGTTACTCCAGATGTGTATTTTTGAAATTCTTTGACTCGCAACAACTTACAAGAATTTTATATCTTTTATACCAATATATATGTAAATATATATATATACACATTAACTAGTTTTATTTGGAGATACAATCAATACGTAATAAAAGTCTTAGTTTCATTTACATTTCCAAAAACAAAAAATATATATTCAGAGAATATTCATAATTACTAAAAAACATAATCAGCGAAGATAATATATAAACATATTAATTCAATTACCATCAATGAAAAGCAAAATAAATGCATTTGATAAAATTACTACCAGATTTTAAACATCACAAAAACAGTTATTTATTTTAAAAATAAAATATATAACATTCCATACTTGAATTTGAACAGTAAATCGAAGGCAATAAATCAAGAGTAGCCAAGAAAGAAAAAACCAATGTGCTGCATTTAACAATATATAAATAAAAGCAATTATTTTATGGAAATTCAACTATTTTTTCCAAAAGTAGTAATAGAAAAAAAATTGACAAACATTGGAGTCAGTTTAGAGTTAGTTTTGAAAAAAGATTAATATAGCTTCTCATACCACATATTTTCCATCCTGTTCTTGTTTAATTTGATTAACCTCAAGAACTCGACACCATACTTCTCCTCGAACTGCATTGGGAATACCTTTGTAGACACGCCTTTTTAACTAATATAGAGAGAAAAAACACTTGCAGATTCATTAAATTATACTCAAAAATATGTCTTTTTATAATAATTGGAAATAAGAAAAATATAATTTTTTAAAAATATCACCAGTAATGTTCAAACAAAATACCAGTCGAACACTAGTATGTTATTAGTAAAGTACTGTTGATACTTTTACAAATCACAAAGCATAAAAATCTATGAAAATACTTTGATAATTTTGCGTACTAAGCCCATGAAAGAGTACTGAATAAAAAAACATGGGAAAAACATTTTACTTTTTTAATTCATAAGACATTTATGAAGAAAATATAAAAAATGCACATTTGGAAATCACAATTAATGCGTTTGCATATTTTTAATTTAAATTCCAATAAGAGTAAGAAAAATAATATAGTTTAAAAAAAAAACAAAGTAACATGATTTTATACTGATTCGAACTAAAAAGTAAAAAAATAATTCTTGATATAAGAAAAAAATGATCAATGAGAAAATTAATGTCATTTGGGGGTAAAAACATGGGGTGTTCTATAAATATATCAACTGTTATAGTTTCTAACTTCTATTCCGAAATGCTGAGTTAGTGTAAAAATGTAGTACAAAGCACCCCACGTTTTTACCACAATGACAGTAATTTTCTTGTTCATCACTTTTTTCTTATATTAAGAATTATTTTTTTACTTTTTAGTTAGAATCAGTATAAAAGCGTGTTCCTTAGTTTTTTTAAACTATAATTTATTCTTCATTTTTTAGTTTGACCTACAATAAAAGCATGTTTTTTAAACTATCATTTATTCATTGTTGCATTTATTCTTGAGTTTGATATTTGGAGCCGGAATTACCTAGCTGCTGCAATTAGTCTTGCTCTTCAATGGATATTAATTAAAGGGTCTGAAGTGCATTTATTCTCTCCATTTAAAGGGCCTCGAATGAGTCCTGTATATATCGTTATATTTGATTCCATCTCTATAGAACAGGTCAGACAATTAAGAGTGTGTTAAGTAGAAAATGTTTGAATTAAAGAAAATTTAATGTAACATGTTTTTATAGAGGACTAAAAAGTATAAAATTCCTCTTTTTCTTCTTTTTTCACAATTTTATGCATTGTCATCTACTTCTGACTTGCGGTCCAAATTTCAAATCTGTAACTCATCAGAAAGTCATACAGTTTATTCAATTACAAAAATCCACTCGGACAAACATTCAAGAAAGCCAGTTAATAAAAGCATGATAATATTAAGTGTCAATCGTATTATCCCCTTTTAAGCGTATTGCTATAATGTTAATTCGTATCATCACTTCTAAACGTATAGCTTTATAAAAATTAAAAATATTTAGCAGTTAGAAGATAAATTTTTTTTCACAGGCATGAGCCCTTTTTTTATTTTCATTTTCAGAAAAATATTTACATTATGGTTAGAAATTGCTAACATACACCCACTCTCCACTTTCTGCAAAGAACTCTTTTTTTTGTTTGTCTTATTTGTATTAACCACAAGTGTATTTTACACTTGCATATAATTAGTTTTAAATTAAAAACACTCGCTTGAGGGTTAGACCTTATTCTTTTAGTCACTAAATCTGGAATTAGTCGCCAAATCTGAAAATGGTATATGGATTTAGTCGCCAAATTTGAAAATTGTATATGCAATAAGTTGCCAAATCTGGAAGTGGTATATGTAATTGTCACCAAATCCGATTATGATTATTCCTGATGATCCTGATAAGGACAATGGAACAAAATTATGAATTTATTGTATTGTCATCGGTCATTGACAAGTATGCAAAATTTCGAATTAATGCGATCTTTAAAAGTGGATAAAAATCGAGTTCTAAGATTCTCTTACATATAAAGTGAAACTTATAAAAGTGTGTTAAAAACAAAAGATTTTTCAAGTAACCTTTTCACCACCACTATATTTGTCCCAATTTTTCAACATTTTCAACCATTTGTTCAAGCGTTCACTCTCCACTTCTCGTACCTATAATAAATACAAAGTAAAATTTCAAAAAATACCATATATTAAAGCTGAACAGCATCACTAGTACGGAAATGGAGTAAAACAGTTAACAGTAGACAAAAACTAATGTTATGGGCATTCAGTAAAGATACTTAGGAACAATTTTGATATAAAAAAAATCATACCTTAGTTTCATGAGCCGTTAGCTTTTCTGGCAATCGATGATCACTGGAAAGAATACACTTATTAGACAACTATTCATTAAAATCTAAATAAACAGCATAAAATTTCACAAATATGGTCTGAAACATAATAGGATATGTTTTTAAAAACTTAACATATACTGCAACCACACCTTAACCATATTAGTCGGATATAAAGAGAGCTCCTCAATATTTTGAATAAAACAAAGCCTTTCTTGCTTTACAGATCTAAATATGGTAATTATTATCCTATACAATAGTTTACGAATAAACTTAGCATATTATATATATGTTCCACAAAGTTTCTTAGTTTTTAAAATTTGTAACCTTTTCACTCAAAACATTTCACATGTATAAACATTGAAATATAATTAATTAGATACATGATTTTAAATAAAACTTGTTAAATTTAAATAAACTTAACAGTTAACAAAGCACACAATACACAGTTTAACATCACTTTCAGTGTTGAGTTATGACCATTAAGAGTTATTACCACAACTTGCCTCCCATTTTACATTTAAAAGATAAACTTTTGTAAAACATAAAATGCTAACAGCATTTTATTTATAAATAGAAGATACACAATATCACATTGCATGCGATTGCTTCTTTTATGTTAACCAGGATATTTTAGAAATTTACTAAACATTCAAAGCACTACAAATTTTAAAAAATTAATCAAGCTTTGCAGGTTTCACTCAGCACATTCTGCTTGCTTGGAATTATTTCTCTTAATTATGTAATTGTTATAAATATTCCATTATATATATTCTATACATTTCCTATACAAGTACATAAGGTAGAGTAAAGTTCCCGGAATTTCTAAATAATTAATTTAATACATTTGCAACAATTTAAGCTGCATGTCCTTCAAAATAGTATCCTTTTAAATTTATACAGCAGTTCAAAACATTCTTGGAACTTTTTTTAGAAATCTTGAACTGTTTTGACAAATTCTGCAAACTTTCCAAAACATCACCCCTTTATTTTCAGGAGGAATTCAACAAGAGCTACTTCAAGCAAGAAAGGTGAATGTCTAAGTAAAACAACATGCTTCAAAAGGTTATTTTTCGTGAATACTGAAAGCCATGATCAGCTGAATACATGAATGGGCATTATCATAAAGGAAAACCCAGCTTTTCAGACCATTTTTTTACAAGTTTCAATCTGCAAGTGTCTCGTAGGCTGCCAAAAATTTGTATGTCAAGTCCTTTCATCCCAGTTTTGCTGATTTGGATAAATGCACTCAATGTTTTTGTCGGTGAGCAGTCAGCTGTTGCAAGGATTGTCTTTTAACACTTGTGCAGCCATGAGAGTGAGTGTTTATTAATAAAGCACTCTAGAGCAACATGAGGGCTATCGGCGACATACCTTGTAATTTTGAATTGCGGATGACTTGGTGAGGACAAAGAGCTAATACCCTACACTCCAACACCATGCTAATGTGAAAATCTTGAGCCTTGATGCATATAACACTCATCAGCCTATCTACTTTGTGGTTCTTCAGTGGCATCAAGACTATAACCCATGATTCTATAACACCAGGCACAAGTTCATGACAATAACCACTTAGCTACCATGGCCCATACGATACCTTCAGAAAAATGCCAGTGCCATTCAAAGATTTGTGATTTTTTTTATGGTTTAACTTCTATATGCTACAATTAGCACAGTGACTGCCATGATACTTTTCAGAATTCTAGTGCAAAAAATCAATATTAGCTAAGAGCTATAATGCAAATCATTCAAATATATTTGTACCGATGTTCTACAAATTTCATAAATGCACAAATATGGCAAGTGAACAAAGTACAGAGATAGCTTGTAATTGGCATATCAGGCAATAAAGCAAATTACAAGTTATGCCTTAATTGGCAGTCAATGTGTTAATATCTGAAGACTTATAAGGTGATTTATGAAGCAAAACATGAAATATAATATTAACATACTGTTTATAATAGTAGAATAGTAGATATAGAAAATCTGATAATACAAAAAATAGAAAATCTAAAATAAATCTAACAGAAACATTAGTTGATTTAGTGAATATTACAAAATAAATAACTGATTACCTTTTTAGTTCTCTATTAGAGAAATCAAAGTCACAAAAAATAAACTCTGTTCTGTGATCATTATCACACCATCTAATAGTCAATTCTAGAAACGTCATGATTTTAACTTGCATATATATATAATAAAAAGGATGAATTCAATGTTAAATTAATATTTGTTTTATTCTTCACATATGTAAGCATATGAGAAAACAAAACTATTCAAAACTTTAAAATAAAGCAAAGAAATTAATATAAAAATTTTATGATAAAGGAAGAGGGAAAAGTTGAAAAATTTATTAGAAGACGAATTCACATTTTACACACATAAGCAGAAAGTACTAAAAATAGTAACACTATCCACAAAATGTAAAAATTATTAGATATCTAACTCAGAACCATTGTAGATTGAATTCGTCATATGGTTAATGATTCTATTTCACAATATATGAAATTCAAAAAACACTGAATACAAAAAAAGCAATCAGAAATGCAGAAGTTAAAATACTTTAAATCATGAAAATAATGCTGAGCTACAGAGATGCATAAAAATGTGCCTAAATGATCAAAAGGTAAACACAAGTGTAAATGATAGCTTTAAAATGATTAAAGCCTTTTAATGAATACTGCTGTCATAATTCAAAATAGAATAAATAAAATTAATGATTAAGACAATACAAACAATGGAAATCAAAAAAATGAAGGGCGGGAGAGGGGATGGAAAATACAAATGAAAAGACACTATTTTTTTAATAATAAAATATCTTAGATAATTTTTGAAAACAACATCACAGATGCATGTAAAAATTCTCAGTTCATTTTTAAAATATTTTTCTGAGTGAGTTTTAATATTTCTTACAAAATGTGGCAAAGTTATGATTTGTACACGTTCTGCGATTGTAGTTCTACATTTAATTAAGTAGATCTAGCATTTAATGTATTAATTTCTTTTTAGTGTAAGCTAAATATAAGTTGAAAATTCTTTTTAAATAATATCAATCTCTAATTCTCTTAAATTATAATAAAATTTCAGTGTGTGGCACTAAATTAGCATTTCAAGTTACACGAAGTTAGTAATTTCTTTTAAAAATTGCAAATGTACATACTGTAGAAATCCATATCTATCAGTAACATGATAAACTTCAAATCCTGGATCTTCCCATGGGTAAATATGGCAATTATCATGACGTCCCAGTTCATATTTAGCAACAATTGCTGCTCTCTCTTCTTCAGGTGCATCACCTGAATGTCGACATGTACCTAAAGAATATAGAATAATATGTAGCAGTTAAAGAATTCAAAGTGAACAACTTTTTTTGCAATGCATTAGATACACAAAAAACTGTAGAACATTTGAGTTATAATATTTTTTTTAATTATTAACTATCCCAAGTTAATTTTTTATATAAATATGTTTCATATAGACAAAGTCTATTAACTATAAATAATTATTAAGCTATATTTTGCTTTAAATGCATTAGATTGTTTAATAATATTACAGTTAATGTTTTCAGATATCAATCATAAAAATAGTGTGAAAATAGTTAAATAACACAACTTAATTTTAGATACAATTGAAATTTCATAGAACTCTTTATAAGACTAAGGAACTCAAGCCAAGTTTATTCTAATGCCTAAATCGAAACCAAAATTTTGAAGTGGGAGACAGAAAAACAATCTATTTTGGACATAAATGACACATTCTAAAACTATATTTAACACAATTGGTGAATCATAAGACTGTTAAAACTGAGTTACCTAATTTGTGCATCTATGATGAAATTCACAGTACACTCACTGCTGGCCACCGTAAATGCAACACCAAGAAAGACAAGAGATAGCATGACAAAATTTATTTTGTAGGTAACATGTTGACCAGGTATCAAATGATTAAGTTTATAGACTTCTGTGAAGTGTGGCTCCTGTCAGAATCAGTAGCCAGAGTAGCCGCCATTGTTGGAGATCACCGCTGCCACATGCCTCGGCATTGATTCAAAGATACTTTGGATGTGTTCTTGGGGTACAACAGACCAAACAGCTTCCACAAATTGCCAAATATGATTTGGTGTGGCAACTGGGGGTGTAATGTGGGTCAATCGTTGAGAAACCATGGACCACGTTTTCTATCGGCAAAAGATCCGGAGAGCGAACTGACCAGGAAAGCAATTCAATCTGGTGATTGACTAAGAACCTTTGGACAATGCGTGCCACCTGTGGTCACACATTATCCTGTTGAAATATGGCTGTGGCCAAGCCATGAAGGTAAGAAAGGACAACTGGCTCCAACACCTCGGCGATGTAGCGCTCGCTGTTTAAAGTACCGGCAGTGCGTACTAGAAGAGTGCAAGAGTGATATCCAATACCGCCCCATACCATAATACCCGGTGCAGGACCAGTGTGGTGGTGCATAATGCAGCTGTTCAAGCATCCTCTCTCCACAGTGCCTCCAAACTCGAATCCGACCATCGTGGTGTTGCAGACAGATGCGTGAATCGTCAGTAGACAACTTCATTCCATTCTGCCACCCACATACTTCTTTCATCGCATCATTAACGGCGGAGACGTCTGTGGATCTGCATCAAGGGTAGACCAAGCAATGGACGTCTAGCGGACAGACCACTCTGCTGTAAACGGCGTCGAATGGTACGCGCAGACACTGAATGATGCGTTACAGATTCAATGTGCTGTGCTATGGTTCGTGATGTGACTGAGCGATCCGTCACTGCCATGCGCACAATTTGCCTGTCCTCACGTGAAGTGGTGCACTGAGGTGGATGCGATCGACCACGTCGGTCCGTCGTACTCTCCTGCATCCAACGGTCACATATCTGCATAACAGTTGTTTGGTTTCGTCCAACACGACTACCGATTTCCCTGAAAGATAATCCACAATTTCGGTAGGCCACTATCCTTCCTCTGTCGAACTCGGATACTTGACCAAAAGCTGATGGCTGTTTTCTACGAGACATAACTGATTGTTTTTTGAAAAAACCACAATTGCCGAACTTGAAATCGGCGAAATCTCCAAGCCTCAAACAGTGCTTTGAGGTGGCACCACAAGCGTGCATGATGTGTTTCTGCGCTGAAATTCTAATCATTTGCATATCTCACCTCCGCTAATGCATGTTGTAAATTTCATGTTATTTGCATGCTTCCTTCAGGGTGTTGCATTTACAGTGGCCAGCAGTGTATATCTGTGTAAATATGAATTTTGTACTATTTGTATTAGTTGTATAACAAATAATTTGTAAATATGGGTTTTTATACCAGTACCCTGAATTGCATAGCAGTCATGTTAAAATAATCTCATAAGACAAATGTTCCCCCCCCCCCCAACAGGAATAAAATTTAACACCAAATGAAATTCAAGTTCCAATTAAAGTAATTTTCATTGAAAATTTTTGTCAGTCATGTCAATCACTAGGACAAAAGGAACTCTTCAGTTAACTATATTCTATAAAGAAAATGGACCAAAAAAAACTGCTTTACTGTGATATAGAATACTAGACTTAAAATATTAAATCACAAATATTTTTTTAAAAAAAGAATAAAGTTTTTCTTAAACAATCAAAAATTTCTTTAATTAGATGTACAAATAACAAAATAATTTACAAATTCCAATTTTCAAAGTGATATTCCGATTTGATATTGATATTTGCAACGAAGCTGATGAATAAGTTCAACAGTAATTAGAAATTAAGTATCTTTGTTTTCTACTGTGTGTCATAAATTTAAGCAACTTATAAAAACTGTATTCATAATGAATTTAAGATAGAATAAAAATTAATCTCATTTATAATAAATCATTAAAAAATGCAAAAATTAAATTAATCTTAAATATACTTATAAAGCTGAATATGAAAAGAAAGTACACTTACTCATCCTGCCTTATATAGCAGGCTGCATTACAATCATTTTAACATAATTCATCCAATCATCCAATCAATATCCATTGAATAACTAACATTCTTTAAAAAAGAAATAAAATATATTCCATAAGAGTAAACATGGTAATGAAAAGTAATATTCCACATTACTAACTTAACACTATTCCTGGCAAGATAAAAAATAGGAAGGGGGAACAATATCATCAATCAATTTAATTGCAGCTGAAATGTATGAATGCAGAATAATCAAGAAGCATTAAAATATCGATAAAAAAATTCATGTTTCAGGGGGGAATATAATGAATATTTTTTAACAATGTAGAAACTTATTCATCGTTAAAATGCATTCCTTGTGAATTAATTTAATATTTGATAGCATACAAATTGAAATATTCTATTTGTAGCAGCTCATTCTATATGTTGATACCACTCAATGCAGAAAACTCCAAAATAGAAATGTTAGCATGGTGTGGAAATTAGGAAAGGGGGCTGCCAACTCAGATGTTATCCTTGTCACTTAACCATGGTTCAAAATAAATTATATTGCCAATAGCCCTTGTTTCTTTAGAAAGCGATGTAAATTAAAAACCAACCAAAACAGATATATCTCCACATCTTGATTAAATGGATGAACTATATATTTATCTACACTTTGTATGTCTCATTAATTTATAATTTTTGGATTCATATGTGTGGGATTTCAGACGGAGAAAAATAATTTAAAACTCAGGTCTTAAGTCTACACAACAAGAGTTTGAAATATACTTTGAAGTTCTAATACAAATATTATGTACATCCAAAGTGGTGCTTCTGTTTTTTTAAGTATTACTGGGTGTTGAATTTATATATATATATATATTACAGGGATATTTAAAATTTTTGAAAAACTGATAGGATTATAACCCTCAATACACAATACTAATTTTACTGCATAATCCTCCCCTCTCATAAGGCAGTATCAGGATTCAATTTTAGATCTTTTAGGTAAGAAGTTTAAGGATAAAAAAAATTTCAATTAAATAAAAAAAAATTTCCAAATTATTAGTAAATAGAATATATGAATCTAACATATGCAGTAAGGATCTTTTAGTGTCACTTTCCCTCCATAGAGTTCTAGCAAAGATTTTTTTTTTTATAAATAAAGTCATGATCCAATCTGTGGTCATATAATTTGGCATATGAATTAGGAGTCACAGAAATGTTAGCATAACTCAAAAATTTTGAGATATGAAGCAAAAAATTACAATATGCCGCAACCATTAAAGAAGTTTTGTACTCTGCAAGATCAAATATTCAACTAGATTTAGTTCTTTGTTTTAAATTAAACAAATACACTCAACTCATTTGTATGAATAACTGAATTTAAGGAAGGGAAAAATATTTATCTATATCAAAACATTTGTCTTGAATCTGAATACGATCAGAAAAAAAAAATATTCCTAGCTTTTGTAACTATATCCAAGCCCATGAAAACATTTGTTTGGGAAAATGGAGTCTCAAATAAAAAAAAAGTCTGAATAGTCTTGCTATAATAGATGAATCCAATTTAAGCCACCCTCTTAAAACTCTCAGTGAAAATTCTTATAAAAGGTGCCTATGAAAAAGAAAACTTGCCTTCAAAATGCAACAATGGTAAAATATGTGCACAAGGGCAGTTGCTGTAAATTCAAAGTGCATTTACCACAGGACTCAAAACCACTCAAATGAGCCCTGCAGGATTTATAAAAAATAAAGAATGCATTCTTTCATAATTTTTGGAGGTAAATTAATAACAAATGGTTCTGAAGAAAAATTTCATTTAAAGAAGAAAACACTGAAATATAAGTAATATTCACAAAATTTTTATAATAAATGTTACAAAACAGATTGAAATTACAATCAGGAAATAATCTTAACCCTTCATCTTTCTTTGCATTTCTAGAACTTAAGATTACAGCATATTACTCAATATACATGCATGCACACACACACACTGAATATTACTGAAGTAAGTTTCATGTCATTAAAAAAATTATAATCTATGAAGTCAAAGAGCAACATATTCATAAATAAAAGCATTTAAGAAAAATTTAAGGATTTTAATGCTTAAAAAATAAAATATGTTTCATTAATAATTTTAAGTTTCAGTCTGTATCAGTTTTTAAAAAATATTTTTTTAGGAGCTAAAAATACATGATGGCATCAGAGACAATTAGCTTTTATTCCTGCATTAACAATGAAGAAATCTACTAAGTAATGTAATTTATTATACAATGAAAAAGTTACAATTAATTCAAATGCTCTTTGATTTCAGTTGTAATTTTTTTTAAAGAGAAAAATACTTCTAAAGTTTAAACCCACAAGTTTTTCCAGTGAACTTTTGTAGCTTAAAAAGGAATACAAAACTTTAATCACTTCTTAGTTATGTATTTTTTTAAAGTGCTATTTATTTACTCCCTGAAAGCTCTATAGAATGATTGTGTGAATTTTTCAAGTAAAAGTATGCATTTAAAACCAACAACTAAAAATTCAGAATCAAGTAAGTGAACTATGTAAAAGCACCATAGAAACTCGGAACCAAATAGTAAGGATTTCATTAAATAAGAAATTTCTTTCAATCTCATTGTCTATTTAGATAGTTTTCTTAAAAAAGCAAAATTTCCTAAAGAAACATCAAACACTTACTTGATGCATAGATTTTCCATGAAATTTCCTCTTCATTTTTTCCAAACATGAGGAATTGAATTTTTTATCCTACCAGTGTTTCAGAAACATAAAAAAGTATTTTTTAACTACCTAAAAACAATATATATACATAGTATAGTAAAATAAGTATAGACAAATTATAAATCCTTCAAAGCAAAAAATGGATTTGAAAACCTATAAATATCCGCCAAAATATAAGTAGACACATAAAAAGTCAATTGACCAAAATGGAAAACTAAAATGTTTTCATTTTAGTTTAGGGCAGTGAAATAAGGTTATGCTTGCACTAGTGGATCCTAACCTTCCCCTAAAGCAGAAAATTTCGAATTAATAGCACAATAAAAAGTGAAGAAAAACTTAGATAGAAATATGTGTGTATATTTTGTTTCAATCATTTAAAATTTTAAATTATTTTCAATAAAACTATTTAGAAACAAGGAAAATAAAACTGTTCAGATTTATATAAATCTTACAAAACTCTGACATTGTTAGAAATTCAAAATACTTCTGAAGATAACAATGATAAATATTACAAAAGATTAAAAAAAATTTTAGTTACATGTCAAAATCTGTCACATAAAGAAAAAAAAGGTATACATATTTGGAAATTATATAATATAAATATATCCTAATTTTTAAATTTAAATTAGATGCTCTTGATAATAAGGGTTTCAAACTTTAGCAGAAAAAATACAGGAGTATAATTGATTTCATCTTTTTTTTTTTATAATTCAGTTATAATCAGATGTCTGTTAATGATAGTTTCTCTTTTTTAGTAATCATACTATCATGTATGTACTTGAAGGATAAAGAGAATTTTGTTAATCAAAACTTAATCACAGAATGGTTGATAAATTTATTTCTCAAATTTTACAGAAAAACAAGAATTTTATGTGCCCCTTATTCAAATTTTATTTATTGATGTTCTAATTTTTTTAAATAAAACAATATGTAATTATATATAATCAAAATTTTCCAACTAATTATCTTTAGACACATAAGAATTAAAATTTGGATGAATGTGTCATGAAAATTTTATATTTTAACTGTTATACAGTATTATTACATATATATATATATATAATGAAGTTTATATAAAGTGGCTAATCATGATTTGGATGAATAACAAAATGACCAAGTGTAGACAAAAAAACAAAACAAAAAAATGAATAAATTCTTTTGAAAGGAAACAAATCTTCAAGAATCTATTTTTTCATGATATAATTTTTTATTAGTATTTTTTTAATATGTATTATCTTGGATAATTGCTTGTCATGTATTAATCAACAAAAAGAAAGATTTATTTCAAAAGCAGAGTTTTATATAATTCAAATTAAAAAATATAATTTTTAAAAGTATACATTTAAATTGTATCATTCTGATTTGAAGTTTAAATAACTGAAAATATATATTGATTTGTTTCCTTTAACATGTATACAATGAACATTTGCTATACTCTGATAATAAAGTAACCAAACTATCTACTAAGAAAAATGAAGGAGAAATGAAGCCCGTTTTTATCCTGATAGGACAGAACCCGGGACCTTTGGGTCCGAAGCCGAGTAACTTAACCACTACACCAAAATGATCACCATGGTGCGGAGGTTGTTACTGGCTTATATAGATTATATCACTACATATTCATGCAATTAAATACAGATGCACAGTTTGATCTTTTTCAGCATTTGAGGGACTGTTTAACATTCTCAAAAGGGTTTATAATTTTAATACATATTATTCAGAATTCCTTCTAAAAAAATTTAAAAGGTGTTCTATCAATCAGTTCATAGATATTTTGTTCCATTTACCTTGAATAAACCAATCACTTAAAATTTTTACTATTTCTTTTTTATCAGTTGCATATCTGAGAACATAAATATGCTTTTTATGAGAGATTTAACTACCAACTTTTGTAAGAGTATATTGTTATTAAGTGTTTCCATCTTTATTTATTCTTATTATTATAAAAGATAGAAAGTGTAGCACACACACAAAACATTACATTTTCACAATTGCAAGTAAAAATTTAGATTTACATTCCTAAACAGTGTACTATGAAATGCTATGAAAGTTGGAACTATGACTTTAAAATTATTAAATCTCACAAGAAAATTTTTTTAATCAACCTGTGTTTAATTTTTTTAATTCTGTACTAAAAATAATTATGATATAAATAAATTTTCAGAAAAGCAAATCTTACTCAAAATTTTAGTTCAAAATGATATTCTACCAGTATTAACTCTCTGTATACAGAAAGAATATAATTGTATCCTTCCATTATGTTATTTTTCCAGTCTAATTGGATTCACTAAGCAATATTAAGTGAAATAATACATTTATCAATACAAATTTTCTTCAGAAATATGACAGTTTACCGAAAGAAATTGTGTTATACTGAAATAGATAGATCCCCAAAATGTCATTTTCAAAAAAAAACTTTTCTTTAAATATCTTGAAATAATATCCTTAAATTATGATTTCCTAAAATATTTCAGTCTTTATCTCATTCAGCATATAAAGTATAAATTAGTTGTCCTTGCTCA
Source organism: Trichonephila clavata (assembly GCA_019973975.1). Lineage (NCBI taxonomy): Eukaryota > Metazoa > Arthropoda > Arachnida > Araneae > Nephilidae > Trichonephila > Trichonephila clavata. Next base: position 314,259 of record BMAO01031525.1, read on the forward strand.
CATTTTCTTAGCAACTTTCTCTGATTCCAAGAATCTCAGTTCTTTTCCAAGCATTGAAATATAAAAATTTTCATCTCAAATTATTCTTCATTTTCTGACTGATACATAATTTCATTAATATTTTAAAAAGAATCCAAAAATTAATGAAAATAAAGTAAAATAAGCTTAATTCAATTTTTTTTTTAAAAAAAGGTTCAATTATTTTTAAAAGTATGGTGAAAAAATAAATATATTTTTAGTCTAAATAAAGAAAGAGACGAAGATATGCTACCCTTACTAATTGAAAACAAGATAATCTTATTATTACACCATTAAACTTAAAATTGATTATGGGACAGGATTTGTCAAACAATTTAAACATTTATTTTTACTAAACAATTATTTTAACATGCTTTTATTCATGGTTAATAAATAACACCTAAATGAATTTAACATGTACAGCTTGAGGTTATAAAAAAAAGTTAAAATAATTTAGCTACAAAATAATAAATTAGACAACGTTAATATTTACTTTTAGAAAAACTTAGCTACTTCTGCTAACAGCAGTGAAAATTTAAAAAATTAAATTCCTCATTACACAAAACAAACAAATCAGAAGTCTTGGCACCAGCAGTGTCTTTTTGAAGGTTTTGGGACTTTTATAAATTACTCTTCTATACTTGCAACTTACATTTTTTAAAATAGTAATCCTTACACAGAAAAACATATTATATATAAAATTCAACTTCTGAAATAAATTTTGTTTTGAGCTAATGTACAAATGTCAAAATGGAATATGTTTTTCAAAATTCTTCCATAAGTTAATATTTTACACTCTTTCCAAAGAAGAAAAGAGGAAAAATTAATGACTCATAGCCATTCAATTCAAAAATACTTAAATGTTATTTTGCTTTTCACATAATTAAACCATATTTGAAAGAATGATTCAACCATGACTTATATTAAATATTGTAATGAATGGTAAAAGGGACAATAGAGTGCCCTACCAGGAAATTAGATATTTTGGATTTCATTCATCTTCACAAAGCATCAGCTAAGTTTTCTTTTATTTTGTTTACTAGTTTATTTTGATTTTTTATTGAATTTTACTAGGATTTATTTTATGGGATATATATATATATATGTATATAATGGGTTGGAGGGAAAGTTCTGTCATATTTTAAATAGGCAGGTGATTTTTCTTGTAAATAAAAAAACATCTGGCTAGTGAATCATTCAGATTTTTTTGTTTTTTTTAGCTGCTGTACAATATAAAAGGAGTCTTTTTTTACCATTCATCAATTATTTGTGATATTTAAAGTGAAAAACATGTCAGTAGATAAAGCGCATTTAGACACAGCATTTTGTATGAATTTCAAAAAGGAAGCAACGAATCGGTTGCATGTAAAAATTTATGTGTGGTATTTGGAAAAGATATTGTAAATGTTTGTACTTGTCAAAGATGGTTTAGCAAATTTCGTTCCGGATATCTGAGCCTCCAAGAAAGTGATCGATCTGGACGACCATCCAAGATCGATAATGATGTTTTGCAATCCATGTTGAAAATAATCCACATTTAACAAGTCGAGAAATTGCAGAAGAGTTTCGCATTCATCATACAACTGTTGGAGATCACATTAAATCTCTTGGGTTTGTGTTAAAGCAAAGGGTTTCGGTTCCACATGAATTAAAGGAAAAGAATTTGTCTGATCGTGTAAGAATGTGTTCATCACATATGATTAGACACAATGTGGAGCCGTTTTTGGACAAGCTGGTTACTGAAGATAAAAAGTGGATTCTTTATGAGAATATTAAGAGAAAAAAATCTTACTGCAAACCAGGAACATCATCAGCAACAGTTCCAAAACCAAGTATCCATCAACAAAAAGTACTGCTTTGTTAGTGGTGGGATAGGAAAGGTTCAGTATACTATGAGTTGCTGAAACAGGGAAAAACCATTAACGCGGATCTGTACTGCAATCTGCTGGATAAATTGAATGCAGCTATCAAAGAAAAAAGGCCTGCATTAGCATGTAGAAAAGGAATAGTGTTCGACCACGATAATGCTCGACCGCACACTGCAATGGTCACACAACAAAAATTGAATGCGTTAGGATGGGAAGTCCTTAGTCACCCACCGTATTCACCTGACATTGCACCATCTGATTATTACCTATTCAGATCTCTGCAAAATTGTCTAACAGGAAAAAAATTCAAGTCTTTTGAAAGTGTTTTTAAGGCAGTTGCTGACTATTTTAACTCCAAGGACGAGAACTTCTATAAAACAGGAAATCACAGGTTACCTGAAAGATGGCAACAGGTTGTAACAAATAACGGAGCATATATCAAGATATCCTAGTTGTTTTACCTTAAGTATATTAACTATGTCATGATTGAGTTATTGATTTTTGTCAAATGTGGCTCACAACATGAGAAAACACAATAACATCTTTAAATAAAATATCTATAAGAATTCCTGAATCAAGAGGCCAACAAGTCCTGTTTTTTTATAAGTTACTCATTTTTTTGTAAAATGTAAACATTTTCTAAGCTTAAGAAATGTTGCTGTACATGCATAAATCTAATATTACATTTCAATAAAATTGTACCAGTTTCCAAACATTTCAAAATAGTCACTTAAAAAAAATATTTGTACAGCTATTCATAAATTTGTCTAAGATAACTGTATATTATCAGATTTTCCTTAATTTTGTTTAAACTAGCAATTTAAAATTCAACCTGATTTTCAACTCAAGTATTAAAATTATTAAGGGAAAAATTATTGGAATAACTGCTTGTCAAGCATCCTGAAAGAACTACAATTATTTGTATGACTGATTGGATAAATTAGAAAGTTTTATCGACATAACAACTATTAATCCAAGATTTAAGATTGCCAGAACAATTTCTTTTCTTTCTTAATAAAACATACAATTGACTAGATTTGAACTAGCATTTTTTTATGCTCAATTATACTGTTTTAAAGTATTTAAATTAGATTTTTTAAGTAATTAATGTTTTCTTAAGAAATTAGACAGAATGTATACAACCAATTAGAATTCCATTTCATACATTGTTTAAAGTAATTTTAGGAAAAGTAACAACTCTGTGATGAGATATACAATTACAAATTCTAAAAATGTTCACTTGAAATAAATGAATAGTAGTTGCACTTATAACAAAAACACAAAATTAACAATTTAAAAAATGTTACTTTCCCAGTGAGTATTAATAAGAGGAAATTAATATTGAATTAACTGCTTAAATAACTTGGGGGAGTTGAAATATTTCAAGTAATAAAAATGCATTTTTATCTATATATATAAAGGAGAAAAGCGACTGACTGACTGACTAATCACGAAATCTCTGGAACTATCCAACCTACAGATTTGAAATTTGGTAGACATGTTCCTTTGATAGAGTAGACATCAGCTAAGAACAGATTTTCCGAAATTCGAAACGCAAGGGGCGTTAAGGGCTTTAATAATAATTGTTTCCATGTTTAAACTACTTGATGTACAATCTTGAAATTGGGTAAGCGGATTCCTTTCAGAGAGTAGAAATCCACTACAAAATGAGTTTGGTGAAAATCGACCCCCAAGTGGCGTTGCAGGGGTTAGGAGGCGTTATAGATAATTATTTCCATTTTTAAACTATTTGACGCACTGTCTTAAAATTTGATATATAGATTCCTTTCGTAGAATAATGATCAGTTACAAAACGGGTTTTGTGAAAACAGACTTCTAAGTGGCGTTGTGGGGGATTAAGGGGCGTAATAGATAAATATATCCGTTTTTAAACTACTTCACCTACCTGCTTGAAAATTGGTAGGCAAGTTTCTTTCCTGGAGTAAATATCCGCTACAAAATGGGTTTTGGGAAAATTGACCCCCAAGGGGTGTTGCGGGGGCGGGGGGTTTAAGGGGCGTTATAAATTCCTATTTTTAAGTTATTAGACGTACAGTCTTGAAACTTAGTAAGCAGATTCCTCTCATAGGGTAGAGATACGCTAAAAATGGGTTTCGTGAAAATTGCCCCCAAGTGGCGTTGAGGGGACTTAAGGGGAGTTATAGATAATTATTTCCATTTTTAAACTATTAGACGCACATAGAGTAGAGATCAACTATAAGAAGGTTTTGTGAAAACAGACCTCTAAGTGGCGTTGCAGGGGAATAAGTGGCGTAATAGATAAATATTTTCGTTTTTAAACTATTTGACCTACCTGCTTGAAAATTGGTAGGAATGTTTCTTTCATGGAGTAAATATCCGCTACAAAATGGGTTTGGAGAAAATTGACACCCAAGGGGTGTTGCGGGGGGTTTAAGGGGCATTATAAATTCCTATTTTTAAGTTATTAGACGTACAGTCTTGAAACTTAGTAAGCGGATTCCTCTCATAGGGTAGAGATACGCTAAAAATGGGTTTTGTGAAAATTGCCCCCAAGTGGCGTTGAGGGGACTTAAGGGGCGTTATGGATAATTATTTCCATTTTTAAACTATTAGACGCACAGTCTTTATATTTGATAAAGAGATTTCTTTCATAGAGTAGAGATCAGCTATAAGGTTTTGTGAAAACAGACCTCTAAGTGGCGTTGCAGGGGAATAAGTAATGTAATACATAAATATTTTCGTTTTTAAACTATTTGACCTACCTGCTTGAAAATTGGTAGGAATGTTTCTTTCATGGAGTAAATATCCGCTACAAAACGGGTTGCGGTGGTTCAAGGGGCGTTATTGATAATTTTTTGCATTTTTAATTAATTGGACATACAGTCTTCAAATTTTGCTAAGCAGATTCCTTTCATAGAGTGCAATTCCCCTACAAAATGGGTTTTGTGAAAACAGACACAGAAGTGGCGTTATAGACAATTATCCCCAGTTTTAAACTGTTAAACGTACAGTCTTGAAATTTGATAAGCAGATTCCTCTCATAGGATAGAGATATACTACAAAATGTGTTTTGTGAAAATTGACCCCTAGGTGGCGTTGCAGGGTCTCAAGTGGCGTTATAGATCATTATCCCCATTTTTAAACTATTAGACGTACAGTCTAGAAATTTGATAAGCAGATTCCTTTCGTAAAGTAGAGAACCGCTACAAAATGGGTTTCGCGAATATCAACTACCAAGTTTAATTTCGGGAGATTAAGAGGCGTAATCGATAAATATTTCCATTTTTAAACTATTTGATCATCCTGCTTGAAAATTGGTAGGCATGTTCCTTTCATGGAATAGAGTTCCTCTAACAAAGAGTAAAACGAAAATTGACCCCCAAGGATGGTTGCGAGGGGTCAAGAGGAGTTACAGAAAAAAATTCCTGTTTTTAATTGTTAGACCCATATACTTGAAATTTGTTAAGCATGTTTCTTTTGTTGAATAGGGATCCACTAAGAATAAATTTTAAGCAAATCAAGTTCTGGGGGGTTGCAGGAGGTTACTGGGACATATTGACAAAAAAATTGCTTTTTTCGAGCTACAAGGACTATAATAATGAAATTTGTTTTGCATTTTTCTTTTGTTGAATTGAAATCCGCTAAGAGCGGTAATTTTGGAAAACGGCTCTCAACGGGATTACGGGGATATTTTGTTTTTTTCTGTTAGATTTAGACTTGAAATTTGGCTTGCATGTTCAATTTACGGAGTAGAGATCCACCGAAAATTGGTTTTGCGGGAATCCACTTGGTTTTTGAGTTACGAAAGAGCAAACATCATTCTATGCTTCAATTTTAGAGATTTTTAGAAAATACAAATTAGATGAGTTCTGCCCTTTTTTTTTTATCAACAGGTGACAGTTACAGGTATAAGTATATTTTTCAATTCAATCGAATTCTTAATGCTAGGACTTAGATATCAATAATTTATACATATATATAAGCAGTAAAAATTTATAAAACATCATGAAATACCCAGCGAAGCGGGCGGGTAACAGCTAGTTTTAATTAAAACAATCAGACAGCAAACAGATATCACATGATTGAAAAACAGCCTAAAATATTACTAATTACTAATGAAACAAAATATCGAAAGAAAAATAAAAAAAAAAGTAACTAAATTGAAAATTAATTATATATATTTTTTTTCTCCAACTGATATCTGCCGAAGTCAATACTCAAACAAGATCACAAACCATTCATCCCCCCCCCCCCCGAAAACAAAAATAGTTAAGAAAAGATTCATCAAAATAACCCATGCCTAAAGGTTTGCTTCCCTGAAAGGAGAAATTTTTTAAATCTTTCAATACATAAAAAAATATTTTTCATTTACTTGGATTAAGGTAGATATACACAAAATACCCATTATGATTATCAGGATTATAAGTTTTGTATGGAAAACTCAAGGAATTAATGCATGAAAAATCAATCAGTAAACAATATTTCTATCAAAATATTATAAAATTCAGAACAAAGTGAAAATAACTTGAAATGTTGAAATTAAGCTCAAATAATGAAAAAAATTACATTTAAAAAACATAAAAAAGCATATAGCCTGAAACTAAACTCAGTGGTGCAACAGTTCATGAGAGCCAAGGCTACTGTGCCCATCTCAGTAAAGGTGACCTTTAGCGCTGAGGTGCATGAGCAGATGATCTAGTCGGGAGGTCAATATATGACTAGTACCCACGGCTACAGAAAAAGTTCCTTTATACTATTGTATTTTGTATAGATTCCAACAAGGAAGAAATGTAACTGTGTAAATTTATTGAAAGTATTTGGTGAAGGTATAGTTTCCAATATATCATGCAGAAGATGGTTAAAAAAATTTCAAATAGGTGACTTTAACCTTTCTTGTAAGCTGCTCTCTCTTAGAGCAAAATCCTTTTTTGAGATTGTAGAATGGTTTAATTCAGCTAAGCAAACCATATTCGGTAAATACGAAGGTCACTCTGAAGTTTTTGAGATACTCCTAGGTTTTTAAAGTTATACTTATAAAATTATAGAAATGCTCAAATCAGTCTCCTTTAGCATCAATGCACTTTTGGAGATGAATTTTCAACAGATTAAATGTCTCAAACTATTCATTTCTTGGAATTGATGAAAAAAATGCATTTATAGCCCACATCAATCTCTTCTGAATGAAAAGGACATCCACTCAAGTTCTTTTTTAGATTAAAAGCTAGATCCAGAAAATAAGGTGGATATTCTATAACTTTAATTTAATTTTGCTTAAGAAACTCAACTGTTAATGCAACTGTATGGGAAGATGCATTGTCATGTGGTAAAGTATTAGTCCCTTAAAATTCACTTCTGGGAGAATTTCTGGAAGACATTTAGGTATGTCAGTTTTCTGTTACTGTGTTCTATTCTTCCAACTTGATGGCTTTGACCAATCCTGTACTTCTGAAGAAAACGGCATACATTTTTTTTACCATTGCTCATTGTCTTTTCAACATTGTTGGCGTGGGATCATCCTCAAAGACCCATATTTTGTTTTCTTGGCATGTTGAAATGTCAAAAAACGGCATGTTCCTTTCATCACCCATTACAATTTTAGAAATGATGCATTGGCCATCATCATTTATCAATTTCTTTACTGATTCAGACACACTCCTCTTTTTGGTGCTCAGATTATGGGGAACCAAACGGCAAACTACTGTTTTTATGTGTAATTCTTCATGAATAATTTTGTGTATGGCTGCAGAACCAGTGTTAAGTTCCTTCTATACCATTTGGTAGGTACAGGGATTATTATCCATTGGCATTTTTTGTATGGTTGACACATTATCTGGGATTACTGCCAACCGAAGCCTTCCTGTGTGGTTCTTCATCCTGAAGAGAATTGCGACCACTGCAAAATTCTTTAAGCCATCTGAATACAGTAGCATAACATGGAAATTCATCACCAAATGCTAATTGCAGCAATTGAAAGCATTCTTCTCGATATAATCCAGCTTTAAAATCATAGCACGTCAATGTTCTTGTGGGAACTCCATTTTCTCTTGTCTAAAATTTATTCTACTTTAAACAACTTGAAGTAAGTCAATAAATAGTCATCTGATGTGTTAAAATACTTTGTATTTTCAAATTAAACTGTTAATTTTTTTTTTTTTGTAACTTATCGTCTACACATATCTCAAAAATTTCAGTTACCCTCATAGGATTGGCCAGGAAATATTTGAGATGGGGGTGCCACATAAATTTAGAAGAATTTGAATGTTCATGTCATCATTTGCACATCTCTGCTTACACAGAACAAAATCAAACCTTTCTAGAACTGGATGATATCTGGAAACAAAAAGTGGATTATCTATAAAACATTGTAAGAAAAAGGATATATAGTGAACCTGGGAAACCTGCTACCTCTACCTCTAAACCAAAGCCGAATCTGAGTAAAAGAATGCTGTGTACATGGTGGGTCATTCAAGGAGAAATACATTTTGAGCTGTTGAAACCAAACAAAAAGCTAAATTCAGAGAAGTACTGTCAGTTGCCTAATTTAAAAACAGCACTCCAAGAAAAAAAGCTGGTGGTGTTCAATACGAAAGACATACTGCTTTATAATGCCAGATAACATGTTTCTTTAGGGACTCATTACAAACTCGTAGAGCTATATATATAGGCTGGGAAATTCTATCATATCTACCATACTCCTTGAATCTAGCATCCTCGGATTATCACCCATTTCTGTCCTTATAAAAATTTTTAAAGGGTAAAAAAATTCAAAAATAAAGATATTAGATAAGCACTGGTTCAATTTTCCCCCTGTAGGGATAAGACATTTTTAAGAATGGGATATACAAACAGTTACATGCTGGCAAGTAGTCATAAATGATGAAGGCAGTCACATAATTCAATAATATTTACACAAGGTATGAAAAATTTATTATTTAATTTTATGGAGAGAACTTTCCGATAAACCTAATACTTCCACATGGTTTGGGTTCATGTTAAAAATTAACCTATTTTAAAATTATATTAACTATCTTGATATTAAAATTCTTTTCTTTAAATAAATTTTTATTCTTATCAACTGAGGAAAAGATAAGTAGCTATTAAAGAAATACACTATCCTAAGTTACTCAAATTATAAGGGGAATACTAAAATTTTACAATTTCCTTTACATATATTCTAAATCCAATGAAGCATTTTTTACCCCCATATGATAAAATATTACTAATCCAAGATACATATTTACAACATGACAAACTTATTTTAGTAATTGAGCTGAAAGTTGAATTCAATATATATTATTAAAAACATATACCAAAGACAAATATATGTACATAAATAAGCATGTAATAAGGATATAATTTAGAACTAAAACTGAATAATGAATAAAATAAGCTGTAGAACAGATTTTTCAAAAAGATTTAAGAAAAATAAGGAAAAGAAATTAATTTCATTATAAACAAATGAGAAATTTCTGAAATGAAATTTTAAGTTGTAATTAAAGTATATAATGTAAAAGATATTTAAACCACATATCCAATAAACAATCACTCAGAATGAATAGACAATATTAAAAAGATCAAACATTTACATACAAAATTATTTCAGAACATAGAAATGATTTACATACAAAACATTTCAGAGCCTCAGAGAACCATGATTCAATACATTTAAAAAATAAAAAAATGTGCAATACATTAAAACACATTTGAGGACAATTTTAATCAATGTTTTAATGCCTGTAGTTATAAAAATAAATCCCTAGATATAAAGATACACAATGTGACAATTTCATACACTATTTTCAATATTGACAGATAAAACCTTTTTTTATTGATATTAACATATAAAACCAAAACAGAAAATACCCTCATCTTATATTTTAGTCCCACCAGTAATGTTTACAAGCTTTATGACAAGAAAATTTGAAAATAAAGGCACTTAATTCACAGATTTTTAGATCTATACCGATATAGTTAAATTAGACTTGAAAAGTTACCCTGTAATTCAAAAGAAACTAAAATCAAAATTAAAAATATACATAATTTGTTGGAGAGTTTGGTAGTTGTATAAATTTAAGAATATAGGGTTTTTATTGAGTAAATTTTCTTTTGTCATCTCGCATAACAGGGGGAAGGGGAACAGGTGCAAAATATTAATACACTTATTTTCACAAATATTTGTTAATAACTGAATAAATATCTTTTAGATTTAAAGAAAATTTATGTAAAATTTTCCATAAATGTAATGCAAATCTCAAAAATATTTAATACCTATTTGTATGTTAATGCAGCACATTTATAATCAGATTGGTATTCACTGTGGTCAATCAGATATACTTACAATATTAATTAATTTAACTAATAAACTGCACACATTTTTTTGTAGTAATGATTTTGAAATAGATTAAATACATATCAAATGTTTTATTAGTAAGAATAGATACAAACAATTTTTAAAAAAATGAAACACTATTTTCATAATACTGATTTATTAAAAACAAGATAATGAACCATTCAAAACATGAACTATAATGGTATGCTCCCAGCATATAAAGTATTTTATACCCCTATTTCATACATAAAAGAAATTGTTTTTCAATGATAACTAATTAAATAAAGGTAAGATGTTTTAATGTTTAAGAGTGCAATTATACAACACAAAAAGATATTTTATCAAAATAAAGATAGTATACAAATTTAACACACATTGATTTCTTCAATAGCTATAATTTCAGCTATTTATTTTTATCAATTTCGAGCTTTGAAATTTTAAATAAAATGAAGGTATACACATTTTCTTTATTTCATCAATAATTTAAATTCCGATACCCACGAGAAACACTTCGCTGGTCATGTTTTAAAATACCAAGTTAATTATTAAACGAGAAAAAACTTTACAAAATAACAAATTAAATATTTATAATTCCTTTAATTCAGATTCAACAAACTTTCCCCCGAAAAACGACCAATTAATTTCATGTCTCTTCTTTTGGAAAAAAGAACATAAGAAAATATTCAATCAACTTTTCAAAAGCAACTTACTATGCATACTTTTATAGACTAACGCTGTTTATTCAGAACAATACATTTATTAACCGGAGTATAAGTAAGAAAAAGAGCCATTTATGCACAGTTGAAAAAGAAAATACTTACTTAATCTAAAGTACTCTGCTGAATTTTTTTAATAAGATATTCAACAAAATAATAACTAAAAAATTATCTACACTAAACTCGATACATTTTCTTACTACTCATTTCAAAAGTAAAAGAAAAACAATATTTCATGTATACATCACATATCTGAATGAACTTCACTTCAGTTCTTTTTGTGGACGTTTGTGAGCTAGTTAATTTTTATTAAAAATAAAATTTAAAAAATACATTTGATTTGAAAAAGATGCTACTAACATGAAGATTGGTTTCTTTTCAGAACTTGTTAAATGAAGTTAAGAAAGGATTGTACTCAGGAAAATGAAGGTAGTGTGTGGGTGCTTATACGTGGTGCTGCTGAACTTAAGAAAATTCTTATTTCTTTTTGTTGTCTTATTGCTTAATATAATTTGTTAGTCCTCTAAGAAAGAGGTTTTGGTGATATATATTTTTTCTGTTTATCTGGACAGTGGTAAGTTTACTAATTTCCTTTTTCAATACTTATTTTACTTGACGCAGACTCAAGCTGAGTAACTCCTCATTCCGGATAACGGAAATTGATGAAACAAGTTACATAATGATAGAAAACATGACAAAATCTGCGGATTTCAAGTACTTTAAAAATCCCCAAACTGACCAAGAACTAATTTTGCAAACAGGAAATAAAAAAATTTACTGAAATCATCATTCTACTAAAACATACAGAAAAAACAGGTAGCATCCCTTAATCGAGCCCCCATCTATTACAGTAAATAATGAATAAATACTAACGTCACACTGTTCAGCTACACAAGGGCTTTTGGAGACGGACCTCGTAATTTTGAACCAAGGTCAAGTGACGAGGACGATACCTGAGCTGGAACCCCCTCTCCTAGCTATCACACCAAACCAAAGGGAGGACATTTGAGCTCTCGAGAGATTTCATGTGCATCGCTTCCCTACTAGGCGGGTTTTTAGTGGTACTGGGTTCGAACTCATGACATGCCTACCATGATCCGATACCTTGACCACTTGGCTACCGCGGCCACTCCCCATCTATTACATGCCGAATTAAAGAACAAAATACAAGGCATAACAATCTAACGCACATGTATTTCACTCGATGCGGAAAAATAATAAATTAAAGTTTAAAAAAACTATAAACAACACGCTTTTATACTGATTCGAACTAAAAAGTAAAAAAAATAATTCTTAATATAAGAATAAAATGACAAACGAGAAAATCAATGTCATTGGGGGTAAAAACATGGGGTGTTCTATAAATATATTAATTGTATATATAGTTTTTAACTTCTATTCCGAAATACTGAGTTAGTGTAAAAATGTAGTACAAAGCACCCCACGGTTTTACCCCAATGACATTAATTTTCTCGTTCATCATTTTATTCTTATATTAAGTATTATTTTTTGCTTTTCAGTTCGAATCAGTATAAAAGCGTGTTCTTTAGTTTTTTTTTTAAATTTTTTTTATTTTTTATTTTTTAGTTCGATCTTCAATAAAGCGTATTCTTTAGTTCTTTTTTTAAATTATAATTTATTTTTTTATTTTTTAGTTCGATCTACAATAAAGCGTGTTTTTTAGTTTTTTAAACTATCATTTATTCATTGTTGAATTTATGCTTGAGTCTGATATTTGGAGCCGGAATTACGTGGCTGCTGGAATTAGTCTTGCTCTTCAATGGATATTAATTAAAGGGTCTGAAGTGTATTTATTCTCTCAGTTTACGGGGCTTCGGATGGGTCCCGTATCGTTATATTAGATTTCGTCTCTGCAGAACAGGTCAAACGATTAAAAATGGGGTAAGTAGAAAAAATTCGAATAAAAAAAATTTAATGTACTATGTTTTTATAACGGAATAAAAAGTATAAAGTTCGTCCTTTTCGTTTTTCTTTTTTTCTTCTTTTTTTCACATTTTTATGCATTGTCATCTACTTCTGAGCTATGGTCCAAATTACAAATCCGTAACTCATCAGAAAGTCACACAGTTTAATCCATTACAAAATTCCACCTGGACAGACATTCAAGAAAGCGAGTTAATAATAGCATGGTAATATTAAGTGTCAATCGTACTACCCCCTTTTAAACGTATTGCTATAATGTTAATTCATATCATCACTTCTAAACGTATTGCTTTATAAAAATAAAAAAATATTTAGCTGTTAGAAGATAAATTATTTTTATTTTCACATGCACGAGCGTTTTTTTCATTTTTATTTTCAGAAAAATGTTTATATTATGGTAAGAAATTGCTAACACATACCCACTCTCCACTTTCTCACATAAAGAACACTTTGTTTGTTTGTTTTATTTGTAATAATTACAAGTGTATATACACTTGCATATAATTAGCTTTAAATTAAAAACACTCGCTTTAGGTTACACCTTATTCTTTTAGTCACTAAATCTGGAATTAATCGCCAAATCGGGAAATGGTACATGGAATTAGTCGCCAAATCTAAAAATGGTATATGGAATTAGTCTCCAAATTTGAAAATTGTACGTGCAATAAGTTGCCAAATCTGGAAGTGGTATATGGAATTGTTGCCAAATCTTATTATCGTTATTCCTGACGATCCTGATAAGGAGAATGGATTAAAATTATGAAATTATTGAATTGTCATTGGTCCTTGACAATTGAGCAAAATTTTGAATTAATTCGATCTTTTAAATTAGGTAAAAATCGAGTTCTAAGATTCCGTTACATACAAGTGAAACTTATAAAAGCGTGTTAAAAATTAGTACCTCGGAGCCTGTATGCGCTGTTCAAATAACAGCTATTGATCAAATTTTAAATACTCCGATAAAAGCTAACATAATATGGGGAGAATTCACTTCGCGATTCCTGCTTTTTGACATCCCAACTAACGTACACCTAGCAGATGTAGCATTAGAATTAAAAAACTCAAATGACCTTGAAATAGTGGAAATTAGAAGATTTATAAAATTAAACAGTTGACAAAAGACTTCTCCTGTTTTAATTACAATTCTAGGTATGAATATACCAGAATGCGTACAGCTTTAGTTTTTTAAACATAGAGTCCAGCTATTCAACGACAAACCCCGGTAATGTAGCAAATGTTTTAGTTTCACCCACTTATCAAGATGCTTCAATTGTGGAGAATCTCACACCGAACAGTGGACAAATACCGCAAAATGTATAAATTGTACTGGAGATGGCAAACTCCCCCAATCGTCCCACTTTTATCAAGCAAAAAAATACTAGAATTCAAATGTATTCAACACTTAACTTTGGGAGATGCACGACGTGAATTCAAAGAAACTCACTCCGTAAATTATTCTACAACTTTAAAAAACAGCAGCCCCAGGACTCAACATACAGGAATTTGAAGGGGAAAAAATTAGAAAACATAGTAGCAAATTTTCAAACAGCTCTAGAAAGACAAACTGCTGCTATCATGAACTCTATGCAAAAGATAATGGAAACAGTGTTCACACATTTGATGAACATTATAGAAGAAAATAAACAACCATCGTCACCTAACAAGAAAAAAAAGGCACACTTAAGGCTACAGAAATTTGATACATCAGTTCCAAGTCCCCCCCCCCATTTCACAACGTAGATGATATATTCAATAATATTGATATTGGATGACTTTAAAACTTAGATCTAAACCGCAGATTTAATCAGGACTTTTGATTCCCCCCCCCCTTAAAAATAGAAATAAGCTTTCTTGAAAAACCGAATGCAAAGGATTATAGCATTTTAACTTAACTCTTATCTCTCTATTGTGAATGTGGTGCTGTGTGACATTTAGGAGAATGATGTATCATCTTCGTCACCTTTTTATTAAAAAAAACAGTAAGTTATATGATTGGAATAGAAAATTGTGTGATCAAATGAACCCTTGTAAAAAATTCGATGTATATTAAAAATTAATATATATATATATATATATATATATATATATATATATATATATATATATTTAGGAGGAATAGAAAGTTTTAATGATAAAAATATTCTTCTTTACAAAAAACATGTCTTCATATTAATCAAAAGCTGCTTGTAAAAATTGGTAGTGCATACGTAATTCAATTCAAGGGAATTATTGAAGAAATAACTCTCTCTCTCTAAGAAGTTAAAAACTTTTATTAATTTTTCATCTAAAAAGCCTTAAAATAAAATTAAAATTTTTTTTAAAAAAACGAAAAAAAATTATAAATTATTTTTTATTTATATAAATTTTTTAGTCACAATAAGCTTTTCATTTTACGAAATTTTATTTGCATATTTGTATAAATCAAATATTAATTTTCACCTTTACGTTATCATATAAAATAGTCAAAAATAGTTTTATATTAAAGATATTAAATGTAATAATATATAAAAAATATGTAGCATATATAAAAAAGTATTATAGTAAAGATATTAAAATTAACAATACATGAAAATAGTTTTATAGAAAAAAAATTAAAAATAATAAGTAAAAACTATAAAATATATATAAATAGATTTACATATATTTTAGTAATTAAAAACATAATATGTGTAATGATAAATGAAGAAAATATTAGAGAAAAAAAATTTAATAATTAGGTTTATTTATTCATTAACTTTTAATAAATTTCTAAAATTTTTATTTTATTTTGAAAAAAAAACAAGAATTTTAAAAAAAGTATCAGTTGTTTCAAAAGAAAATTTGAAATTTTACTTCAAAAAACAATCATATATGTAAAGGAACTGTTTTTTGAGAGTTTAATGTACAAACAAATTTCTACTGTTTCTGTCTTTTCAACCACAATCAAAATATTATTTTAAAACCAATTCAAAAATTTTGATGTGAAGTAAGCCCAAAACTGACATTGAAAATACATTTTTTATGTCACCTCTGTAAAAGGTGTAATTGTATTTCTGACTTTTTTATATTGTTGAAGAACCGCACAATATTTTTAATTCGTTTTACTCATCTCTGTGACACAGCCAGACGTAAGATCTAACAGAAGGACAGCCACATTTGAATAATACTCGCTCTATTTGGTGATCTTGGCTTATTTTGAACTGGTTTCAACTTCAAACATTGAAGACTTCCCCCCCCCCTTTTTCTGAACACATCCTTGTGTCGGTCTTCTCTTCCTCGACGCTTTATTCCATTCAACTGTATTTTTAAGTTCTTATACTTAATAATTAATAGAATTGGCTTGATATTATTACCTGAACTGTAGAATAAACTTTAAAGATATATTCAGTATTTAAGAAACAATTTTTAAATTAAGATACTGATGTGATTTATGAAAAAGATATCGAACACCCCAAAATTGTGATAATGAATATTATCACAATTTAACTTTATTAAATTTAATTTGTCTTTACTCTATTCCAAACAATATTGTTAACAAAACTCTACGGCTCTACAGTATTTGAATATGATTTAACGAAACCATATACACTCATGGACAAAAAAATTAGCGCATCAAGAAGGAGTCGTCAAAATGAAACGAAATTTTACATACGTAATGACTACTTTGATAAAAATGTTTAGAAAATCAAAGAAAAAGGATAATTTATTTTAGAGATAAAGGCAAAAGAATGGAGGATTTAATATCATGTTGAACCCCCTCTAGCGCGAATGCACGATGCAATACGATCGGGCATTGAGGCATACAAGTTTTGTATGATGTCATGAGACATTTTGTTCCATATTTGCTGTAACCTTGCCTCTAGTTCGTTCAAACTTGTGGGATGCCCAACTCGCCATCCCAAATGATCCCAGATATGCTAGATTGGAGACAAAACTGGGGATCGGTTAGGCCAAGGAAGGGTAGCAACATTGCGGAGACAGTCTTGTGACACCCTTGCCGTGTGAGACCGAGCATTGTCTTGCTGAAAATGGCTCCTGGGAGCCGTTGCATGAGTAGCAACACATGTGGTTGCAGGATGTCATGGACATACCACTGGGCTGTCATGGTGCCACGGATTAATACTAGGGGTGACCGTGTATTGTAGGCTATGACACCCCATACCATCACACCAGCTGTGGGAGTGGTGTGTCGCTGTAAAGCAAAGGTAGAATTGAGGCGTTCACCACGGGGTCTCCCCACACTAACTGGGTTGTCATCACTGCTGAGATTGAATCTGGATTCGTCGCTAAAGAAGACCTAGTTCCATTCCGCTGCAGTCCAGTTTCCTCGTGTGCGGCACCATTCCAAACGGAGGCGTTGATGGGTGGGCGTAAAGGGCAGCACACGTAACCAGCGCCGCGATCCCAAATGTCCTTCAGCCAGGCGCATTCGTATGGTTCGAAAAGACACAGTGAAGTGAAGGTGAGGAAGCTGCATGTGCCTGGATGGCGGCCTATGAAGCAGTTGGCTGTATGCGTGCGTTTCTTATGATGTGGTGGTCTTCTCCATGACTGGTCTGTCGAGGGCGTCCTGAAGCTGGTCTTTGTGTAAATGACATCTCTCGGATCCACTGGTCCCAACACCTCCTCACAACATAATTGATGAGCTACTTGCATATCTCGCCACCCAGCTTCCATCATACCGATGATTCTCCCCCTCTCAACCTGCGACAGCTGCTCATATTGCTTTCGAAAACGGCGTAAGGGCATGTCTACCTCACGTCTTCCTTTGTAAGCGATTCAGCACACTCCTGCAAGCTTTGGTTACCTGTTTTATACTCCACGGAGAACGAAGTTTAACGCCCTCTAAAGGCTATACGTAATGCACGATCCCGCTGCATTTCTAGTCATTTTCATAACTCCCCAATATGTACCTCCATGCCAAGTTTCGTTACGATCCCGCAATTATTTCTTGGTGCGCTAATTTTTTTGTCCATGAGTGTATAATGCTACCTTTAATGAAAGGACTTGAAACACACACACACACAAGATCTGTAACCTTCACTAGCGTAGCCAGCTCTGAGGGGCCCTTTTTTAGACATGGGAGCCCTGTTAGCGGAACTGTAGTTACACATGTTGGGGACCCTGTAGCTTGGAGGACCCGTATCATTGATATGGCTGATACAGCGGTAGCTACGTCCCTGGTAATCTTCCTCTTTGAAGAATAATTAAATAGATTACATAACTGATCTCTGATATTATCATGTGTATTTTCAGATAAGTACCCACAATTTATGTAGAGTAAATTTCATTTTTAAATACTTATTAATAACTTGATTCGCATTTTAATTTGCAATGTTTTATTCTTGCATGGATTCTTTACAAAAAATCGTAGGAAAAAATTTAAAGACAAACAAAGTAAAATATAAATATTCTCAAAGCGTATTTTCTCAGAGTTTATCTGTGTTGCTTTATGGAAAAAAAGCTATCAAAGAAAAAAATTATCATTAATTCTTTTCCGCGAATAAGAAATGCCGTCTCTCTCATTAGAGAAATACTCCATTTCATTATGATTTACTACGCTTTAGAGAGAAAATATAAATTGTTTTAAATATAGATAATACAAATTATATGTACCATAAAATTCGGCTTATAATGTGCACTTTTAACACAAAAAGTAGGACCAAAATGTACGGGAACGCGTTATACGTCGGGCAAAAAAGGTGTGTGTGTATGACATGTTTAAAAATAAAAAATAAATAAAACAAACAAAAAGATATGAGAGTAGGTAAGAAAAGCCGGTTCTGCGGTAAAGGCGCAGGCACAGGTGCAGGCACAGGCGCAGGCACAGGCGCAGGCGCAGGCGCAGAGTTGAGTTGTTTCCCTCCTGCTATGGTTTTGGTTTTCGAGTTGATAGGGGGAGTTGAGTTGTTTCCCTCCTGCTATGGTTTTGGTTTTCGAGTTGATGGGGGAAGGAGTTGAGTTGTTTTCCTCCTGTGGATGCTGCGTGGAGTTGAGTTGTTTCCCTCCTGCTATGGTTTTGGTTTTCGAGTTGATGGGGGGGAGTTGAGTTGTTTTCACCTGCTGTTGAGTTGTTTCCCTCCTGCTGCTAAGTTGAGTTGTTTTTTAAATGTGTAAAAAAAGTTTATTGAAATGTTTAAAGTGCTCATGGCGCCACCTATTGGTTAAACTATATACTAATTATTAGATTTTAAAATGATTGAAAAATAACGCTCAAATAAAAAAAAATAATAATAAATCCAGATTCAAACTCACAGACCCAGAACAAAATGTCTCCATAGGACAATAGTTTTTCAGTTATGCTAACCATTGTCCTATGAAGGCATGCAGACCTGAAGAAAACTTAGGTTTATATATAATCTCATGAATTTAATTTTGCAGGCGAAGCAGATGGCGACATTTTCTTAATTAAAATGAAATAATAAAAAAAATATTTCACTTATATTATTTTAATAATTTGTAAATTTTAATGCGGTATAATGATTACACATACACAGTAAAAATGTGACGTAGAATACTCGTAATCAGCGTGTGAACGGTTTACGATTGAACTTGTCTTAGCTTGTCTGATCTTGATTCTACAAGACGGCGACTGAATTCTACGTCAGAAATTATCTCAATGCTTAGAGCGGATGGATACATTGCTTTCAACCACTCAGCGAACTCCGTTCAAGTGTAATTCGGTCAATATGCTTTAGACCCTTGTCACATCTTAGGTTCAAGATTCATTTCGTTTGTCAGTACTGCGACGGACTGTATTCGAAAAGGAAAAAAAAAAATTGACAATGTCTGAAACACATAGCGAACAACGAAAGCTTGGAAAGGTCGTGGAATCTTCTGCAAATAAGAAAGCAAGAAGAGAAGTTTCAAAAGTAAGTAACAAAATTAAATAAATTTGATATGTAATGTTTATAATGTTTTTTACACTTTTCTAATCCTCATTAATTTTGGTATATTATTTTCAGAAGTATGGAAAATTTACCGAGGATTGCATACCAGATGGAGTATTTCCAATTGGAGATGATGTTTTTGTCTTTGCAAGCATCTATTATGATTCCGTATCAGTACACATAAGGCGTTTCAAGAAGTATGGAAAAACCTACTACCCAACTCCTGAGGGAATAACATTAGACCCATAGTGGATCGAATATATCATGCGTAAAAAGAAAGTACCGGAATCACTGGAGGAATTACCAAGTGGACTTTTCCCTCCTGAACGGCACATTCAAATAACAAGTGAGAACTTCACTAATTTTACTTTTAAGCGCATTAAATACGGTCCGAATGAAGAGCCTACTTTTAAAGAAATCAGCATATCCCGAGAGCAGTGGGCTGAAATGATTGAAAAATATGGTGCTATTGAAAATGCCGTTATAGACAATGTATTTCTGTGTATGGACTTTTTAACTGCATATAAAACCTTCTGTGAAGGTCCCATAGAAAACGCATTACCTTTTTCTTTGGACGTTAGTCTGGGTCAACGATACTTGACGCAAATTTTGAAAAAATCTATTTGTAGCCTCCTGAACGAAAAAGGACTGAATCAACCTCAGAAACTCGCTGAGGAGTTATGGGGGAACCGAGAAGAAACATTTAATTCACATGTTTTGTCACTGGAAGCTAATGAGATAGCTGATTATTTTTATAATAATCTTTTTGAAAATGTACACTTTTTACTGTTAAAACCTGTAAATTATGTAACTGAAAATTTTTTGGAAAATCTTCGCTTAGATATTATTTTAAGAGAAGTAAGAGATATGTTATGTCCATCTGATTGTTTTGAATATTATGAGGATTTTGTTTAAAAAATATTGCATACTGACTTTATAAGTTTTACACAGTATTTTGTTCCTATAAATCTGAATAAAATGTTTTTTTTTATGCTTGATTTGAGTTAATATCATTTTTGTTGTTTGTTAGTTTAATATTTGTGTTGAAATAAGTTTCACGTTTAAAAAACAAATAAGAGTATTTTGTATAAAAGTAAGGAAAATTTATGCTCATGCTTTTAAACATAATCCCTTTGCCTTTCCCAAAAAGTATAAATTGCATAACTATTCATTGTAATAGTCACTCAATCAAGTTCTGTTCGTCGGTAACGATGTATCAAGATTTAGCAGCGTTTTACGAAAATCCCGAAGTTCCAAGTAGCTTCGGAGGTGTGGAGGCATTACATCGCTCTTTAAAAGGGAAATATAGTAAAAAAGATGTAAAGCATTGGTTATCACAGAAAGATGCTTACACTCTTCATAAACCTGTTCGGCATAAGTTTCAGCGGAATCGAGTATTTGTAAGTGATATTGATCGTCAGTTTCAAGTGGATTTAGTCGATATGCAATCTTTAGCAGAATTTAATAAGGGTTATAAGTATTTGTTAACTTGCATTGATTTATTTTCAAAATTTGCATGGGCAATTCCTCTGAAAGATAAATTTGGAAAAAGTGTAAAGTCTGCGCTAGAAATTATTTTTAAAGAAAGGAAGCCTAAAGTGTTGCAAACAGATGCCGGTAAGGAGTTTTTAAATAAAGTAGTTCAAAATTATTTGAAAAATATGAGTGTAAAATTTTTTTCTACAAATAACGAAACTAAAGCTAGCGTAGTTGAAAGGTTTAATCGGACGTTAAAAACAAAAATGTGGAAATATTTCACTGAATTTAATACTAAAAATTACATTGACGTCATTTATAAATTAATGCACAGTTATAATCACTCGTATCACCGTTCAATTAAAATGGAGCCTGCTTCTGTAAGTAGGCATAACAGGAAGCAAGTATTAAATAATTTATATGGTGATCTAAGAAATGAGAAACCTAAAGCCCCTAAATTTAAAATTGGCGATGTTGTGCGCATTAATAAGCAAAAACTTCTCTTTGAAAAAGGATATGAACAAAACTGGAGTCGAGAACTTTTCGCAGTTTATGAAATCGTGCAAAGAATTCCGATCGTTTATAGATTAAGAGATTTACAAGGTGAAGAGATTAAAGGTACTTATTACGAAGCAGAATTACAAAAAGTTGTCGACTCTGGTTTCTATCCTGTAGAGAACGTCATCAAACAAAGAAAAAGACGAGGAATCACTGAATATTTTGTTAAATTTTTAGGTTATCCTGAAAAGTTTAATGATTGGGTGACTGATATTCAAAAAGTATAAATAGTTAAATTTTTTTCTTACGGACTCATTTTCAAAATGTCTTTCTACGTAACATTACCTTCTGATAGCTCTATGCATTTCTTTCCAGAAAACAAAATATCTCATTTCAAAACTCAGTTACCCTCCCCCGTTTATTTAAATGGTGAATGGGAAGTGGGATTGTCTGAAATCATCTACCCTCATTCTTGGTTTAACGTAAATGAAACTAACAATTATTTTCGATACAAAGTGGGTGACGGTAATATCTCTTCAACCGTTAAGCAAACAATTGATGTGGGGTGTTATGAAACAATGTTTGATATTATATCAGCCATACAGCTTGCTTTACCAAAAAATCCTAGTCGGTTCACAATAACTTACAATAAAGCATCGAAACGGGTGAAAATGAATGCGATTCGAGGTAGCAGTCTTCATTTAGAGAACTTAGGAGAATTATTAGGGTTCAAACGCAATGCAATCATAACGGGTAATATGAAAAGCGAATTCGTTGCTGATGCATGGTCTAATTTTTCGGTTTTTTACGTTTACTCGGATCTAATTTCACCTCAAATTGTGGGAGATACACAAGCTCCTTTATTACGAATCGTTCGAACTAAAGGTGAAGACGGGGAAACGATTAGTCAATATTATGATAGACCTCAATACTTACCTTTAGTGAGACACTCGTTTCAGACGATTCAAGCTGAACTGAGACTCAATTCAGGTGATTTTGTTCCCTTTGAAAGAGGTAAAGTGATCATAGTGCTTCATTTTCGCATGAGACAAATACTATAAATAAAGCAGTGCTTTTCTCATACCCTCATTTGAAGATAAAAGCGCCAAGATGAGCTTACCATACGTTTGCTGTACTAAAAGATTTGAGGACCATTATGCAGGTCAGATCGGCTCGGGTCTGACTCATTACAAGGGCATTAGTTTTCAAAAGGGTTATGGAATCGGAGGAATATTTCGCCGATTGTTTAGAGCGGCCTTACCTTTTTTAGTAAAAGGAGGTAAAACTATTGGAAAAGAAGTATTAAGGACAGGGAGTCGTGTTGCCTCTGATGTATTGTCAGGAGAAAAATTTAAAGAAGCCGTAAAAACAAGAAGCAGAGAAAGTGGGAAAAAATTAGCTCAGAAAGCTATTGATAGAGTTCAATCTATGGTGGGGAAAGGACAGTATAAAAGAAAGTGTAAGAAACAGAAAAAATTCATTTCATCCAAAGCACGTAAAGTGAGTGTACGCGATATTTTCGATTCGTAAAAATGGCATTTATTCTCAAAGATTCTCCTGAATGTGTTAAATCTGAATTGGAACTTTTCAACTTACCCGGTACTCAAACAGTTATTCAAGATGGGCAGTGGAAACAATTTCACCCTCTTTCTAACGTTTTCGATAACGCACCTGTAGAATTTCACATTTCTGGAAGTGCAGAAGATTACATAGATCTCAGTCAAACACAATTATATGTAAAAGCGAAAATAGTAAAAGTGGACAATACACCTATTACTAAAGATGATACTATAGGACCTGTGAATTTATTTCTACATTCATTATTTTCTCAAGTAGATGTATCCTTAAATGATCGCGTGGTTTCCAATTCCAGTAATACATATCCCTACCGATCTTATATTGAAACTCTCTTAAACCATGGATACGACAGCAAAACTTCCCAATTAACGGCTGAACTATTTTACAAGGATTCTGATGATGGTCTCAAGAAAAGAACTGAATTTTTTAAAGAAAGTGCAACTGTAGACATGATTGGTTGCATACATTCAGATTTATTTCATCAAGATCGTCTTTTACTCAATTTAGTGGATTTAAAAATAAAATTAATACGAAGCAAACCCGAATTTTGT
This sequence comes from Trichonephila clavata, assembly GCA_019973975.1. Taxonomy (NCBI): domain Eukaryota; kingdom Metazoa; phylum Arthropoda; class Arachnida; order Araneae; family Nephilidae; genus Trichonephila; species Trichonephila clavata. The sequence continues at coordinate 338,088 of BMAO01031525.1, forward strand.
TTGCAAGGATCTGTAGGATTTAAAGTTGTTTTGGATCATGTTTCTTTATTCATACGAAAAGTTCGCGTGAATCCTGGAGTTATTCTTGGTCATGCGAAAGCGCTGGAAAAACAAGTGCAAAATATCCCATTAACCGAGTTCTGTGCAAAGTGTATTCGATTCCTAAAGGAAGCATGTCTTTTATTCAAGATAACATATTTTCAGGCCAAATGCCGAAAAAAGTTTTTGTAGGATGTGTTGATAATGAAGCTTTTCACGGCGCATTTTCAAAATCTCCCTATGAGTTTAAACATTTTAATTTAAATTTTGTTGGAGTGTATGTGGATGGACAACCGGTGCCTCACAATCCATTAGAACTCGATTTTTCTAAAGATCAATACATACGTGCCTATCAAACTCTATTCGTTGGGACAGATCGAATGGGTCAAGACAGAGGTATATTTATTTCTAGAAAAGAATATAAAGATTCAAATACATTATTTGGATTTAACCTCTCACCAGATTTATGTTCCTCAGGAGAACATTTAAGTTTGATAAAACATAGCAATTTGCGATTAGAACTAAAATTCAGCAAATCTTTAGAACAAACCGTATGTGTTATCGTTTTCGCCGAGTTTGAAAATTTAATCGAAATAAACAAATCGAGAAATATCTTGTATGATTTCGGAAATTAAAGAATGGATGGAATGCAACTGTTTACAGTCTTATCTCAAGAGAAGGCCACGTCCCCCTATTTCCAAGGTGTTTATTCTAGAGATACAATCCCTCCTCTGCAAGAAAACATGTGTGCTATTGTAAATTCTGATGACTCATCGCAGCCTGGAACCCACTGGTTAGCATTATTTGTGAATGATAAAGAGAATTAGAATTTTATGACTCGTTTGGACAACCTCCTGCATTCTATAACATTAGTACTACTACCTATTTAGATGTATTATGGAATTCCAAAGTGTTTCAATCACCAACATCCAATGTTTGTGGACAATACTGTATTTACTTTTTATTCAAACGCAGCCAAGGCTATTCTATGCATTATATTTTAAATCAATTGTATATAAATGATTTTATTATGTATCAATTTGTAAAGAAGCGATATGGTGTAAGATTTGTGTTTAGAAAATAAAAAATAAAAAAAAAATGGAATGAAACTAAATATTTGTGTCTTTTATTTTTTTTCTATTATATTCTTTTATTTTTCCCTAAAAAAATTACTATTTTTTTTTCTATGATAAATTTTTTTTTTCTCAAAAAAAAAATTAATATAATTTTTATAATAATTTTCCCCTTAAAAAATTCATATTTTTTTCTATGATAAAATATTTTTGTTCCCTAAAAAAATTAATATTTTTTTCTATGATAAATTTCTTTTTCTCAAAAAATTAATATAATTTTATTTAATTATCATCTATTTGAAACTTTTAAATTTTATTAAATAAGTATATTTTCACCTGCAAAAGAAAACTGTTCAAATCATAAAGAGACATTTTTTTTAAATCAAATGATTATCATTTATTTCAAAGTTTCAACCATGCATTTCTGCGAGCATACATTATTGGTTTTTTGATAATTTTGTTATTCTTATACAATTTTTTATTTACATCTAGATGTTTCGGTAAATTTACATCATTCAAAGCACTTAAAAATACATATCTTCCTTCAGGTGCCGATTTTCGGTTCCGTAGAAAATCATTTACGAGGAATACAATATTACTTCCTGGAATAACAGTATTTTTGTAAATAATTCCAACTGAAAGATTCTTGAAGCTTTAAAAACTGGAAAATATCTTTTGCTTTTTCTTTATACCTAGGTGGAACAATTCTAAAAATTTTATCCTCTAACACTCCTTTTTCTGTCTTCACATTCTGCCCTTTCTCTGTCTTCACTATTGAACCTTTTAGATTTTCGTTTAATGATTCCATTTCTTGATTTTCCGATACAGATGTTTCAGTTGGAATTGATTCGGACTCTTTTCGATTTTCAACAGAAAAATGTGTATATTTTTGTAAAACTTGTAGATAGAGTATTGCTTTTTCTTCTTCAGTTAAATCCTTATTATGGAGAATGTTTTTCATACGTTGATCAAGTTCCGATAAGTGTTCCGCTACTTGAGCTCTTTCTTCGGGTACCAGTACAAATTTTTTGCTAAATTCCATTTTGAATTAAAGAGCTGATAACGGAAATAGCTGCTGGTAATAAAATAGATAGGAATCCTTCTCCTTTTTGAATTAAAATTTTCTTTTTCTCGTAAAGAGGTGTTTTTTTTGTTAGAAAGCTTTCTTAAGCTTTCTTTATAGGGAGATAAGCGATTTTTTTTAATTTTAGTCAACGATATGTTACCACATAAAACATTCAGCACGCACTCACACAAAGTTTTTATTTCTTTCTTTGAACACTTTTTCAAAATAGATTTTGAGTTTTTTGTTTTAGAAATTAATTTTAAGAGCTCTAAAGTTTGTTCAGAACACACTGGCATCTTGCGAACTAATGAATATTCATCTAACAATTTGAATCTATTTATTTGTTTCAAAGTAATGGGTTATCGAGGTTGATATACATAAAAAACATCTCCAGGAAACATACCTGTGCGCACACGCAAGGATTCATCAGTTTCAGGTTTTAAATCAATAAGTAAGTATCCGTACGGCTTTGATGTGGTATCTGTGTAACATTCTTGAAAAAATTTCACTTTACGAGGATATAATTGGCGCCCTAAATGTGTAATTTGGGATTGATCTCTTCGATTCTTAAATAATACAAGATAATGAGCGTTTAAGAAAATTTCTCTAATTTCTTTCCCTTTATGAAAAATATTCTGTACCACAAAAATTATACTCAAATTTCTGTGATGTGAATATTTTACAAATAATTTTGTTAATTGGGATCATTCCCTAACTCGCCCATAAGATCATCTATAACAATTAACGCATCCGAATACTGGTGCACATTAGATGGAATACCTTCATGAAAGGAAATATTCGACATTTCTTCATATAACTTTTGATAAACCCCATAACACCAAACTATTTTTTAGGAAAAGGTTTAATCATTTTATTTTCAATTAATTTTTTAACGAACTGACTTTTACCGCTACCAGATGGTCCAGCCAAGATTAAAGTAAATGGATGAACCAATTTGAGAGAATCCATGATTAAACTAATAATTTTTATCAATGCTGCTGCTATTTATACTACGAGACAGTTAATTCTATAAATTTTATTTTGCGTGATAACAAAAGAAAATTCATAAATTCTTATCCCTGCCATAATCATATTATGTTGTATCCTGCATTTTCAAGTTTTGATTCATTATCAGATAAAAGTGAGACCATTCAGTACAGTATTTCTCATAGTATTGTAACAAGGTAGCATTGATCCCCTATTTATGTCTAGTTTGATGGATTAGAGCAGCTTGGAGGCAAAACAGTGGTTTTCATTGTTTCGTCTCGACGTCAGTGGGTCTGTGGTTTGAATGGGCAGGACGAAACCCCCCTGCTGATCTATTCACATACCCTGTCTGACTTTGTAGACTGAGCCTCGGAAAACGGCGGTGGTAAGGGGTCGGAGCGTGACGTGTGCAGATTTCCACTGCGCCAACCAATGAGAAGTGATGAGAGGCGTGTACTATCCACCCCCCCAGGAGTTTAAAAGGAGACCGCGTTGATTAACATGTTTCAAATAGCCCATTCGCTCCGTCGAATATATGTACAGTGCCTGATCGTCACAGTGTAGCAGAACACAAAATTTGTTTGAAGATTTAGTAGTGAGTAGCAACGTTCTAAATTTCTACGGCTTCATTATGTCTACTTTGCAATATTTGTGGAAAAAACTTCTGTTCGGCAAAGTGATTTAAAACGACGCATTGACTCTGTGCATCAACAGAGAAAATTGTATGTGAGTTTTGTGATACATCCTTTACCCGTAAAGACAACTTATTGAATCATTTGAAAAATAAAAGCTGCGAAAGAAAGTTGGAGAATGAAGCGGGAAAAAGAAAGAGAGTGGATTTGTCTGTTTCAAATAGGAAAAAGAAACACAGTTGTCCACATCTGCTGAAAACTCTACGGCTGTTCTGAAACTCTACGACTTCCCAGAAATTCTGATGCAGTTCCTGAAACCTTTACGGCGTTCCTGAAAATTCTACAGCTGTCCCAGAACATTCTGCTGCTGTTCCTGAAAATATCTCCTTACCACCAAAAGAAAGAGAGAGTGCTTTTCAAAAAGCTTATAATCATTTGATCTCCATAATAACGATAGTTCACTGGGGATAAAAGAGTTTCTACTCTTGAGAAAGAAGAGACACTCTTAATTTTTCACAATGAACTCAAAACTTACAAATCTTGAAAGTGAGTAAATGGGTTCATTGCATTTACTCGAAAGCGACAGATGCCGGAAAAATGATAAAAAACGTTGAATTTAAAACGCCGAATAATGAAGTATTACAAGGAACTAATCTCGCCAGCCTTTATGACAACATGTCTGAGAAAATAGTGAAAGAAAGTGAGGATTTCGAGGGTAAAGACTCGGGCTGGACACTGGACGAAATCTTAAGACTCGAAGTCC